>CM046881.1:280836288-281436288 GCA_025667525.1 Glebionis coronaria
ATATATATACATATATATATATATATATATATATATATATATATATATATATATATATATATATAATATATATATACATATATATATATATATATATATATATATTATAAAAGTGTTTTTGTATGCTAATATAAATGATAGATAAAAATATCTTATGCAAAGGTGATGATATATAATTAATCATGAGATGACGTGTATAGTGATGTCATGCTAAAAGTGAAGATTAGGGGTTTTACACTAAGGTGAGTTCGTAGCCTCCATTTTCAAAGTTTGTAAATGATTTGAAAACCCGTGAGGGGGATATATATTATAGTAAGTTTAGGCATTTCGTAAAATTTAAATGTGTGATCATGATTATAGTTATTAGTAATCTAAAATAATGTAATGTGATCAGTTGAATGATTGTATGTCCATAATTATATAAAATAATATGAAAGTCTCCCATGATCAAATATCCATAATGACATTTATGTAAAACATAATATAAATGATAGATAAAAATATCTTATGCAAAGGTGATGCTATATAATTAATCATGAGATGACGTGTACAGTGATGTCATGCTAAAAATGAAAATTAGGGGTTTTACACTAAGGTGAGTTCGTAGCCTCACTTTTCAAAGTTTGTAAATGATTTGAAAACGCGTGAGGGGGATATATGCTAAAATTAGAATACAAGTGTTTTTGTATGCTACTTGATATGAGTATTTGACGCTACGTATACTTGTTGCCATAAAGTCCCTTTTTAAACGTGGGACCGCTAATTATTTCTAGAAAATGAGCGCTAATATTATGAATAGTACTATTTGGGGACTGACATCCCCTATTTGGGCAAGTCGCACTTGCTGGATTGCTGATACGTTCCTACCTAGGCTAAACGGATAGACTTTATTTTTCAAAACTCAGGATAGTACGGCAAACTACATGCATAAGGGCAATTTGTTGGTTTTTCTTGATAATGTCTAGTCGCGGGGTTATGAGCTAGTGCAATAGGAATCGATGAATTTAAAAAATTGGGTGTATAACACTGTAGCCCTAGAGTCGTGCTTGTATTTCAAATATTGTTTAACCTATGAATTGACTCAACCATTGTGTTGATTTTTAAGCATATGTCTGAGGTAAATTATGACTGGCGGGTTGCGGATGGTGAAATCTTGAAAAATTTTTTTTTTCTAGTGAATAAAAACTAGATCTTTGGGAAACCTGTGATGTACATTGTATGTACAGTTATTTTGTTTAAAACTCTTATAAATAAATGAATGATAACGTAAATATTTATAATGTCTTTTTGATGAAGAATATATTGAAGACTCATGTGATCAGTAAATACTACACACTTCGTACCATAGAGGTAATTTCTCCCGATTTTAAGAGCAAATATCACCGCTCCTAATTTCAGATCATCGGTAGTATAATTCTTCTCATTAGGTTTAAGTTGCCTTGATGCATAAGCAATAACTTTATTCCGTTGCATAACCACTGCTCCCATTCCTTGAATAGATGCATTATAGTAAACTATAAAGTCATCGTTTCCTTCCGGTAATGCTAGGATAGGTGCTTCACACAACTTCGTTTCAATAATTGAAAAGCTAATTCTTGATCATTTCCCAAAGAAACGGTTTGTTCTCCTAAGTAAATTCAGTCAATTTAGCAATTTTTGAAAAACCTTCAATGAATCTTTGATAATATCCAGCGAGTCTTAAGAATTATCTTATTTTCGTAGGCGTAGTAGGATTAGTCCAATTATTAACTGCTTCAATCTTTGCAGGACCCACACGAATAACTTGGCTATCAAATGACAGGCCTTACAAATTGCACAATATTTATGAAACCCTGAACCGAAGGTAATTTATAACATCCAGTAGATTTTACTAATGTAATATCAATGTATGTATTTCACAATTGATAAATAAATAAAGAGGCAAATTTACTAAGAAATTTTTGCATTATGATATGATATATGACTGAATTGTGGAATATATATGTCCTCACTATCTCAGTTGCCACTTCAACATATGCCTATATGTTATAAAAAATATGTATATATCAAGTCTGAGATCTAAAAGTAACCATAAAGATATATTATGAAGGAGAACATTTTAAATATAATAGAGATAATGCCCTAAATCATTAAAGGGACTTAGAAACCCAAAAAATCCCTTGTAAACAAATATTTTAAGCAATGTAATTACACAATATCTATATATGAATATCAAATACCAATATACAAGTCATAATCTACCATATATAAGAGATAATTGATCATAAAACACTAATTATAAGTAATCTAAAGCTAATTACAAGTATAAGACCTATTAACCTAGATTAGCACCTAAAATCCATTTCACATTGAATTAACATCTAATATTTTCTAACCAGTTATAAAACTCAACTAAGTATCATAATAATATCATGCATTTATCCCAAGATAAGTTACAAATTACTAAGCATAATGTACAAGTTATTGAAGCATAGAACTATAAGCTTACCTAATTGCACCTAGGTTACGATTACCCTATACAAACCCTTAAACTAAGTGTGTAGAATAATTAAAAGTCATAAACATGTAATATAAGACCTAGAATAAATATACATGATGGCATAAACACTAATTACTCAAAGTAGAAAGTCATTAGGCTTAATTACCTAAAAACCCTTATATTAAGCATTTTATTTAGAATCAATACCTAGTCTTTTAGGACAAGTCTACCAAAACTCCTATCATTATATATAGGTTATAAAATTATCTTAGAGAAATTTACAAGTACCCTAAAGCATAAGGTACAACATTTCAATGCATGACTAGTAAATTAGGTCAAAATAGGTATTTTCACTCTTTAGACATGTTTACTTAGAATAACCTATCAAACCAAGTGTGGAAACTCTTTGGATACTTAAAACACAATTTCTAAGACCTCAATTTAGTTTACATAAGTACCTAAGTAAAGGATAGTGACATAAACAAATATTTTACCCTAGATCATTAGAAACCCTAACCCGCCTAGGTTTTCTTCTAAATTTCACTTCAAACCTTTATTAAACTTCAAACCAAGGACCCAAACATTCTAAATACAATATTTAAACCCTAATTACACCCTAATCCATCACTAATTGTATTTTTGAAATTTTTGACGAGTTTGACTTCTATTAAGTTGATAGTTTGACTTGAAACCAATGATTGAAGGTTTTCTCTTTGTGTTTTAACTAGTTATGAGGACTACTAGTAAGTGAGATATCGACGAATACCCGAAATTTTACGTTTTATTATCGATAATTTCGATGTTTGATGTTTTTGACGTCTTCGCTTTAATTACGTTTTAAGTCGTGTCGAATCCATATTATTATATTTTGTGTGCGTTTTAACTTTTGAGAAGTACTTTTACGAAGCCCGAGTCCCGTGAAAATTTTGAAAATTGACTAATAGTCATTTCCCGTTCTTTAACTAGTCTTTTGCATTTTAGTCCACAAGAATGCTTAAATTGCAAAAATTACCCCCAACCACCACTATTTAAATTCCACTAACTCTTTCACATAGAAAATCATTAAAATAATCACACCAACTTTTTCTTTCTCTTCTTTTTGTGTCGTGAGCTTCATAAACCAAAAACACCATCAAAATTTGATTTTGAGTTTGATTTGTTAAAAACTAATCGAAGTCCCATTGTGCAAATTGAAAGGTGTTCATTTTAATCCATGTTTTGCTTACATGCATCATGTTTTTATTTTCACAAGAATCATGGTTGATGGATTCATTTTTAGGTCATGCATGTGATGTTTATCACCATGATCATGATTTTTGATTATTGCATGTGTGAATTTTTTATGAAGGTTTGAAAAGAATGACATGCAAGTATGTTAAAGGTGTTATGATTTTATTTTAGTGATTGGAGGATGAAGGTCTACGATTTCTAAGGATTTGGTAAATGAAGGATTAGATCTATTGATTTAATGGTGGAAGGAGGAAGATGGAGATGAAGTATAGAGAGAGAAAGGAGAGGGAAGAAAAATAGAGAGAGAAAGTGATTAGATTAATGAAAAGATGTAAATGAATGAACTACCAACCCCTCCTAACATGCTAGGAGGGGTGTATATATAGCCCACCCTACATGTGGGCTATATGGACTATACTTTACTAAGTGGACCACGAGCCCATTACATAATTATCGTTGGAACGACCGATCCTTCATAAATACGTAAAACGTATTTCCAACAATCTCCCCCTAAGGGAGGTCGCTCCAAGTTACAAAGTTCTAAATATTCTATGGCTCGTGATCTATGCTAATAATGATGTGACCGAGACTTCCTTTGGGAAAACATATTTCCAACAATCTCCCCCTAAGGGAGGTCACACCATTTTACAAAATCTTAAACCTAGCATCTATGCTTGAGTCTTCGATCTTGTTCTTGTGAATATGCTTGATGTGATCTTTGACTTTAGTCTTGAGCATGTTTCCTTGCCTTGACCTTGTGCATTCATCACTTGTGAAATTTGCCTCTTCGTGACTTCATGTTCCACATACTTATACCTTTAAATTCTTGAAAGCTTCAGAGTTTGATACAGCGGAAGACTTGACCTTCAGGCTTTCTTGAATTTGTTGAAGTACTAATTGTATGTAGTATAAGCATGTGGTGACGACTTTTTCTGGATTGTACACCGCAATGCCACCTTCTTGTTACGCTGCATAAGACAGTTAGCAACAAACAATATACACGGATGAAATGGCCTTGAACATTTCATTCTAATTCGGTAGCATTTTACCTCCGGTCGGTGAAGACCGTTGGACGATATTAAATATCGTACTTGTGGCAGGTAGTTTCAATAAAGAACCTCCTTGACAAGATTTCGCGGGTAAACCCGTTCTCTTTACTCGACCGTCCAAAGCTGACTGCGAACGTAAAGAGTGAATCATTTGGATAATATTATCCGCATGATTTGAAGCCGTCAATTCATGTTCCTGGAACAAGTGAAGTTCAATTAAGAACCGCACCATCGTTGCTTTCCAGTTGTCACTAGCTTGATTCATGTAGAATCTTGCAAGTTACCTACCAAGTGCTGTTTGATGTTAACACTAGAAGGATTTCCATTCGTCACAGTAAATACTTAATAGTATTACTCTGAATGTTCTGGCAAGATCACTAAGATATTGCGTAGAGGCCTGGAACGTGTTTAAATTCATTTAAGAATTAAACCACTGTTGCTTTCCAGTTATCACAAGTTTGATTCATAAAGAATCGCACAAGTCACCTACCATGAGCTTTTTGATATTCGCTCAAGAAGGATTTCCATCTTCATTGTAAATACTTTCGTATTACTCGGATGTTCAGGCAAGATCATGAAGATTTTGCGTAGGACTCTTAAGAACTTTCTTACTTTTCACAGTGTGTGAAGAAGCAAGTAAATATGAAAGTGTGTCCTAATGAGATATTTGATGATCTCAAATGGCTCTAGACTCGATCGTGCATTTTGGATTTTAGTGATCGGAGGCTGGAGAGGAGTGCCACCTTTTCAATACCAATTTATTCGGAGTGAATAAATCAATAGATAATGTGTTGTCTCCGTGTGATTAAAACAAATATCTTTTGAGAGATATCTGAGTTAGCTGGGATGGGTTGTGCCTTGCATCACTGGGTCCATGATGTCTTTCTTCAATATCAAGAATCATTAAAAATGATCTCAATAGCATATGAATTGACCCGGTTTCTGCCTAAAGTTGTAAGGAGGGCTTCTTTCTTTACACCCTTTATCTTTACAATTCTTTTTCATTCTTCAACCCCTTCAATGCTTACCAATACGTCATCACTAGCACCTTGTTGTGATTGTTCAAGTGCTAGCTTAAGTACTTGGTCGGCATTCAGCTACGTTCACAATCTTTCTCCATCTTTCCTAAGGACTACTATTTCTAGCTATGGAATGTCCTTGGGAAGATTCCTCCGGTTCTAGAGAAATCATTGGACTTTAACCTATCCTACCATCCTTATGTCACCACAATCGTCACCGTCGTGAATAGAGATGTTTTGGGTAAGTGTATGTCACCATGAAATCCATTTTGAAGTGCAAATCCATTTTGCTCCCCCTTAACATATGCTACGATATTCGAAAACATTTCGCACATGTCGGGATGAGCTAACACGTTAAGTCAAACCATTTATGATTGATCATATCCCATATTAAATCACATTTTCTCCCCCATATTAAAAATATTAACCCAATCGATGTTTTTAATATCAATTGATTTAATAGCATTTTAAGAAAATTTGGGAAGAAAAATGCAAATCCAATTATCTTCGTGATTTTAACAAGCTCCCCCTCAAATTAATGAGGGTGTACTTGAAACGTAAATTAAATACCTTTTAAACACAAGTGTAAGGTATTTATCACGTGCAAAGATCATATATGATAATGTATTCACAAGATTAGCAATTTACAAGGTTGGACCTGAATAATGGAGAACATCATATGAAAGAAGCACATGGTTCTTGTTCACGAATGTTGGTCACCTCGTCACGTCCCCGAGAAAATTAATTCCCGTTGTTGAGTCAAAGCTTTCCGGTGAAATGCTTGACTTGATTATGAAAAGCGGGTTGCTATCTGAAATAATAGCAAACCATTTTGAGCATGTTTTAAAAGTTTGAACTTCTGCTCGAACTTTATTTACAACCCCGTGTCATTATTGAATGACATTTCTAGGTTCGTAAATATTATCGATTCCAAAAGACATGCTCTTTTTATCAAAACATTTTTGAACACACAATTTTGAAAGATTTAGAAAAACCTTTTGAGAAATTCTTGAAAAATTGTGTTCAAAGTTTTGAAAACCAATTACTTGAGCTTAAGATGTTGAATATCTTATAAAACGAGCTCAAGTCCGAGAAGTTGTAAACTTCCCGTTGTTAAGGATAAGTTTATCATCGGCGATAAACTTTCCTTTTATCTGAAGGACGAGTCCTAAGCTGACATTTACTTAGAAGTCGTTTTCATGAGCTTGAAAACTTTGACTGTTTTAACGGAAAGCTCATGACCGAGAAAGGTTAATTTCTCGTTATGAGGAAAAGTTCTCTTATTTAAAAGATACACTTTCCCTTCTGAGCTTAAAACTTCGAATGTTTTAATACAAGCTCATGACCGAGAAAATTAAATTTCTCGTTATGAGGATAAGTTTATCATTAATGATAAACTTTCCTTTATTTGAAGTTCGAGTTACAGTCTGACATTTAACTGTAAGTCATTGTGCATGAGCTTAAAAACTTTGAATGTTTTCGATATAAGCTCATGCCCGAGAAAAATTAATTTCTCGTTGTAAGGATAAGTTTATCATCGGCGATAAACTTTCCTGCCTTTGAAGAACGGGTTATAGACTGTCATTTATCTATAAGCCTTAATGCATGAGCTTAAAAACTTGGAATGTTTTTGATATAAGCTCATGCCCGAGAAAAATGAATTTCTCGTTTTTAGGATAAGTTTATCATCGGCGATAAACTTTCCTTTCTTTGATGAGCGAGTTATAGTCTGTGATATGACTATAAGTCCTAGTGCAGCTTAACCATGAATCCCCTGAGACATTTGTTTCTCTGATATCTGCTTCTTCAGCAACCAAACTCTAAGAGTGTCCTTAGTTGAACGGTACACAACGATTGGACCGCTTTGTTCTTTTGGAACATCAACTTTGGTACCTGCAATCTCATTAGGAATTTGCATGCTTTGACGTGGGTTAGCGATATCAATTATAGAAGCACATGGGGGTTCACAGTTGGCTTTACTTGTTTCAGAGGCGACCTGAGTAGATGATTCACTAGTCTTGGCTGGCAAACGTTTCCTTTTATAGAAAACCTTAAGTTTAGGCGTAAGTGAAGTATCATCTTTATCAGTTTCCTCCCTAGTAGACTTAGTAGAATCGGAGACTATCCTAGTTAAAGGGCACTCGTTTCCTACAAGAGTGAAAGTTCTACCAGTGGGGTGCCACATTTTGCCAACGGGTTTGATTTTAGCAACCCACTGGGATTTAAGTCTAGCACGGGAGTTCACCTCATTAAGCAATTTTTTGATACATGAATCATGATTTGCCGTAAAGACACATTTTCTACATGTTTTACAAGTAGCATATTTAATGTCCGAGTAAGATCTAGAATCCCTAGATGATTGATTGATGCTCCTAGGATTGGGCATGCTACGGTTAGCAGTGTTGGGTAAACTAGAAGGCATCTGACTAGGTTTGAAATTCCTATCTCTTACTTGTGTCTTTTGAATAGCTTCCCTTTGACCAAAATCATGGCGCACATCATTTGAACTAGTTCTAGACGTGTTCATTGAACTATTCTTAGGGAAATTAGAGGCAATCATGTGATTAGGTCTTGCTAAAACTGATTTAGTCACATTAGGCCTAGTTGGTGGAGTGACAGTTCTAGAAATATGACCCAAATCAACTTGGGAGGCAAACCGCGGTCTCGAGGATTGTGATCGCTCGGATCCAAATGCAGTAGGTTGTCTGACAGTTGGTTGTCTAACGAACTGATTTGTAGGCGGTTTCCCCAAGATTGATGGTTTTTCAAGCTTAGTGTCCACACTAGGTCCTTTACTTTTCCTTAACTCGTTTTTCAACGCAGCTATAGCAAAAACCTTTTCCTGTACTTGGGCCTTTAAAGTCTCATTCTCTTTGAGCAAGTTATCTTGGGATGCCAACTTAGATTCAAGCAGTTGAATTTGTTTCAAAAGATTATCCTTTTCAACTTTAGAATCTAAAACAGTTTGATCCAATTTTCTTTCAAGAACAACGTTTGATTTTTCAAGTTTTTCAAAGTATGTTTCAAATTTGACCGTTTTCTTAGAAAATTCAAGTTTGGCATCCTCAAGATCTTTTGATTGTTGAGCTACAATCGTTTCGAGCTCTCTAATCTTGGAATCAGAAGCAATCAATGAAGCAGTTATAGGATAATTATCATGATGTACTATAGCATTCTGAACAATCTCTCCCCCATTGTGACTTTCATCGGATGAATCAGAAGTGGTATTTCTATCACTCTTTTCCATCCCATGTTTGTCATAATTAGGTTCAGAATGCTCAATATGCGGCATGTCATCAGCATATACATCATAAACAACATTACATTGTACCATGTTTGCAGGGTCTTCGTCATAAACGGGTAAGGTGTCATCAAGAGAAATCTCGTGAACATTCCCTGACGTGCCACCGGCATCATGTTGTCCTCCTGATTCTGTGCTCGTACCATCGTTAGGCTCCAAGTTGTCAACCGTATAACCAGTTTCCTCTTGCATCGTGAGGTGTGTCACAAGAGCCTTGTATGCAAGTGCCGATGCAGAGTGATTAAAGTTGTTATGGTTGAGTTGCTCGGCGAGTTTGGTCAAAGTGGTGAAAATTGAGTCGATGAATATATGACGATCTTGTCCAAAGATTGTCACAAATTCGCTCCCTCCTTGAACCCTCGAAAGAGTGACCAGATGAGACTGAAGCATTTGAAATGAAGTGATGCCACTTTCTCTAGCGTTGGCTTGCACTTGATGCAATTCTCCCTTGTTCGATTTGAACGAATCCATTGAAAATCGAGGAAAGATAAAGAAAAATGATGTGGATGTTGTAGTTTACGGGATTTTACAATTTGATTCGGCTCAAAAGATGTTGTTGGCTCAAACGATTATGAATTAAACCCGTTAAATTTTTTTTTTCCCGTTAATACTTTTAAAAATACCCGCCTCAACACGTTTTGCCAAAAATTAATATATAAAAGTGATAAAAATACAAAAAATTTAATTTAACTAAAATTAAAAAATGTGATATGAAAAATAAAATTAGAAAAATAAAAAATAAAAGATAATAAAACGTGATATGATTTGTTTTCTAAAAAAAAGAAAAAACGGATATATTAAAAAAAAATAAACGTTACTTAAATAAGATAAATAAGGAAAAGAATAAACTGAAAATCGTGAGACGTGGTAACTTAATTAAGAGAACGAAACGTGGCACAGTATTGAAATAATATAAGAAAACTCAACCCCTAAAAATCTTACTACTTTGTTTACTCCGCCTCTCTCTCTCTCCTAAACACACACACAAACCTGCGTCTCTCTTTCCCAAGACAAAACCTATCTCTCTCTCTTAAAAGTTGCTTCGTCTTATTTTCTTTGTGTAATTCTTCTTTCTCTGATCTCTCTCACCAATCTCAATATCTCTTTCTCCTCACTTTGTAAACAACGCCCCAAATCTCAACCAAATCCTATTACAGCCTTCATGTGCTATAGACATCCAAAACGCAATTTTGAGTCATCTTCACAGCAAACTAATCTGTCCCATGACTAATCTCTATGAGTCTCTATACTCAAAACAATAAATCAAACCCCATCAGCCACGAATGAAGAACACAAGAAATATATGGCTTCAAGATCTTGAAAAGGTCTCGGGTAGGTTACTTAATTTGATTGCATGTTATTTAATTGAGTCCCTCTCTTCATCTGTTGTGTCTTTCTCGTTTGTGTTGTCAAAATTGAGTCTGAGAGTTGTTTTATTGTTGGGTACGAGTCTTGGATCGATGATGTTTGATTAGACTGAGATCTTGAATATTGGGTGGGTTTGAGTGAAGTCGAGTCACGGTCTCTAGGGTGTTGGGGGGGGTGACCGAGAGAGGTAAGAGTCAAGGGTGGAATTGTTTAGAGGGAGTGTTTGTTTGAGAGGGGATGTGGTTTTGGTTTGTCGAGAGTGTGGTCGAGGGAGGGTCAGTGTGAGCGAGAGGGAGGGTCAGTGTGAGGGTCAGTGGGAAAGAAAAAAAAATGAGTGTCTAGACGAGGGTGAGAAGAGTGTTGGTGAGACGAGGTGTGACGGTTTGAGAGTAGGCGTTGTTTGTTTGGTTGCGAGGGAGAGAGTGTTGTTAGGTGTGAGAGAGGGAGTGAAGTGAAAGGTGAGACGAGGGGTTTGAATCAGACGAGGGTGATGGTGTGTCGAGATAGAGAGGGAGGGTTTGAGGGTGCAAGTCGTGTCAGGGTGAGAGGGTGTTTGTTTGTGGGTGAGTTTTGGGTGTGTTTTTGGAGTCGAGTCTTGATTGTTTTTGTTTCCCGTTATGCTTGAATCCCCTTACATAAATCGAGTCTACACGGAATAAATTGTGTCTATGCGGAAAGTCTATGCGGAAAAAAGGTCTATGCGGAAAAAATTTTCTATGCGGAAAAAAGTTACTATGCGGAAAAATTTGTCTATGCGGAAAAAAATTTTCTATGCGGAAAGTCCTATTCGGAAAAATTTTTCTATGCGGAAAGTCCTATTCGGAACTATGCGGAAAATTTTGTCTACGCGGAAAACCTATTCGGAAAGATTTTCAAAATACGTCCATACGGAATGTTTTACAATAGCTTGAATGAACAGATACGAGACTTTTGACAATGATACGAGACTGATGTTGGACAGATTGATGATATGGACTATTGGACTGACTTTGGACATATATGAAAAAGATGAAAATATGGACGGATTTGGACTGATTAAAAAAAAAAAACTTATCTAAAAAAAATTTGATTAAAAAAAAATAACTGAGTAAAAAATGATAGATTAAAAAAATTATTAAAAAAAATGATAAAAATTGATTAAAACTGATAAAAAAATGATAAAAAATGATTAAATAATGTGATTAAAGAACTTGATAAAAACTGATTAGATAGATTTTCAAGAAAGAAAAAGAACGAGATGATTATTTAAAAAAAAATAAAACGAAAAGATTATTAAAAATTAGAAAAGAAAGGATTTTTACCACCAAATCAAAAGATAAAAAAAAATGCAAATCCTAAGATTCAACCATGGCTCTTGATACCAATTGAAGGTCTACGATTTCTAAGGATTTGGTAAATGAAGGATTAGATCTATTGATTTAATGGTGGAAGGAGGAAGATGGAGATGAAGTATAGAGAGAGAAAGGAGAGGGAAGAAAAATAGAGAGAGAAAGTGATTAGATTAATGAAAAGATGTAAATGAATGAACTACCAACCCCTCCTAACATGCTAGGAGGGGTGTATATATAGCCCACCCTACATGTGGGCTATATGGACTATACTTTACTAAGTGGACCACGAGCCCATTACATAATTATCGTTGGAGCGACCGATCCTTCATAAATACGTAAAACGTATTTCCAACAGAGGATTATATTAGAAGTATAAAAATGGTTGAAATGGGTCAAAAGTTTGATTTAGTGTGATTTGTAAAAGGGTAAATTAGGGCAGTGAGTTTAAAGGTATTTTTGTATATCTTAAGTTTGAGTTGATGTGGTATTGATAGGATATTGTTGTAGAGTTTTTCTCAGGCTTCGTTTTGATACCAATTAGAGCTTCCAACTCCAAACGAGGAGGAAATTACACTAGTTTGATTATTCGTGTACCGGGAAGCGAGTGCCCAACACAATTCGAAATTGTTTTTGATATTTGGATCAAATCTCGGGGAAAGTAAAATGAGTTTTGAAAATAGTCAAGGGCTGTTGGGCTCTAAACCTAGGGTTTTGAGTCTATTTTTAAACTCAAGTGTCGGTTTTGTAAATGGAAATGGTTAGAAGGGTCAAAATGGTTTTATGAGTCGAAGGCGTAAAACTATCTGGATTTTGAAAGTTAAAGATGTGTTGTGCATAAGGTCTTTAGGTTGTGAGTGAGTTCTCTAGCAAGTTTCATAAAAATTGGAGGTGTCTAGGTATGGGAAAATAGCTTGTACATTTGGTATGTGCCGACAGAATGTTATCGCGAGTGTTGTCTAGTGAAGTGAAAATGTGAAAGCATTTAGTGGTGTCACGTGCATGGGTTATTCTTGGGGTTTATTGTGATTTTGAAATGTCGATTTGATTTTACTAAGTATGAATTATACTTGAGTATATTGTTATTAAAGTGCGCGCCTTATTTGGTAGGTTGCGGCTTTCGTGTTCATCGGGTATCTTCTATTGTCGGCGATCATCTTTCTACTACTCGTGTACTATGGTGAGTCTATAGCCTCGCTTTATACTAGTTGTTAAATGTTTTTAACCCGTGAGGGGGATACATGCTGTTTGAAACAAAATAAACACAAGTCATGAATAATTGTTTGGAACCGAATGTTGCCTTTCGTTGGCTTGAATTATATAAGTAACTTGTTGTTGAAGTCCCTAAATTCATGAATCTTTAACTATTGTCTTACCCTTATGAGGGATAGAAATAGCCGCTTGGTTAAACGATAGTACTATTGGGTTGACGGCCCTATCCGAGACCATGGCTTTACGTCGAGTAACCTCTAGGAAGGATATTTTTCGATAATAAGAGATTGTGGTATAAAATTAGCAACTGATACCCTAGAGGGGAAATGGTTTCATCTAGTCATGCTGGCATTTGGCGTGGGTGACTAAGTTAAGGGGTCGGTGTCATGAGCTTAATACAATTCTATAGCTTTTTCTATAAGACGAAATACTTGAATAATAGATTTTAAACATAACAATTCTATTAAATGGTTATGATTGATTTGACTCTTGTGTTCAACTGTGATTTGCTAAACCTATAGATTCACTCAACATTATTTGTTTACTCTTTTAAGCAGGTGTTTCAGGTTATCAGAGGTGATGATGGCGGATCTTGCTTGGGAATTGTGCGGGTTGGCTTTTTTGAATGTGTGGTCTAAAACTCTTTTCTTTCCCTATGTTCTGAACAATTTATATTATGTTTGTGAGTGAAGTAAAACAATGTGGTTAGATGGTTGAAGTCTTGGGGGACCTAAAATGCTACTCTGGTTGTTTAGAATTTTCTGTATTTTGGATTGAATGTTTTAGAAAAATGTTGTAAAATTATGTCCTTTTTATTTCTTAAACGTCTCATTTTGAGGTCGTTCGATGTATCTTTTTTAGGGTAAAAGGGACTTCACCCCGGTAAAATATATTAACTCTCAAAAAACTAATAAGTACAATGGAATGTGAGTTAGAGCCACATTAACTTCAATCTCAAGCTTGAACAACCTCTAAATCATATGACAGGCCATATGATAACTAAAACCAATCGACATAACCTATTACCTTAAAATAGGAACAAACAAATGAAGTAAGTAAAGACTCTGGTAAACGTAAAAGTTGCAAAAAACAAACCTCATCCCTCGACTGCTTAAAACAACACGTCATAATCTTTAACCGGACTGTAGCAATAATGCACTCACTAAGTTGAGCAATCGTCCTCTTTACCAACTTGAAAAGCCTCCAGTTGCGTTCTTGCCAAACAAAGTACACTACAACAGCTAAAATCAACTTAGAAAGAATACTCTTTGTAGTTCTACGACCAGCCCACGATTGCATGAAAGTCAGGATCCGCGCAAACACTGGACTAGAACAATTTAACTCAGCCACCACCAGGACTTTCTCCCAAACCCATTTAGAAAACGATCACTCAAAAGATAAGTGCTCGTGAGAGTCTGGCTGACCCTCACAAAGCGGACATAAACTAAGAACTGATCTCGACACATCCTACGGATAGATTTTGTCTTGAGTCTTCAGTTTTTGCTTAACAACCAACCACAGATTAAACGCATGCCTCGGGATACAACTAGAAAACCATACAAGGTCATGCCATGTAACCTTAATATCCTGAGGTCGTAAACACGTCCAAATAGCAGCCACTAAAAATGGTTTCAAGATATTCCCGTCCATCTTCCATAACAATTGATCTTGAACTACATCCTAAACAGTTGGAATGCTGATATTATCAAGAAATGGATACTTACTTTGAAGCTCATGAGGCCATACCCACTGTCCCTCTAGAACCACATCCTGAATCTTGGTATTAAACTAACGTCCAGCCCTGTGGATGTCTCTAGACGTTATCAACCCCGAAAGCGAACCAAGAGAGCACCAAGCATCTGACCAAACCGAGACCTGAGCACCATCCCCGATCTTGTACCATACAAACTCCCTAATGAAAGGTCACTGAAGAATTTTCCTCCATCCCCCACGGGCTGTAATCTCCCAAAAGTTTCTACCCTTCAGCTTATACTCATGTATCCACTTAACCCACAAGGTTTCCTTCAAAGTTAACAACTTCCAAATATGGGATATCATAAATGCCTTGTTGAAAATATCAAGACAACGGATACTGAGACCACCATCATCTTTGTGTGATGATGCTTGTGTCTAGCACCCAAATGTGTTTTCCGTTGCGCAATATATTTGGGGGTGTTAGAGTAAGTCCTTAATTATCAAAATTACAACGTTATAAGTTACAAGGCCTATATTTTATACCCGGCTAGGTTTTCCCCCCAAAACCATGTTTAAAATCTTTCCCTATTATTTTAAAACCTAAGATCAGATTAGTAGAATATTTTGAAATATTTTCCACTAGGTGAATCACCTACTTGAAGGCTATACATCAACATCCTCATCCTTAAACATGTCGTGACCTAATATGGACCATAAGACCTAGATATTTTGTTCCTAGATTCCATTGTTTAATCATATACATGCATAAACTTCCATAGCTTCTCTTAGTCACTTATCTATCAAGGTTACACGTTCATAGCCTTAACTTGGAGCCTAAGTATTAGAAATGGCTATAAATGGGGCGAACTACACCATTTGAGAATTTCACGTTGTTTTCTTTATATCTCCATACCCATTCTGAAATCCACTTCCCCAAAAGTTCTAGAACACTTAGAAGACCAGAGACCAGGTCTATAAAGAATCCATTAAAGCTCTTGAAGCTTTGGTAGCAAGTTGTGTTCATAAGAAGCCCTAAAAGTCATTTTGGAGCTACTTAGGTAATCACTATGTTAACTAAGTTTTGATCTTGTTATAATGATTTTCTAAGACTAGCTATAATGTTTATAAGATGTTAATAATCTAATCTAATAATCTTTAGTTCATGTAATAAGCTAAAATTGAAGTTATAAATCAAAGATGTCTTAAAACCCTAGTTTTGTAATTTACATGAAATAATGACTTAAAATCCATTTCAAAACCTATAATTCTGTTAAAATGATGTTATTATGATTAAAAATGTGTTCATAAACTTTGTTTTAAGTTTTAGATCATTTAGTACAATTTTAAGGTTGTTATGTAATTTTTAACAAGTGTAGGGACTAAAATTGTCCCTAGGACACTTATAAGACCAGAAACCAGGTCTAGAAAGAAGTCATTAAAGCTCTTGAAGCTTTGATAGCAGGTTATGTTCATAAGAAGCCATAAGAAGTCATTTTGGAGCTACCTAGGTAATCACTATGTTAACTAAGCTTTGATCTTGTTATAATACTTTTCTAAGAGTTGTTATAATGTTTATAAGATGTTAATAAGATAAACTAATAAGCTTTTTCTAGGTAAAGGGTTACCCCGGTAAATTTGTATTAATCACAGAAAGTTGAAGTACAATGGAATGTGGCCGAAAACCAAATTAACCTCAAGCATAGCTTGAAACAACCAAACTTTGTGACATGCCACAAAACTAAGCATAAACATAACAAAAAACAAACCATAATATTGACCATACATACAAAAAGATCTAGGGAAATTCCATTTTTGAAGAATCCGTTGCACCGAGTCCCGATTCTTGAATCTAAACGTCAAGAGATTCAATCTAAAAGTGACCATAATAGCATCTCTAACCTCCTCGGTGTACGACTAATTTTCTTGAAAAGACGATCGCTTCTTTCACGCCATATATAATAGGCAGCAACAGCCACCACCAACCTACCTATGACACTCTTGGCAGTACGCGACTTTGCCAAGGGTTGCAGGTACTCTATAATATCATGGAGCCTTTGACGAACATGATCCATTTCTACCATGTCCCGAACATAGACCCAAACTTTGGAAGCAAAGGAGCACTAAAAAAATAAATGAGCATGGGAATCAGTTTGTTGCTTACATAATGAACATGTGAGACTACTTAGGTCGACAGCATCACAAACATCCCACTGTTTAAGCCGATCTTGTGTTTTTAACGCCGACCGAAGAACTAACCAAAGGTGGAAACCATGTCTAGGAATAGCGTGTGAAAACTAAACCACTCGCTGCCATTCAACAAGCTACCCTCTTGGACGAAATGCTTCCCAAGCCCGATCGACACTAAACTTAGAAAGCATACCATTGTCATCACGCCAGCGAAACAAATCATGCACATGAGAATTAAGAGAAGGGACTAAAATAGCAGCGAGATAACGTGCTTTCAACAGCCACGACTGTGGCCACTGCCACACCTCGTGCATCATAACATCAGCTACCGAAGACTTTATATTAAAGCCTTCCCTTGCTATATCTACCGGTGTCAAATAGTTAATAATAGGACATTGGACATTCCATCTATCAAACCACACCGATGTATTCAAACCATTACCTAAAACCGACCAGAAATATGGCCGCACAATATTCTGGATTTGAAGAAGCTTGCGCCAACTCCAAATCATATCAGCCATAGCTGGAATGTCCCACAAAGATCGACCCTGAATCTTGTACATATGAATCCATCTTACCCAAGTCGACTCTTTGTTTGAAAGAATGTTCCTTATATGGGTGGTCATCAAAGATATGTTAAAAACACCAAGGCTGCAAATGCCTAACCCTCCTTCACACTTGGGGAGAACTATATCCTTCCAAGCTACCTTTGCTTTGCCCCTTCTAAATTCGCCATTGCACCAAAGGAAACCACGAACAAGTTGATGAATATTATTAATAATACCTTGGGGAATGGCAAGAACAGATGCCCAATACACTTGCATGGAGAGGAGCACATATTTGCATAATTGAAGCCGTCCCGCAAAGGATAACGATTTATTCTTCCAATTTCCAATCATATTTCTCACATTCTCAACAAGAAATTTACGATCCTTGTTTAAAAGACGAGAAGAAATAAGAGGCACACCGAGATACTTAACTAGGAGTGTTCCTTCAGCAAAAGGCATAATATTAAGAATACTATGCTTAATCCCTTCTCGAACATTGTAGAAAAACACGGTACTCTTGGGAACGCTCGTCACTAAACCTGACACTACCTTGAACTCATCAAGAGAATTCATAACAATCTGAGCCGATGCCACATCAACATAAGTAAACAGGAAAAGATCATCTACAAAACATACGTAAATAATTTGTAATTTGTCACGCTTATGGTGAAATCGAAATCCATCAGAATTCCGGGTATTGCGCTTAAGGATGAGCGTGAGAACCTCCATAACCAAAGTGAACAAATAAGGGGACCGCAGATCCCCTTTTCGTAAACCTCGTTTACCTTTAAAATATCTATGATTGATGCCATTGATACATATAGAGAACGAAGCCGACGTAGCACAAGTCATAATTCATTTAACCATACGAGGGTTAAAACCAAACATAACTCGAGCTTTCTCCAAAAAACGCCAGTCCATCGTATCATAAGCTTTTTGAAGACGTCACTCTTATGGTAAAAAAAACCTTACAAATATCACACTGAGGCGGTGTCCACTCATACTCCACATCAAAAGTTGCTAACGAATGTCCAGATTCATCCCTAAGTGGAATGGCAATTACCACAAATTTCACCAACTTCACCTCGGTGGAAACTTCCACAAGTGCCCTTGCATACGTATTATGTCCCCAAGAGCTCACACATATTACTAGTGTACGAGTCTAACATAATTGGCTTATCGATTTGCGTAGTAATTAAACTCAAAACAACTTCCGACTAAGCCACAATAGGAACATGATGTAATTTAACAAAGGAACCAAACGAACAAGCCATGGTCCATTCTCAAGTACTCTATCCATTCCTTCACTAGTATCAAATTGAAACATGAAAAAGTCTTCATGTAATTGAACACATTTAAGTCCATACTTAGCCCACGTATTCTTCACGTAAATCTCCACTAATGAGAATAGCAGCCTCTTACCTATGAAGTAACCATATAAGATGTTACCAAATCTAGAATTCACCTCCTCCATTTCTACCATAAGGAGAACAACAGTCGCTCAAGTAACCACCTCCTGACTTCGCATCTCCATAATCTTTAACACCACCTTCTTATTCAGATTACCTTGAACCATAGAAGCAAACGTTGGAAGGTTAGTATCAACCTTGGCATCAGCCCTCGATTGATGCACCGTAGTGCTCGTACCCAATGATTCAATAACATTATCCACCTTGGCATCAGCCCTCGATTGATGCACGGTATATCCATTTGTAACTTTAACACCCCCAATTTACATTGCGCAGCGGAAAATACACAATTGGGTGTTATTCACAAACTTCATTTCACAACTGTTTAAATGATCCAAAAACAGTATATTTAAGAATAAATATGGAAATAATTTAAATCAATGTCTAAAACCTTCTATCCCAAGTAAAATCAGTTTAAAATATATCAGAGTAGCGTACAGGTTTCCCCTAGGATCTTAATCAAAACCAAAAACCTTTTACTAAAATATTTGACCATTTACTATATGTTTATGACAATAGGGAAAGAAATCCGTTTTAGACCAAATTACTACAAAATCAATCCCGCAATCCTTCTCCAGCAAGCTCCGCAATCCAACAACTCCAGGTACCTGAAATACATGCTTAAAATCATCAACACAAAGGTTGAGCAAGTCTATTGGTTTTACAAAACATAATTGAACACATCGTAAAAATCATTCACAATTGTTAATAGAAATGTGGCCATACAATCTATTAATCAGGTATATCATATTATAGCAATAGCTATTGAATTGTATTAAGCTCGTGACACCGACCCTTTAACTTAGTCACCCACGCCAAATGCCAGCATGACTAGAAAAATTACCAGTGCCCCTATAGGGTATTAATTGCAAGAATACCAATTCTCATTCATGTAAAATTATCCTTCCCAACGGGTTACTCAGCGTAAAGCCCTGGTCTCAGATAGGGTTGTCAGCCCAACAGTACTATTATTAGAATAAGCGGGTATTCCCAACTCACAACATCAAGTCAGAAGATAGTTAACGGCTCATGAATTTAGGGTCTTATGCAATTAGGTACTTATACAATTCATTTCATCAAAGGCAACATCGGGTCCAACAATTACTCATGACATGTGTTTATTTTACTTCAAATAGCATGTATCCCCCTCACGGGTTTTAAAATCATTAAAACAAGTAGAAAACGAGGCTATAGACTCACCTGAAGTAATAGCAGTAGTAAGACGATCTTCGACGATAGTTAATGCCCGATAAACACAAAAACCGCAACCTATCAAATAAGGCGCGTTCATCAATAATAACTCGAGAAAAATCCATACTTAGTAATATCAACTCAAAATCATAAAATCAAATCAATCCAAAATAAAAATAATACAAGTGACCTTTTTATTTTATTCTATATATTTATTCTATTAGTTAATTCCCTCGATAAAAATCTGCCGGTACACACCCAATGTACAAGCTCATTTACCCCACTTAAACACGTCAAATTTTTATGATACTAATCAGAAACTTCACTTACTATATATAGAAAGCCCTGTTAAAAAATCATCAAAAGATTTTACATTTAAAGTTCCCTGCCCGACTCATCTTTGAACTACAAAACCGGACAGTTTTATGTCAACAACTCTTATAGTCTTTTAACACGTTTATTTTTCTCCGTTTATGAAACCGACACTCAACTTTGAAAATAACTCGACATCCTCATACTTAACCTTAAAATCAGTCCATGACATATTTAAAAATCCATTTTATAGTCCCCGAGATTCGATCCAAATATCGACAACAATTATATATTGTGTCGGTACTCGTCTCCTGGTACACGAAATAATCAAACTAACGTAACTTTTCGCTCGTTTGGAGCTAGAAATCCTACCTTATACCAAAACGAAGGTAAAAACATCCTCTACAACAATATCTAATTAGTTCATCTCAAACTCAAACTCATATTTTCAGAAAATTACTTTTAATAATCTGCTATAAAATATATTTTTAAATATCACTCAAAATTAATTTTTCACCACATTTTAACCCCATTTTTACCACTATAATCATTCTTACACTACTAGTTCATATCATAACATACTAAATCATCCTAGATGATTAGTTCATAAAAACCCAACTCAAAAATAATAACATGAAATCATAAAAACATATATATATATAAGCATAAACACCTACATACAACAACAATATAAGATCAAACAACATGATTTTCATCAAAAAATGGGTTTTATAAAAATGTTCATGCATGTGGCTAAATTTCATACCAATGGATAGAGAATGAAGAGATTAAGATGGGTCTTTGATTAGTTTAGATGGATTCAAGCTTGATTTTGAAAAATCAAGGGTGTTTGGTGGTTGTGGGTTGACGGAAAAGAGAAAGAGGGAGGGAAGAGAGAGAAATTTCTAGTGGTGTTGTGTTTGTGTGTGTTATTTGTGTTTACAAATTCAATTTATATGGTGGAAGTTTAGGATAGTTTTTGCCAATTGTGATTCTTTTGGAACAAAGTGCAAATACTTTGTTAAAAAACGGGAAATGACTATTAGTCACTTTTGAAAATTTTTACGGGTCTCGGGTTTCATAAAAATGCTTCTCAAAACTTAAAACGCACACAAAATAATATATTATATAGTCCTGGCACGACTTAATACGACATTAAAAATAAAACGTCAAAATATTAAACATCGACATGTTTAAAATAAAACATAAAATTTCTCGGGCATTCGTCGATATCGTCATCACTAATAATCCTCGCAACTCATCAAAACGTAAAAATATAAGTTTCAACCTCATCCAAATCAAATTACCAGTCGTCATGACAATCAACCTCGTCAAAAATTTCAAAAATATACGTAAAAATATAATTAAATAATGACCACGGTTTTGGGTTGTTACATCCTACCCTCCTAAAAGAGAGCGACGTCCCGGCGCTCAACCCGCCTCATACTCGCACTTCCTCACTTCTAGAGTCAACGTGATCTCTTATCCTCAAGAGATACTCACGTCTTTCACACCAGTCCAACTCAATTCTTATGATATCACCATATCCACAATTATTACTACACTTCATCTTTCAATTTCACCTTCTATTATGCTAGTATTCCTTCATCATTCATACTCCTTCCTGCATCACTTCCTCAGTTTCATTCCTGCCCCAATACTCTGTCAGGATACATAGTTGTAATTCAAGTTGTCAGATTACACCTCTTAACTACTGGTATGACGATTATCATCGCATAAGGATTCCATTTTCACTAGTTTCCATTAGTCCTCATAGTAAAATATTAAGATATCATCATCCCAAGTTTCTATTATATATTGATGTGATTGATACCAAATTTCAATTACCATCGTTCCATTCATCCTTTCACGCTGTCCATTGCTTTCCGAAAATACGCAATATTCCTTCTTAACTCAATTCTTCACATTTTCTGTAGAAATCTCTAATATCCAAAGGTCAATCTCAATCTCTGGGTTACATATAATACGTTCAAACCTTAATCAATACTCATACTTTATCACAGTGATTTCCAGTATTCAAAAATTTACTCTGCCTCTATGTCCTGAGGTTACACTTAAACTAAATACAATGAGATTATCCATAATTCTTACCAGTTACTTAAATACTTTCCATACTCATTTTCCACTTTCATTCATTCTAACAATCAATACACTGAATTACTGTACCTTCCATAGTACATTATTACATCTTCTTCATATCATATTACTGTTTAAATAACTCCGTTAGCCTCATATATTCAAATCTAAAATATATAATGGTCAAATCACTTCCTGATATCATAATACTTTTTATTCCAACCATTCTGTATTAATACTTCAATTTGTAAAATCCCTTCAATACTACATGCGATACTCTCAGCACTCTAAGAATAATTAAATTCTCTTTTTAATCTGAACAATTCATTCATCACTGGTCCTTGCATTCTTAACACACTCTCTGATCTAATAGAAGAAAATTTAAAATAATCACAGTAACCGTTTTTGTCCCACAAAAACATACATCTCAACTCTCTCACTTCTATTACCATTCTATTTCAAAGTTTCCGACAATCTGTTGATCTTCTTTCTTTGCTATCCCTTTTCCATTAGTTTATTACCTTGATTCTAACTTTCTTTCCATTCTGCTTGTTGCTACCAATATTCCAATTATCTCAAAACTCAAGAGTCAATTCTCAATTACTTCAGAAATTTTTATAAGTCGTTTTTCCTTCTCCTTCTTACTAAATACTCGCTAGTTGATTATGAAAGTATCCACACTTATCCTTCATAATCTGAAACATACTTCATAATACATAACTATAACATATCCCATCTAAAGTTTACCGATTATTATTGCCCCGTCATCATTAGGTAATCCTTAACTTCTTCCTTTAAAATCCCCGAATGGCATTTATACAC
Organism: Glebionis coronaria; assembly: GCA_025667525.1. NCBI lineage: Eukaryota > Viridiplantae > Streptophyta > Magnoliopsida > Asterales > Asteraceae > Glebionis > Glebionis coronaria. The sequence goes on from CM046881.1 coordinate 280,859,596, forward strand.
AAGTCCCTCTTATTCTTATTTTCTTCATACTTGATTCCATACAAGTGATACTTTTCAATCCAAAACAAATACCACAATGTCCAATCTCATGATTATATAAACCCTGTTACACTTCTTTATTCTAGTCAACACACTACTATTGCTTTCCTTTCCACTTGATATTATCCAAATATCATCATCGCAGCTCTATAATTCCTTTAGATTCCTCCAATACTAATTATACAGTCACAGAACTTCAATCTATCCTCAGCGCTCATAAACAACTTCCTCAACTAGAAAATCAGACCTCACAACCACAACTTAAATATATGAATGGATTTCACACATTTAGTTCTTCTTTTTCAGATTTATCATTGGTTCAACAATCAGTGAAAACTTCCTGATAAACCTCCGATAATACCCAGCTTACACAAAGGAATTGACAAGCTTCAGTCGGTTTCGTCGGTATCGACAAAGCCTCAATCGTTTCAATCTAGTCAGATTTTCACAATCACTTCAGCCATAGATTTCACATTCTATAACATCTATAATACTCCAACTAAAATTCTTATCCAAAGAATTTTACACACCATTCCTTTTTAATAACAATTTCCAGTTGTTAGGGAATACTTTTCTTTCCTTCAATCATCTATTTATCTCACTAAACATTCACAATCAATAATGGACACCGATTTCTTGTGCTTAGTTTATTCAGCCCCACAGCAGTCATCTTATTCACAGAACATCCAGCTTCTTTACTTTCTTCCGTTATTACTTCTCTGACGACTTACCCTTCCAGTCAAATCAGATTATCCTTATTGTCTCATCTGCCAATCCTTACAATCAAACATATTACCATCCTCAACTTCCTGACAATGCCATATAACAAAATATACAATCAGATTGCATAACTCCTATCACTAAGCTAATACAAAGCTTCCTTTTTCCCATGACGATAGTGAACTCTACGATTCCGCAGAACAATCACATAGTGTCCTCAAGTACTAACTCATCTTCTCATTCTTTTCTGACTACTACTAGTAAAGCGCACAGAAAATTCGACTTATTGTAGTTTCCTACTACATATCTTCTCATCATTGACCAATAAAATCGTCAAATAGAAATTCCACCGATTACTCCCTGAAATCAGTACTCAATGTTCAACAACATTCCAACTTAATTCTTTCCACCTTTATTTATCATATCCTATGATATTCATCCTTATCCTGGTTAACTTTCTCACAACTCTATTTCAACTGATCGCGCTATACTTCTTAATTCCATAAGCTCAGAAAATATTTCCTTAATATATAAATAATTATTCTTCTGTCAGTGAATTTCTTATTTCAACCAATCGCAAATTCTCGTTGATTTCTCGTCCTCGAGTCAGCTAAAATCTAACATCTTCAAATCTCAATATATCCTCAATAACGCCTTCAGAATTTAATACACCATCAATAACACCTTCAGAATTTCAATAAAATTCTAACTCAATGATTAACAGATAAGAATATACAAATTAGTACATCTAAATCTCAAATCTTATCATCATTTCCAAAATATAGGCTGTAATAGCAACAACATTCCCTTCATATTGATCTTCCATTATCTGAATAATTCCTTTATTCAATCTCCTTTACCGCAATGAAAACATTTCATTACCACAGAATTACCAATTTTTATACCACATTCCTTGTTATTCTTTCAGCAGCTCGACCTCCAGCTAGTCCATACTTACATCAAATAAATAGATAATTACCTAAGTGGTATAAAATATATGTGATCCACACATCATAATTCCTTCTGTTTACCCAATTTATAGCAACTGCTTGAATACCCTCTCTTCTTATCTTAGACTATTAAATTCCAAATTTACCTTCTATTAGAGGAAATAAATTCCTATTCCTTATTGTCATTCGCAACAATACCATTCCTTTACCCTTTTTTGCCACACTTAAATTCCGAATCAGAATCGATCTTTAAATTACTATCTCTTTTTGTCTAGTTGAACATTCCCAAATGACTATCGATATATTAAACATCCATCAATTACTCGAACTTATCCATATAGTTGCATCTTTCCAATTACCATCAATAGTCGTACAGCACTCTTCACCGCATCTCTTCTCATTCCTAATAATCCAATACACAGACATCCTTTTAAAATCTTGCAGAATGGAAGCAGCGTCTCCAACTGGAACAGCAGCATCTTCAGTTTCAGCAGCATCTTCAGTTTCAGCAGCATCTTCAACTAAAACAGCAAGATTTTCAATCTCAACAGCATCTTCAGTTTCAACAGCATCTTCAACTAAAACGGCATGATTTTCAATCTCAGCATCATCTCGTCTCCTCAGCACTATCAGCCTCAAAAATCTAACAACTATTTCCACAATCATATAATCTACCCTAATGGTTGGCAACCTTTGGAGACATATTTCAAGATACTCAGTCACACACACAGTAATCCTTGCTAATGACAGAAACATATCTCACTCAACTCTTTCCATTGTTATCACATACGAAAGAGACTTGATAAGTATACACATCGAGATAGAAAGAATAGGATCTTTTCATCAAGAAATAACATGAATACTACATACGCCAACAACACAATACTACCTAAATTCTACAATTATCTCAAAAGAAAAGAAGATAATAAAGACACATCCAAATACTAAAGGGTAATAGTAGATTTCGTCCATAAATCTGAGAAAATCGCAACAAAACCTTGTCGCTAATGTCACTTACCCTTACCATCCTAAACAACAACATCAATAATAATCCATCACAAAACTACCTCACAACATCTAGATAATCCAAATACAATACAACAATACATAAACTGAAATACAACAACAATCCATCACTACATCACTCCATAGGATGTCGTCCATCACTTTCTCCAACTTGGATTGTTCCTGCTTCATCTTCAACTGGTCCTAACTTGCAGCACCTCCCTTTTGGATCTAAACACGGTGGATTCCTAAATCCGTACTTCAAAAGCACTCCTTGACACGACGGATCTATCATATAATGAGAATTAGCATACACCTCACTATCCTGAAACTTTCAATGTGGCTCAAGATACGGCCCAAGATGATCTACATATTCACTTAACCTGTGAAGCCTATCTATCTCTTTCTGATACTTCTCAAAATCAGTCTTATAACTTCTCACTTCCGCTCTAACCTCAGTTCTTCCAACCTCACTCTTAGTCATATAATTATCACTATCAGACTCTACAACATTTTTCTTATTATTTGTATCATCCTCGTAATCTAACCATCCACCTGAAATCCTATGATCACCTACATACTGATTCTGCAAACTCCATTGACCTACAGCAAATCCCCCATTCTTGACGTAATATGGTATGTCAGACATTTTCTAAAATCACAGAAAATTCAAAAGTACATAAGGTCATTATTCAAAAATATATATGCAATGCATAATCATGCAAGTACAAATGAATTACGTATGCAAAATATATATGTATTCGATGCAATGTAATGCAATGCAAATGATAATTATACAATACTCACAAAAATGAAATTATGGTGAAATTATGGTGAAAGCACTTCACGTCCTTTCATTAATACCAATACCTCATTGCAGTATTTACTTAATAAATACTCAAGAATTCACAAAAATTATAAGGGATACATCTATAATAACAAATCATAACAAAAATAAATAATCTTACCAGAGCCTTGTAGAGAAGTTGCGTTGCTTTTATAAAATACTTTCGACACCAAAGTTATAGTTTAGGACATTTTCAAAAATCGACCTAATTCGCTATAACTAAAAAGCTCTGGTTACCAATCTTTAACACCCCCAATTTACATTGCGCAGCGGAAAATACACAATTGGGTGTTATTCACAAACTTCATTTCACAACTTTTTAAATGATACAAAAATAGTATATTTAAGAATAAATATGGAAATAATTCAAATCAATGTCTAAAACCTTCAATCCCAAGTAAAATCAGTTTAAAATATATCAGAGTAACGTACAGGTTTCCCCTAGGATCTTAATCAAAACCACAAACCTTTTCCCAAAATATTTGACCATTTACTATATGTTTATGACAATAGAGAAAGAAATCCGTTTTAGACCAAATTACTACAAAAGCAATCCCGCAATCCTTCTCCAGCAAGCTCCGCAATTCAACAACTTCAAGTACTTGAAATACATGCTTAAAATCATCAACACAAAGGTTGAGCAAGTCTATAGGTTTTACAAAACATAATTGAACACATTGTAAAAATCATTCACAATTGTTAATAGAATTGTGGCCATACAATCTATTAATCAGGTATATCATATTATAGCAGTAGCTATTGAATTGTATTAAGCTCATGACACCGACCCCTTAACTTAGTCACCCACGCCAAATGCCAGCATGAATAGAAAAATTACCAGTGCCCCTACTAGGGTATTAATTGCAAGAATACCAATTCTCATTCACGTAAAATTATCCTTCCCAGCGGGTTACTTAGCGTAAATCCCTAGTCTCAGATAGGGTTTTCAGCCCAATAGTACTATTATTAGAATAAGCGGCTATTCCCAACTCGCAACATCAAGTCAGAAGATAGTTAACGGCTCATGAATTTAGGGTCTTATGCAATTAGGTACTTATACAATTCATTTCATCAAAGGCAACATCGGGTCCAACAATTACTCATGACATGTGTTCATTTTACTTCAAATAGCTTGTATCCCCCTCACGGGTTTTAAAATCATTAAAACAAGTAGAAAGCGAGGCTATAGACTCACCTGAAGTAATAGCAATAGTAAGACGATCTTCGACAATAGTTGATGCCCGATAAACACAAAAACCGCAACCTATCAAATAAGGCGCGTTCATCAATAATAACTCGAGAAAAATCCATACTTAGTAATATCAACTCAAAATCATAAAATCAAAACCAATCTAAAATAAAAATAATACAAGTGACCTTTTTATTTCATTCTATATATTTATTCTATTAGTTAATTCCTTCGATAAAAATCTGCCGGTACACACCCAATGTACAAACGCATTTACCCCACTTAAACACGTCAAATTTTTATGATACTAATCAGAAACTTCACTTACTATATATAGAAAGCCCTGTTAAAAACTCATCAAAAGATTTTACATTTAAAGTTCCCTGCCCGACTCATCTTTGAACTACAAAAACCGGACAGTTTTACGTCAACAACTCTTATAGTCTTTTAACACATTTATTTTTCTCCGTTTATGAAACCGACACTCAACTTTGAAAATATCTCGACATCCTCATACTTAAACTTAAAAATCAGTCCATGACATATTTAAAAATCCATTTTATTGTCCCCGAGATTCGATCCAAATATCGACAACAATTATATATTGTGTCGGTACTCGTCTCCCGGTACACGAAATAATCAAACTAACGTAACTTTTCGCTCGTTTGGAGCTAGAAGTCCTACCTTATACCAAAACGAAGGTAAAAACATCCTCTACAACAATATCTAATTAATTCATCTCAAACTCAAACTCATATTTTCAGAAAATTACTTTTAATAATCTGCTATAAAATATATTTTTAAATATCACTCAAAATTAATTTTTCATCACATTTTAACCCCATTTTTACCACTATAATCATTCTTACACTACTAGTTCATATCATAACATACTAAATCATCCTAGATGATTAATTCATAAAAACCCAACTCAAAAATAATAACATGAAATCATAAAAACATATATATATATAAGCATAAACACCTACATACAACAACAATATAAGATCAAACAACATGATTTTCATCCAAAAATGGGTTTTATAAAAATGTTCATGCATGTGGCTAAATTTCATACCAATGGATAGAGAATGAAGAGATTAAGATGGGTCTTTGATTAGTTTAGATGCATTCAAGCTTGATTTTGAAAAATCAAGGGTGTTTGGTGGTTGCGGGTTGACGGAAAAGAGAAAGAGGGAGGGAAGAGACAGAAATTTCTAGTGGTGTTGTGTTTGTGTGTGTTATTTGTGTTTAAAAATTCAATTTATATGGTGGAAGTTTAGGGTAGTTTTTGCCAATTGTGATTATTTTGGACCAAAGTGCAAATACTTTGTTAAAAAGCGGTAAATGACTATTAGTCACTTTTAAAAATTTTTACGGGTCTCGGGTTTCATAAAAATGCTTCTCAAAACTTAAAACGCACACAAAATAATATATTATATAGTCCCGGCACGACTTAATACGACATTAAAAATAAAACGTCAAAATATTAAACATCGACATGTTTAAAATAAACATAAAATTTCTCGGGCATTCGTCGATATCGTCATCACTAATAATCCTCGCAACTCGTCAAAACGTAAAAATATAAGTTTCAACCTCATCCAAATCAAATTACCAGTCGTCATGACAATCAACCTCGCCAAAAATTTCAAAAATATACGTAAAAATATAATTAAATAATGACCACGGTTTTGGGTTGTTACAGTAACCAAGAGGTTTACACTTGAAGGTAGACTAACCAATACCTAAGTGTTTTTACCTATGATGGAATCCATCTCATCATATTGCTTCTTTCCAGAAAGGAACATCCTGGGACTTCATTACTTCATCAAATTTTTTGGTATCCTACTCAACATTAAGCAATAGGAGTGTTGGTTGGAGACTTCATCCCTTGTACCTTCAATTAAGTATAAATGAAATTCAGGTCCAAAGTTACTTGGATTCCTATACCTTGTGCTTCTTTTAAGATCATGCTCGGGTTGCTAAACCACAAGCTCCTCAATGACCCTTTTAGGTTCCATTGAAGCGCCAATGTCCTCAACTCTAGTAGGAGTCATGCGGCTTGGTCTAGGGACTGATGAGAACCTAGTCTCATCAAAGTTAGCATCCTTTGATTCAATAATTGAGTTTATTGAAACTGAATCATTATGTTCAATAACATAGAACCTATAAGTCTTGGAATGCTCAGCATATCCAACAAAGATGCATTCAATTCCTCTTTCACCCAAGGTTTTTACCTTTGGATCGGGGAGTCATACAACTGTCCTACGACCTCAAACCTTGAGGTAGTTCATGTTTGGTTTCCTTTTAGTTTAGAGTTCATAAGGGGTAATCATGTTCCTTTTGTTGGGAACCTTATTTAATAAATAACAAGCTGTTAACACAGCTTCTCCCCAAAACCCTTGGCTCAGTCCTGAATAGGACAACATGAAGTTAACCATTTCCTTCAGTACTCTATTTTTCCTTTCAGATATACCATTTTTTGTAGGGGCATAGGGGGTAGTCGTTTCATGGATTATTCCAACAGACTAAAAATACAAAGTATCTATGTACTCACCTCTCCTGTTAGTCCTAAATCTTTTAATTTGGACTCCTTATTATAATTCAACTTTAGTTTTGAATACTTTAAATTTATCTAATACTTCATCCTTAGTATGCAACAAATAGACATAACAAAACCTTGAAGCATCATCAATAAATGTTACCAAGTATTTCTTATTCCCTAATGAGGGAGTAACATGCAAATTACATAGATCACTATGGATTATCTCCAAAACTTTAGTTTCACGTTTTACATTCTAAAATGATTTCTTAGTAATTTTATTCAGTATGCAACTTTGACACTTTTTAGTGTCCATGTCAAAACCTAGGATTAACCTATCCTTAGACATATCTTGCATCCTTTTATAGTGGACATAACGAAGCCTTGCATGCCATAGTGATAAAAAATTCAGTTTAGTGGTAGACATAAAGGCTGAACCAATATTTGCACTAGCGGTACTAACTTTGAAGTACAGTTAGTTGTTTCAGAAACAATATTAAGCCTGAAAATATGATTACACAAATAGCCAAAACCAATAAACACACTATGTTTAGATAAAAAAAATGATTAGATTCAATCACTTGTTTATAAACACAATTATTCAAAACAACACTAGAAACCAAGTTCTTCCTAATATTACGAACATGCAAAACATTAAACAAGGAAACAATCTTTCTAGAACTAAATCTAAGATCTACACAACTACGTCCATTTACCAGGGCTGTTGACTAATTTCCCATGTGAAGAATGGATCCATCATTAAGTGACTCATATGTCTTGAACCAACATCTATCTTTACACACATGAACAGTTGCTCTAGAGTCAACCCACCATGCAACATCATCATCTTGCACAAAATAAGCCTCAGATACATATGTAACATAATAAACCTAAAGAGATTTATTAAACATATTATAACCTTTCAATAAGCTGTTGGAACCAATCACTGAACCATTTGTGTCTGATCCATTAGCTTTGCTGCTAATACCAACACCTTTACAATCCCTTTTCAAGTGTCCAGGTTTCCCACACTTCTTACAAGTCAATGATGACCTCTTGTTATGATCAAAATTGGTGTTATCCTGATGCTTATGTTTCCCCCTATTTTCATTGTACTTGGAGGAGTTTTTATGCTCTACCATATTGACAACAGATGAACCAGCAACATTGTTGCTCTTTGGCTTTTTGCTATCCTGCACCCTGAGCGACTCCTTAATGTGCAGATGACTGTCCAACTCAACAAGAGTTAAATCCTCCTTCTTATGTTTCAAGGTGTGCTTGAAATCTTTCCAAGAAATAGGTAGTTTATCAATGACATAAGAGACCTGAATGGTCGCATCCATGTTCATTTTATGTTGGGTAAATCTACCAAGTACACCAAGAAGTTTATTTTATTGTTCCATGACTGGTCTTGGGTCTTGAATCAGTCATTTTGTAATTTATGAGATCACTCACAAGGAACTTCTTACTTGATGCATCCTCAACCTATATTTGGCTTCCAAGGAATCCCATAGTTCTTGGGAAGATCCAACATTTTGGTAAATATCAAATAAAGGAAGAGACATACCATTGAGAATCAAGCAACGACAAACATAGTCATCATTCTCTCATTTGCTCATTCTCCTCATGTCATCCAAAGTAGGATCATTACCACCATTTAGAATAGCAGTAGTCAACACATACACCACGTTCATGGTAGAAAGAAGAAAGTGCATCTTTGATGACGTATAGTCCCTAGTCGGGCTGGATAGTCCGACTCACGGGTACTACCCGTATCCATCAGGAATGGATTAATGCTTATGCGATGTGCGCGTAACCCAGGAGGCCTGGTAAGCGGTTGTCGCACGTGCGGTTAATTACTTAACCAAGGTCCTCGTCGCAGTGCGATGGGATCAGACATAATATAACCTATATTATAGTTATATTCGCCTAAGGAAGAAGGATATACACTTACCTTGGTTAGGCAATAAAGATCAAGCTATTTGGAGTCATTATCTCTTCCTTGGGCCGCAAGAACAGGGATCCTAACCTGGACTCTCTTGGGTATAAAAGGAACCCCCATGGTTCCACAAAGGTACGATACACATAATACCCTAAACACTATACACTCAAATCGATTACTTACTCTCACGCCAGAGTCTAATCGTGGGTCACAAACCCACAGTAAGCCTAACAGTTTCTGTTTAGTGCGTAGGGTCCTCAAAGCAAGTTTCACTTGGTGTAAGAGCCGGAGTCCACAAGACCCTGAATTAAGCCTAATTCGGGTCAAGCTCGGTCCATCCAACTTTTGTATCAACAAGTTGGCACCATCCGTAAGACCCTACACCAAGCTCTAAAGTAATGACGAAAAGCGACGCAAACCCGCCCCCACCAAAGGGGTGATCTAAGAAGCCAACAGGTCCATACTCAAGCTTTGAACCTAATAACCCAGGTCGTGGAGGGAAGAGATTGCAAGTATCTTTCTCTCCACTAGTTACCTCAACCCCACAGATAGTTGGGGATGCATGGTCCTCTCGGGAGATCCCTGATCAAGGCCACAAGGACGCTCTGGATACAAGGGCTGTGATAGATCCGCAAAATGAGACGAAGATTCCCCCCTCGATGAAGTAGAGTATGAGCGACTACGTTGCAGAAAACTACGAGGCTTTGATTCCACTCATGAGGGCGCAGATGAGGGCGAATCCGACAATAGATCTTCGGATCAGTCTAGACTTCGATAAAGAACTTAAGGCTATGGATGGGTCAAGACCTAACAAGGAAGCCAGAAAGGAAAAGAGAAAGAAAGAAAGAACAATTGAGATCCCAACGTCTCCCTCGGATGCGCCCCTTATCGAAGACGCATCATCCTCAGACAATTCTGAGAACCCAAAAGGAGAGGACGACTTCATTACACCAGTCAATAACCGTCGACGCACAAGCGTGAAAGACAGATTAGGGCCCGACCCTTTGGGTAGACGGAGCGCCCTTAAAATATTAGGCTCCTTAGAAAGAGATTCATCTCAGGATCTACAAGGTCAGGAAAGAAATAAGAGCACTGGAAAGGCGAGCAGAAGAGATTCCCTAAGTGAAGACTCCTCAGAATCTAACTACAGCGATCGCCATCCTCGTCGTAAAAGGGTCACTCTTTCGTCCACCGAGGATTCTGATTCTTCCGACTACGACAGAGAACACTAGAGGCGCCCAAAAAAACAAGGATGCATAGTGAAGATGAGTGGACCCTCCCATGGCGCTGGGAGAAAGGAAGTGCATTTTCAGAACGCATAACTACTTTCAAAGATAACAAAAATAAACGCATGTCGTCCAATGTCAAAACCTATGACAATACGACGAATCCAGATGATCACTTAAAAGTTTTCGAATCTCAAGCAGGGATAGAACAATGGCCAGAGGCCGTATGGTGCAACATGTTTAACTCGACGCTTATCGGGAACGCCCGGACATGGTTCGACCGCCTTACGCGAAGGAGCATTAATGGGTTCGAAGAGCTTAGAAGGGCATTCAGAAGAAATTATTTGCAAAAAAAGAAGTACGACAAAAGCCCTGTCTCACTTGCAAGAGTAAAGCAGAGGCACAGTGAAAGCCTTGAAGACTTCATGGAGCGCTTCAAATCTGAATGCAACCAGATCAAAGATTGCCCGAAAATTCAAATTTCTGGATTTCTTGCGGGCATCACTAACCCGGACCTAATAAAGAAATTGAATGACAAAACCCCATCAACGTTTGATGGGTTAATGAAGAAGGTCCGAGCATTTATTCAGGGCGAGACCGCAGCAGCGGATAGCAGGCAGATGACATCAGGCTATAAATACCAAGACCGGCCCAAGAAACAGTCATACGGGTAAAACATCAGTCGCACTTTGGTTTCCAAGGCACAACGAAGCAAGGGCGCAATAACAATAATAGTAAGTTTAACCCGCTGCAAAAGACCTCAAGGGAGATATTCTTATCAGAGTGTTCAGGCTTCCCAAATCCTAGCCTAATGATGGGACTAGCAGACAAACGGGATAACACAAAGCATTGTGAATACCACGACGATAAAGGACACACTACTGATGAGTGCATTCAACTCAAAAGGCATATTGAAAGCCTGGTCAAAGAAGGGAAGTTGAACCACCTGATAAGAGACTGGAGGAAGAGCACGGACATGAAGAAGAGTGAAGCGAAAAAACAGAAAGATAAGCCCATAACCATTGATATGGTGGAAAGGGAAAGGACTTTTATGTAGAGGAGAACGATCGTGGAATTTTCACGCGATAAGGAGATAACGTTCCCTATTCTTTCAGACCTGGACTATAGAGTCGGGTCGTTGACCATTGACATAGCCCTCGGGGACCATGCTATAGGAGGCATGTGCGTCGACGGAGGGTCAGCAACGAACATATTGAACGAACATTGTTTCACAGAACTACCATGGGAAATAAAGAAGGAGCTAAAAGACACCACACAAATCCTCACAGGGTTTAACGATGATAAAACCCGACCACTGGGACACCTCTGCACACATGTAACTATTAGAGGCACGGGTCACTCGACAACGGTGTGGATGGATCTCATGGTTGTGTGATCTCAATCATCGTAGAACGGGATAATTGGACAACTAGTACTAAAAACACTGCGAGCGGTACCTTCCACGGTACATGGTATGTTCAAATTCCCAGTGCAAGACGGGGTAATCACCATCCGCAACATAGATACGCTTGAAGGGGGTAGCAGCACTTCCAGCCACAACACAAAAAGGAAGGACGCGGATAGGAGTCCGCGCAACATGGAATCCAGCTCATGAATGAAGAAAAGGAGATGTATCTCAGAATATTTCCATACTAAAAGCATATTTGTGCGCGAGGTCTCACCGTCGGGGCTCTCATGGGTCCTCTTTGCGACAAGCTTCGTAGGAGAGGGAGGACCAGATGCAGGTTTTATCCTCACAAATCAGGTCGATATAAAAATTACCTACGCACTGCTGTTGGACTTCCCTACAACTAGCATGGAAGCAGATAATGAAGCCATCATAGCAGGTCTAAGATTGGCACTCATAATGGGCATGAAAAGCCTAGTGGCCTACACATACAACCCTATGGTGGCGAGCAGGGTCGCGGGGTCATGCAAGCCATGAGGGCATATACTAATCCAATGCAAGGAAAAAGTGAGGGACATAACCAGGCAGTTCGTGGAGTTTTCCATGCGAAAAGTTTCAGAAGAAAATGACAAAATCTCAGCTGACATGGATCAGTTATCAATTCTGAACATGGATAGACCACCTAGTCACGTGCTAGTTGATTTGATCTTATACAAAAACAAAAACGCGAATCCTAAGGCACAAACATGGATGAAGCATATTCAAGAGTTCCTAACACATAATACATTACCAAGCAATGGAAGGAAAGCTAGGCGATTGCAAGTGAGAGCTAGGCACTTCAAGGTCATTAGGGGAACACTGTACAGACAATCAAGTAATGGGCGAACACTATAATGTCTAACGACAGAACAAGCACGGGTAGTCATGGAAGCCGCACATACAAGGGTATGCCCGTGTGGTTCGATAGTTGTGGTTGATGAGATTACCCGCTCAGGGTATTTTTGGCCATTTATGCATAAGGATGTTCGTAAAAGGGTGGCGCGGTGTCTGCGATGTCAGACAAACTCGGGTCGTAGGAAAACTCCTAACATGATCACTGGGCCACCCTCAACAAAAGGCGTGAAGGGAAATGGAGTTCTCTCGAGACTCGGACATACTATTGGTTCTTTGACCACATCGATAGAGAACATGGCACGAAAGGTAGTGGCAATGCTCCCATCTCAAGGTAACCGCTGGCAGCAACGCAGAGGAGCCATCGTTCCTTCAGCCAGGATAGTTGCTCGCGCTATGCGACAACAGGATCATGGGAATAGACTATCGGCAGCGCGAAGCATGCAGCGTCGTGGTAAAGGAAGTAATGGACTCTCAATGGCCAAGATGAACGCCGATAGCTATGCGAAGTCGGTAGCCAGTCCCGTGAAAGGCGACTCAAGAGACAGCCAGGATTTTGGACGATATTCTCTTGGAGGTGTCGTATCATTAACATGGATCATTCCCTTGGCTATTGAAAGCCCCCAATAAAGATCCCTGTATTTTTTCTTTTTTCAATTTTTTTAGGATTTCAACTTTCATGTTCTTTGTTTCAGCATTTGCAAAAGTGTGAATAAATCTCTGCGGTTCCTAGCTAGTTCCGCAATCTAAACTATTTCTTTTTTATCTTTTATACATAAGAGTATTTTTTTCTTTTCTGAAATACTTAACTTTGGCCCGCCGGTGTACATGTACAATAAAACGTTTCCAGGTGAAATAAGAGGAGTAAGTTTACCTACTAATTAAACTTGTCACGTAAGAGGGATGCACCCCCAGTGGCGCCGGATCAGGTCTCCTTTGTTAGTCAGCTTATAACAAGACGTTGTTGTAAGTTTAGCATTCCTCATACTTTATGAAGGATATGCACAAGACACAGTGTGCACGCCTAACAAACATGTCATTTTCTATGACGTCGCTTATGGTAGTAGTGGCAGGCCCACACGTAATGAACGTTCAACTCACCCATAAGTTTAGAGTCACACTTCACACGAATGTACTCATAAACAGGCGTTCGCACTCACAATCTCAAGTGTGGGTACAGAAACCTAGACATATATATGTACAAATAAACATGAACATAGTGCAGGACACTATGTGATTACAAACGCATAGGTCACTATAAACATTAAACAAGTTCGTAGTTTACAGATTAATGTACATAGTTACAGTATATCGTATAGTCAAGAGTAATGCCCTCTATAAAAGATCACTCGCTGACAGCGACCTCTTTAACATGCAATGCGATGGATTGAGGGACGCGCGGTGTTGTACCCACGCCTCCTTCATATACTACAGCGCGCGCGTTTGATATACAACGATGGCAGGAAGACTCACCGGTACACTATCAGATCGACCAGGGTGCGCTAAACCGAGACCGATGGCAACACCTTTGGTCGAAGTCTGGTTATTTTTTGCAACACCTCTCACATGCTGCTTCAACTGGTCTTCCAACGAAATCATTATCGGCACACCAGCAATATGGACAAGAACTTGTAGTCGGGAGATATCTGGCTCAACCATGGCATGAGGATCTTCTTCCGTTTTTTCTACGGAGTGGCTCGCCAGAGTAAGGCCTGCCATGATCACGCTTATGAGCTGATCTTGATCTTTTTCAATGACGTCTATGATAAGTAGAGGGAGGCCTTCTAATATGTGGAATGCGGCGTCAAAGATCTCTTGTGCATACCTAGAGTAGATTTCGCTACCCTCCAAAGGTCCTATCGATAAATTATCTTTGAAGGCGCGCTCCATGGCGAGGCTTTGTCATAGTAGTTGTGCCGAATCAAAAATGTCCTTGATCGCTTTATTAAGGTTGGGTAGCTCCACGGCACCCTTGGCAGTTAGTGGCAGAACATGTTGTATTAACCATTGGTTCTCAGCACGCACTGTTGTGAGGTGCGGATAGAGCTCCTCATCAAAATCCGTACTCATGTACTTTAGAGCTTCTGCTTTCTTAGCCATGTCTTTGTGATAGTTGGCAACGAAGTTGCCATAGTTTGAAGTAAGGGCACTCATACCCTCCTTCAGCTTAGACATGGCCCATCGGTTTTCATCCTCCTGCCTCGTGCGGAGGCGGCGCTCTTGACTTATGGACTCAAATAATGATGCCTTCTCATCCTCTAGGTATTGGATGGATCCGGCATTTATACGCGACATAGCGCGCAAACGTGCGAGTTCAACCTTGGCGCATACAAGCTCATGGTCTTTTTGCTCTGTCGCTTGTTTGACTTTCATGTCCACTTGTGCCAGGCGCTCAGAAAGATGTGACACCTTATTTTTTAGATCCGAGGCTAATGTTACTTCATGCGATGCGACTGTGTCCAACTCACTCATTAGCATTTCGTCGGACAGATTGCTTAGGAGTTGGGTGCGTCCGGGAGGGGTAATATTTTGGTGAAAGTCTGCACAGGTCGCATTACCCGATGCGCATGAGAGCGTGAACTTCCAGGGTGGAAGGGATCTTGTGGATTTCAAGGAACTGGCGTCAATCTTGGTCGCTGCAATATGTGGGCTGCAAATTTGACATTCTACAAGTGTTAGAAAGGGGTTCCTTTATTCAAAGGACTATAAGGAGCAGAATTGGGATATACCTTGATACATATGTATTTCCGCGCGGGCTTGAAAGCTTGCCCCATGAAGTAGTATCAGCACACGGTCTGGTCTGCAGTGTCCTGCTCCTCTTGGGAATTTAATCTTTTGGGGAGTACGGTATCCTTTTGTAGCTTGGGACAGGTATGAACTCTTCTGAAGGACCAGCGCGTGAGCTGTCCTCATGATTTACTTCTTCTGACGACGACTCCATTATGCATGGCACACTCCGAATAGGAGTGGCATTTAGTGCGACTGTCCTCTTTGTACCTCTGCTGGTCGTTGGGGAGGGATAATCCATCTCTAAGGTGCATTGACCCACGCGCCATCCATTAGTTAGCTCGAATGGTGTGAAGGGTCGAGCGCGCATGGTCGTGGCGCAGGGATGCTCGCGCTTTACAAGCTGCGTATACGTTAGCTCTGCAAAAGTATGAGGAGTATCTGAGTGCATAAGCATACACTATTTGAATTTTAAGTCTTTATCGAATGGGATTTCTTACTATGATCAAAGTCATCAAAGTATTGGGGGAGGTGATTTGTAGGAAGGGTTGACGTATGACTCAGCCCTAATGCATATAGTAGCGCCTCTGGGTATTCTTGCATTGGTATCCGATCAGCATTAATTATCTGCGCATCCGCTTCATTATATGTACCAGAGATAGGGCGATCATCTTTCATCATAGTGTCGGGGGTGATGAAGTCGTAGTCGAACGAGAATATAATCTTGTCCACCCAGAAAAATTTGTCAGTCCATTTCTTCAGAGAATCTACCTTCACCTTATAACATTGTAATTGGCCGGGGCGCTTCGCGAAGGATATCCACCCGTTTATCTAGGAGGGTCGATAAAAGGCGCGAAACAGATTTAGGGTTGGGTCAATATTCTTCAGTAGGCAGTTTATCTCGAAATTTGAGATCTTCGTCGCGCCGATACAGTGCAGCTGTGAGCGGTGTATGTTGTAGTAGCTAAGCACGTCTGTCAGAAAACGGCTTAGAGGTATGCGGTTCTTGGAAAACACGAAGAACCTGGTGTATACCCTAATGTTTCCAGCAGGGAAGCTTCCTATGTGTGCTTGTGGATCTGGCACGGTCGGATGGAGATATGTGGATATATGATACTTGGTAACAAAACTGGAAAGTTCTTGTTCTGATATGCGGGACGTCACATCAAATAGTTGGGCCACCATTTTTCCTCTTACTTCAGTTGGGTACAAAGGAGAACTGTTATCTGCTGTGGTGATTAGTTTCTTGCTGTTTTCAACAATGGTGGAAGGGTTTTTTGAAATGAAAAGGAAGAAGGTTGAAGATCTGTCACACTGCATTTATATACACTCTCGAAGTACGGGATCTTACGACGTGTGTCCAATGAATTGCTTCATCCTACGGTGTTGGTTGGTTGGCCCTTCTGACATGGTTAATGCCTTTCCCGGTTCCCAAATAAAGGTAGTCCTTGTGGAGTCTGACGTGGATGCATATTTAAAACTTGTTAATGCAATAATGACTAAAAACGTTACTTGCATTTTTCGGTCTCGCTTAGTTTTGATTACGACAATATGTAAAAACAAGCATTTACGAAAACAACGAAAAACGAATTCTTGAGTTCAAGTATTTTTCATTTTACCCATTTTCACTTAAGGTATGAATAAACAAGTACTAACCTTAATCAAGTGATCAAGTGATTTAATCTTTTCTTAAAACTCACTTTTTATTAAGTGTGACAAGTTTTTATTAAACTTTCTTTCTAAGAAAATGTTTTATTAAATTAATTATTTGAAAATGGCATATTCTTATTTGGTTAAGAATATCCTTTCAGGATATTTTTCATATCCAGATAAGACCTCCACCACTAAAGGACAAAAAGGAGCGGAGTCTAGTCCGGCGGTACCTTAGCACCTAGGCGGTACCTTATCGATAAGGTACCGCGGGCAGAACTAGCCGTTGGCTCCTTTGTCCTATAAATAGTAGACCATTCTCAGCTTTTCATCTCACCTCTTTTGCACATTTATTTCCAGATTCAAACCCCTTCTTTAATCACTCAAATCTTTGATCATTTGTTTGATTATTACTTGTTTAAGAAGTGAATCTTGTTCTTCCATCCCTTCCTCTCCAAGTGCAAAGAGAAGAACACTATCCTTGTGAAGTGTTGAGTCCACCACCAAAGATCCATTGAAGATCTAATTTTATACATTTGTAGTTGTGTCATAGTTGTGAAGATCCAAGTAGTTGTTTCTATTTGGAAGTTGTGTATGTACTAAGTATAGTTGTGTAGATTGGTCCTAGCTACGATTAGGGCTCGACTTTTAGCTTAGAGTCAGAAATTGGTTAAGCGACGTGTATGGTTTTCTCCACCATAAGGAGCTTGTTGTGTAGTGAACTCTCGAGTAAGGAGTACTCGAGGAGTGGAGTAGGAACGAGGAGTGAGCTTCGTTGCCGAACCACTATAAATCCTTGGTGTGCGGTTTGATCTTTCTTTACCCTTAACTCTTTACATTCTTTATTCTTTATGCATATACATGTGTTAGTATTAGATTAGTTACACTATCATTGTTCATATTGTGCATAAGAAGATTTCACATATTTCCTCAAGCCTAAGTTTTTGAAAAAGGATTTTTGGAAACCACTTTTTAACAAGTAAATATAAGAAACTATTCAACCCCCCCCCCCCTCTAGTTTCTACAATTGGTATCAGAGCGGGTTGCTCAAGAATTTTTAAAGTATATTGTATTTTAAAACTTGAATCGATCTATGGATTCCAACAAATACCTAGAAGGGCAATCTATGCAAAACCACCACTTTTTGAAACCGATAGTTTTATTTATTAGAAAAATAGATTTGAAACTTATGTGAAATCAAAAGATTTAGATCTTTGGCATGTTATTACCAATGGTGATTTTTTACCCTTTCAATTTAATGAAGTTTCTAAAACAAAAGAATTGGTCACTTTTGACAAAGCTAATGACGATACTAAAAAGAAACTTTCAAAAAATAATGAGGCTAAAATGGTGATTTATAATGCTTTGCCTAAGAAAGAGTATGAAAGAATTTTTATGTGTGAAACCGCTAAAGATATTTGGAACACTCTTTTAGTAACCCACCAAGGTAATAGCCAAGTCAAAGAAAGCAAAATCGATCTTCTTGTCCAACAGTATGAACAATTTGTCATCTTAGAAGATGAAACTATTGATAGTGCATTTGCTAGGTTTAACACCATTATTACTAGTCTAAAAGCACTTGATGAAGGTTTTTCTAGCAAGAACAATGTTAGGAAGTATCTAAGGGCCTTACATCCAAAGTGGAGAGCAAAAGTCACGGCGATTGAAGAGTCGAAAGATCTCTCAACTTTATCACTCGATGAACTCATAGGAAACTTGAAGGTTCATGAGATGATAATTTTGAAGGACTCAGAATTAGTAAAAACCAAGAGTGAAAGGAAATCTCTTGCACTTAAAGCCAAGAAGGCACAAAGTGACCATGATAGTTCCTCGGAAAGCGATGACGAGGAGTATGCATTGGCGGTGAGAGATTTCAAGAAGTTCTTCAAGAGACGAGGTCAACACGTTAGGCAACCCAACTATGACAAGAAACCATTGTCAAAGAATCGGTTTGTCAAGAATGAAAAAGGTGATAGGAATTGATTTAGATGTGGTGATCCAAATCACTTCATTGGTGATTGTCCAAAGCCCGCTCGTGATAAGAACCACACGGCGTTCGTTAGTGGCGCTTGGAGAGATAGCGGTGAAGATGATGATGACAACCCCAAGGAGGAGAAATGTCTTATGGCTCACACTTCTAAAGAGGTACATTCCGAAACCGAATATTATAGTAATGATAGCTCCACCTTAGATGATATTGAATTTGAAGGCAAATATGATAGTTTACACAAACTTAGTCTCAAATTCATAGAAAAGAACAAAACCTTAAAATCAACCAAAACTAAGCTTGAAAATGAGATCAATGAACTTAGGGAGAAATTGGCTAAACTTGAGAAAAACAAAGAGGTTAATTTAGGTTGCTTAAGTTGTGAGAAACTTAGATTAGAGAATGAAGATCTCAAGAGCACCTCCATTAAATTGGAAAAGTTCATAAAAGGAACTAGTGCTCTTGATGATATGTTAAACAAACAAGTTCATTCTAAGGAAAGACTTGGTCTAG
This sequence comes from Glebionis coronaria, assembly GCA_025667525.1. Taxonomy (NCBI): domain Eukaryota; kingdom Viridiplantae; phylum Streptophyta; class Magnoliopsida; order Asterales; family Asteraceae; genus Glebionis; species Glebionis coronaria. The sequence goes on from CM046881.1 coordinate 280,879,235, forward strand.
GTTTTAACTCAAATGAAGCCTCAACTAGTGAACCAAAACAAGTCAGGTTTTCACAAAAAACGCCCACTGTACGCGGTCCCAAATTGTATGGCGCGGTTCCTTATCACTATGGAACCGCCGCCATAGATAAGGTACCGCGGGCAGAGGATGATTTTGGTGAAAATCCTGAACTTTATGAAAAGTCAAAGTTAGATGAAAAAGTAAAGCATCTTACTGTTAATAAGGTAAAATTACCCATACTTGACGACAATGCTATTGGTAAGTTCTACAAGCCATTAAGTAAACCTCTCATGGGAAATAGAAGTTTATCTAGACTATCCTCTACTCCACCTAGAGTACAGAATGAGTCTAAGCCTAGAAGTAGAACGACAACGCCTAGAAGAGATAATCAAAACAATTCACGATCTAGAAGTAAAACTCCAACGCCTAGAAGGAATAATCATAACTCTAAACCTAGATCAAATACACCTATGAGAAATAATGAACAACAAAATGGTTACATGAATTACTACCCTCCTCCATTTGTTCTCCATGGGGAACTCCTTCTTCATTCATGCATCCCAACCAAATGCAAGGGATGTTTGGAACTAAGAATTTTGGACCCATGAGATATTGGGGACTAAATGTTTGATCTTGTGTGTTGTTACCTAGATATGCTTGGGAATTGATTTGGAGCCCGATGAGTGGATTAAGGATAGTGGATGTTCTAAACACATGACAGGTAATCGAAGTTTGTTCTCGCATTACAAAGCATATGATGGAGGTAACGTCACATTCGCTAGTAGTCTACGTGGTAATATCATTGGCAAAGGTACGATTTCTCTTGACTCCATGACCATTGAAAATGTTGAGCACGTAGATAACTTAGGACTTAACCTTTTAAGTATAGGTCAAATTTGTGATAATAAGTGTAAGGTCATCTTTTCGGAACATGACAGTGAAATCGTAAAAGATGGAAAAGTAATTGGAAAAGGTGTTAGAAAGCATGGGCTTTATGTCATGAAGGTTAATAAGAAGTCAAAAGACAACATATGTCTTGCGACTATAGATGATAGTTCTACTCTTTGGCATAGGAGATTAGGTCACGCTAATATGCGTTTAATTCAATCTTTAGTCTCTAAGGAGTTGGTAAGACACCTCCCCAAGATTAAGTTTGATAGTCACTTTTGTGATGCTTGCAAAGTTGGAAAGCAAGTTCACTCAAGTCACAAAGCCAAGAATTTGGTTTCGACCTCTCGGTGCTTAGCTCCTACATATGGATCTTTTTGGACCTTCCGCCATACGAAGTTATGGAGGTAACCTTTATACCCTAGTTATAGTTGATGACTATTCTAGATTCACTTGGACTAGATTTTTGGCATCTAAGAATGAAGCTTTCGATCACTTCGAAATCTTTAGTCGAAGAATTCAAAATCGACTAGGATGTTCAATTGTTTCTATTAGGACGGATCATGGTAGGGAATTTGATAATGAAGTGCAATTTGGTGCCTTTTGTGAAGCTCATGGTATTACCCATAACTTCTCGGCTCCTCGCACTCCACAATCAAATGGGGTAGTTGAAAGGAAGAATAGGACTCTCCAAGAGATGAGTAGGACGATGTTAAAAGAGCAATCTTTGCCTCAAAAGTTTTGGTGCAATGCCGTGGACACATCGACTTATATTCTCAACCGAATTCTTATTCGACCTTTCCTAGGAAAGACCCCCTATGAGATTCTTAAAGGTAAGAAACCCTCATTAGAATACTTTAGGGTGTTTGGAAGCAAGTGCTTTATCCTCAACACCAAAGACTACCTTACCAAGTTTGACCCAAAGTCTTACGAAGGTATCCTTTTAGGTTATTCCCAAACTAGTAAATCCTACATAGTCCTAAATAGAACCTCGGGGTTATTGAAGAATCACTCAACGTAACCTTTGATGAAACCCCTCCTTCGCCCAAGACACCACCATTGGTTGATGATGACTTGGATGAATTAGAAGTAGTTAAAGCCAAAGAGGTTAGAAAAATAGGAGTTGAAGACCTTAGTGTTGAAAAGGAAGTAAACATTAAGGAGTCTAGGGATCATACTCTCAATAATGTCATTGGTGACTTAAATCAAAGGACCCTAAGATCTCAAGTCCAAAACCAAAGCAACTTCTTTTGTTTTGTCTCCTTGATTGAACCAGAGAATGTTAAAGAAGCTTTGACGGATGAGAGTTGGGTCATTACGATGCAAAAAGAATTGAATCAATTCGTTGCCAATGATGTTTGGGAACTTGTTCCTCCACCTAGAAGTTCTACCATTATAGGAACCAAATGGGTATTTAGGAATAATCTAGATGAGAATGGTGTTGTGTCTCGTAACAAGGCTAGACTTGTAGCACAAGGCTATAATCAACAAGAAGGGATTGATTATGACGAGACATATGCACCGGTAGCTAGATTAGAATCAATTATAATCCTTTTAGCCTACGCTTGTGCCTTAGATTTTAAGCTTCAACAAATGGACGTAAAGAGTGCATTTCTTAACGGTTTGATCAATGAGGAGGTATATGTAGCTCAACCTCCCGGCTTCATTGATTTTGAGAAACCGGACCATGTTTACAAGCTTAAGAAGGCACTTTATGGACTCAAACAAGCACCCAAAGCTTGGTATAATAGACTTAAAGCGTTTCTTGTTAAACATGAGTATACCATGAGAATGGTAGAAAATACACTCTTTACAAAGAAGAAAGGTCCTCACCTTATAATTGTACAAATATATGTTGATGACATTATATTTGGCTCAACTTGTCAAGAATTGTGTGATGACTTTGCCAAAATCATGCATGATGAGTTTGAAATGAGTATGATGGGAGAACTTAACTTCTTTTTAGGACTCCAAATTAAACAAATGGACGATGGTATTTTCTTTAGTCAATCTAAGTACGCTAAAGAAATGCTAAAGAAATTTGGATTAGAAGAATCTAGACCAATGAAGACCCCTATGGCCTCGGATAGTAAACTCACCGTAGATGATGATTGTGAGTCGGTAGACAACACCAAATATAGAGGTATGATTGGTAGTTTGTTGTACCTAACGGCAAGTCGACCGGATATCATGTTTAGTGTTTGCCTTTGTGCTCGCTTCCAAGAGGCTCCCAAAACCTCTCACCTTGAAGCGGTTAAGCGTATCTTCCGATACATTAAAGGCACTATACATTTAGGATTATGGTATCCTAAAGGGACCGGCGTAGAAACCATTGTCTACGCGGACTCGGATCATGCGGGAGACTATGTGGACCGGAAAAGCACTAGTGGAGTTTGTACCTTCATGGGTTGTTGTTTAACTTCTTGGTTCTCCAAGAAACAAACCGCTCTTGCGATATCCACCACGGAAGCCGAGTATGTGAGTGCCGGAAAAGCATGCCAACAAGCTCTATGGATGAAGCAAGCGCTTGTGATTACGGGATTTCTCTTGATGATGTTCCCATCATGTGCGATAATAAAGGCGCTATAGACCTAAGCAAGAATCCCGTGCAACATTCGCGAACCAAACACATAGAAATTAGACACCATTTCCTTAGGGATAATGTTCAAAAGGGGAACATTTCTATTGAAAAGGTGCCCTCCGAGGACAACTTAGCCGATATCTTCACTAAGCCACTTAAGAGGGAACCTTTTAATTACCTACGTCTAGGTCTAGGATTAATGGAATATCTTCCTTAAATTCTTTTCTTCTTGTGTGTTTTCTTTTACCACTTTGAGTCTTTGAGTCTTTTAAACTCCTTTTGAAAAATCTTCTCCTCTCCTTTTCAAAATTCTCAAAGTCTCTTTCGAAAATGGTTGAGAAATTCGTTTGACATTGTTAATTCAATCTAAAAACGATTTTTCATAGATTCTCGCTATTAATCTAGAGCTTACATAATTCATATGTATGATTCTCTCAAACATAGCAAGAACAAGATAGAATCATGGAGGATCATTGTGTCATGACTTAAGGTCTTGTCTTACACACCTCCTACATCGATTTTTTTTCATGTATTTTGGTCAAATCTCTATTTGGTAAGTTTGCATATGTTTTCTTTGTCTATCTTTGCTTTTAAGCATATCCCTATGATAAGTTAGACTAGAAAAATAAGATTTGCTGAAAAATCTTTCTCCAAACACCAAACCCTGCTTCTGCAGGCGGTTCCATATGTGAACCGCGGTACCTTATTGATAAGGTACCGCCACCCTAGATAAGGAACCGCCTACAGTGCATTCCTTTTTCGGGTTTTTGTCTGAAACTCCAGATTTGCTCCAACATTTTTGAGAATCTTTGTTTCAAACCCTTTGACCACCCCAAAAATACCCTAAGCCTTCCCTATTTAAACCATAAGCATTTTGCATTATTTCACATCCAAACTGTCTTATTCTCCCAATGAAAGCCTTGAATCTCCTCCATTTTCTCCAATTGCTTTCAATCCAAACCCACCCAAGAACACTCTTAATCACATGTCTCCTACCAAGAATGTTGATTGTGGAACATATTTTCTTCCACCACCACCCTTTAGTGTTCTTCCTCCTTCTCATGATAATGTCATGCATCATGGAACATATTGTCAATGTTGTCAATATCAACATCTTGCTATGGTACACATCTATGAGGAGTTGAGCTACATCAAGAGTCTCTTAATCAAGCCTCCTCTTCACTTTGATTATGAGATCTCCAACAAGCCACCACCACCACCCTCCGCCATTACCTTGTCTTTCATATAAGCATTGGTTGCTTATCCACAAGACACCAAATTCAAGCAAATCTTAGAATTCTAGAATAACTAGGATTAGATTTATGCTTTTGGCTTGTTTCTTTTTCCATACTTCTTTGTATGATGTCCTTTTAGTAACCTATCTTGGATCTTTGTCTTTGTGTTTTCTTCTCTTTTATTTTTTTTATGTGACCTATTGCTATATATTGTTGGTTGTTTCTTTTGTTCAACTAACCCTTCTATGTAGCTTGTCACCATATCTCGATTCCTCGGTGCCCCAAGCTAGGGGGAGTAAGCACCAAGGGGGAGTCTTTGCAAAGTCCGTTTCTTCAACACCGGCTTACGCAACCTTTTTGCTTCGACAAAGGGGGAGAAATGAATAAACTCGTCTTCGAAAATCTTGTTTTTGTGTGATTGAGTTTATGTATTGTCGGAATCAAAAAGGGGGAGATTGTTAATGCAATAATGACTAAAAACGTTACTTGCATTTTTCGGTCTCACTTAGTTTTGATTACGACAATATGTAAAAACAAGCATTTACGAAAAACGAATTCTTGAGTTCAAGTATTTTTCATTTTACCCATTTTCACTTAAGGTATGGATAAACAAGTACTAACCTTAATCAAGTGATCAAGTGATTTAATCTTTTCTTAAAACTCACTTTTTATTAAGTGTGACAAGTTTTTATTAAATTTTCTTTTTAAGAAAATGTTTTATTAAATTAATTATTTGAAATTTGAAAATGGCATATTCTTATTTGGTTAAGAATATCCTTTCAGGATATTTTTCATATCCTGATAAGACCTCCACCACTAAAGGACAAAAAGGAGCGGAGTCTAGTCCGGCGGTACCTTAGCACCTAGGCGGTACCTTATCGATAAGGTACCGCGGGCTAAGATAAGGTACCGCGGGCAGAACTAGCCGTTGGCTCCTTTGTCCTATAAATAGTGGACCATTCTCAGCTTTTCATCTCACCTCTTTTGCGCATTTATTTCCAGATTCAAACCCCTTCTTTAATCACTCAAATCTTTGATCATTTGTTTGATTATTACTTGTTTAAGAAGTGAATCTTGTTCTTCCATCCCTTCCTCTCCAAGTGCAAAGAGAAGAACACTATCCTTGTGAAGTGTTGAGTCCACCACCAAAGATCCATTGAAGATCTAATTTTATACATTTGTAGTTGTGTCATAGTTGTGAAGATCCAAGTAGTTGTGTCTATTTGGAAGTTGTGTATGTACTAAGTATAGTTGTGTAGATTGGTCCTAGCTACGATTAGGGCTCGACTTTTAGCTTAGAGTCGGAAATTGGTTAAGTGACGTGTACGGTTTTCTCCACCATAAGGAGCTTGTTGTGTAGTGAACTCTCGAGTAAGGAGTACTCGAGGAGTGGAGTAGGAACGAGGAGTGAGCTTCGTTGCCGAACCACTATAAATCCTTGGTGTTCGGTTTGATCTTTCTTTACCCTTAACTCTTTACATTCTTTATTCTTTATGCATATACATGTGTTAGTATTAGATTAGTTACACTATCATTGTTCATATTGTGCATAAGAAGATTTCACATATTTCCTCAAGCCTAAGTTTTTGAAAAAGGATTTTTGGAAACCAATTTTTAACAAGTAAATATAAGAAACTATTCAACCCCCCCTTCTAGTTTCTACAAAACTCATTTCATGTTTGTTTTACATGAAATTTCTTTTTATGGGATGTCTGCGAGGGGCCTTAGAGATTTCATAGTCTAGTAGCCGCGGTTAGCGCCTACGACCACTAGACTGGGGGGACATGACGACGTATAGTCCCTGGTCGGGCTGGATAGTCCGACTCACGGGTACTACCCGTATCCATCAGGAATGGATTAATGCTTATACGATGTGCGCGCAACCCAGGAGGCCTGGTATGCCGCTGTCGCTCGTGCGGTTAATTACTTAACCAAGGTCCTCGTCACAGTGCGACAGGATCAGACAGAATATAACCTATATTAGAGTTATATTCGCCTAAGGAAGAAGGATATACACTTACCTTGGTTAGGCGATAAAGATCAAGCTATTTGGAGTCATTATCTCTTCCTTAGGCCGCAAGAACAGGGAGCCCAACCTGGACTCTCTTGGGTATAAAAGGAACCCCCATGGTTCCACAAAGGTACGATACACATAATACCCTAAACACTATACACTCAAATCGATTACTTACTCTCACGCTGGAGTCTAGTCGTGGGTCACAAACCCACAGTGAGCCTAATGGTGTATGTTTAGTGCACAGGGTCCTCAAAGCAAGTTTCACTTGGTGTAAGAGCTAGAATTCACAAGACCCCGAATTAAGCCTAATTCGGGTCAAGCTCGTTCCATCCAACATTTTTATCAACAATCTTCTTTTGCTATCTCTTGAAATCTACCCTTTCAAACTTGTCTAGCTTTGCAATGTTTGAAGCCATATGTTTCATAAAAGCACATACACCACGTTCATGGTAGAAAGAAGAAAGTGCATATTCTTTTACCATCTCCTGAAATCCACCCCTTCAAACTTGTCCAGCTTTGCAATGTTTGAAGCCATATGTTTCATAACAACAGTGGCCATTGATTATCACAAAATAGTTCACTTTGATTTTTGGAGTTTATTCATCCCAACCAGGATATAGATAATCAATCATATCTACGTACCAAACAATGATTACCGGATATCACATGGAATCGTTTGATCACTTTCCAAAGTAAAATATTTGACCTTAATGCCTGGGTATCACCAAAATCTACTTGGGATAAGACCAAATGATTGTTAGTGATTTAGGCACAAATCTCTAACCCTTTTGTGTATAGTGTTTCTTGTTTTCTGTATCTTCTCATGCAGTTGTGATCACCTTTTTATAGGTGAAGATCTCAACCCTCAGTCAATGGTATTAAGAGGAATTAACGGTCCATAATACCAAGACATAGTGGTTACAAGACTAAATAAGTTGGGCACATAACTGGCGCTACTTCCATATAAATAGTCTTAAATATTAGTAGGAAATATCACTTAAAAATGTAGTAAACTTACCACTTTTTATGGTTGTGTGTACTAAACTATTTTTTCTCATTGTGTGTATTTTGTGACTATTTTACCCTACTTTTTTCAAATTTTGAAGGGTAAAGTGGTAAGTTTACAACGCAGAATCGTGTTAAAATACACATAATGATCGCAATTAAAAAGTTTAATACACACAATGAGAAAAAAATAGTTTAGTACACACAACCATAAAAAGGGGTAAAAGCCATAAAATAAACACGTACTCTTCATTTTGTTCCATTGTGACAAATGTACTATTTTATGTACTAATCTGACCAACGAACTTGTTAATTTTGGGACAATATCACCAATATGACCGGATCTATTTCCATGTCATTTTTTATAATATGAAATGACTAATATACCCTTATCCCCTTCATTTCCATTTATGACCGTATGTATTTTTACGTTTTTGACAGTTTTTTTACTTTTTCGTCAGTAATTTACGTTTTCGTCAGTAAATTTACGTTTTCTTCAATAAATTTACATTTTCGTCAGTAATTTTATGTTTTTGTCAGTACTTTTACGTTTTCGTTAGTAATTTTACGTTTTCGTCAGTAACATTACGTTTTCGCCAGTAAACTTATGTTTTGGTCATTAAACTTACGTTTTCAACAGTATTTTTACGTTTCGTCAGAAAATATACGTTTTTGTCACTAATTTTACGTTTTCATCAATAAATTTACGTTTTCATCAGTAAATTTACGTTGTCGTCGATAATTTTACGTTGTCATCAGTAAACTTACGTTTTCCTCAGTATTTTACGTTTACGTGAGTAAACTTACTTTTTCTTCATTATTTTACGTTTTCGTGAGTAAACTTACGTTTTCGTCAGTAAGCTTATGTTTTCATAAGTATTTTTACGTTTTCTTCAACGTAAAATACTGACGAAAACGTAAAAATACTAATGAAAACGTAAATTTACTAACGAAATCGTATGTTCATTGATGAAAACGTAAAAATACAGATGAAAATATTCATTTATTGACGAAAACGTAAGTTCATTGGCGAAAACGTAAATTTACTGACGAAAACGTAAGTTTACTGACGAAAACGTAAGTTCACTAGCGAAAACGTAAATTTACCGACGATACGTAAATTACTGACGAAAACGTAAAAATACTGATGAAAAGGTAAGTTTACTAAGAAATCGTAAGTTTATTGACAAAAATGTAAAATTACTAATGAAAATGTAACTTTACTGACGAAAACGTAAGTTCGCTGACGAAAACGTAAATTTATGACGAAAACATAAGTTTACTGAAGAAAACGTAAGTTCACTGGCGAAAACGTAAATTTACTTATAATACGTAAATTACTTACGAAAACGTAAAATTACTGACGAAAATGTAAGTTTACTGAGAAAAACGTAAGTTTACTGACGAAAACGTAAGTTTACTGACGAAAACGTAAAATTACTGATGAAAACGTAACTTTACTGACGAAAACTTAACTTTGCTGACGAAAGCGTAACTTTACTGACGAAAACGTAAGTTTACTGACGAAAACGTAAATTTACTGATGACGACGAAAACGTAACTTTAATGAAGAAAACGTAACTTTACTGAAGAAAACGTAAAATTAATGACAAAAACGTAAGTTTGCTGACGAAAACGTAAGTTTACTAACGAAAACGTAACTTTACTGAAGAAAACGTAAGTTCACTGACGAAAACGTTAGTTTACTGACGAAAACGTAACTTTACTGAAGAAAACGTTAGTTTACTGACGAAAACGTAAGTTTACTGACGAAAACGTAAGTTTACAGACGAAAACGTAAGTTTACTGACGAAAACGTAAGTTTACAGACGAAAACGTAAGTTTACTGACGAAAACGTAACTTTACTAAAGAAAACGTTAGTTTACACCCAAAAACCGGTATAGCAGGTAACAAGTGACCCATATTTGTTATATTGTCCCAAAACTAACAAGTTCGTTGGTCAGATTAATACATAAAATAGCACATTTGTCATAATGGAACAAAATGAAGAGTACGTGCTTATTTTATAGCTTTTACCCCCATAAAAAGTGATAAGTTTACTACATTTATGAGTGATTTTCTCATATTAGTACCACCAATATATATTATCCTGCTCAACATAACTTTACCACTATAAGAGTTAGGGCGTTCAGAAATCTATGAATATATACTCCATACCTCCATATCCATTTACCAAGTGTAAACGTATGTCACAATTGAACTATATAACATCACTTTCGTTATATAGGTAATTTCTTAGTATGTATTCCACTAATAATAAAATAATGAAAATTTTATTTATTTGTTGGACATGTTGGTTGTATGGTTTCATTCTTTCTGTGCGTGAATTCTTATGCTACGTAAATTATGACTATTTTTTATGTGAAACCCCATTAAATAAACTACGCCTTATTACTAGTTTTTCTTATGATTATTAAATATTTTTTAAAAACTAACTACACCTTTAGAGTCATATATGAGTATGTGACGCTCGTGATGACATTTAACTATATGGGACTGCAACTTATAAACAGTATGATGAATGATTAGAGAAATCAAATTGCGGCTAAGTGTTCTTCAATGTTACGTTATTTAGACATTTTTTTATTTTTTAGTATGTTACATTTAAGACTTAAATGCTCTATTTTATGTTTACGCATGTTAGTTGTTTGTATAAATATAATTCGTTTATGTTAAAGTCATTCAAATGTGGTATTAATAAAGGGATTAATATACAAAGAAGTTACTAAAGTTTACAAAAAATTTGTCCTAAGTAACTAAACTTTCATTTTGTGTGTTAACTAAAAATTTGTAAACTTTTTTGTAATTTAAACAAACAACTTTATTTCATTTAGATTCAGATATTTTCGTCATAGATTGTGCGAACCCTCTTAACAAACAAACAACAGCTAAGACCCGCATTGTATGTTTTATCATTAGATCTTAAAATAATTTCTTGTCATGTTTTGGTCGTGTGCCCCCTCTATTCTGAGGTTATGTCCGACACAGTCACATAACAGAAGTCTGCATGGCATAAAAAAGCATCCTCTTATAAATGCTTCATGTGTATGCACACATTTCACAGTTGTGAACCATCTCTCTTATATATGCTTCCGAGAACTGTATTTTGTTCTTGGCGAACACATACAAGTAATAGGACGAGTATGCACTTACATATAAACATACAATTGAGTAACTTGATTGCGGCACACAAAAAAGACCATTTTATTATCTATGGTGTTACTATATTGAATACAAATCTTATTCTCTTGCATACATACATTCAACAGCCATTCCACCAAAAACCATCCTTTTCTCGCACTTTCGCACTATGGTCTATGGACAATACAATTGAGTAACTTGATTGCAGCACACAAAAAAAGACCATTTTATTATCTATGGTGTTACTATATTGAATACAAATCTTATTCTCTTGCATACATTCAACAGCCATTCCACCAAAAACCATCCTTTTCTCGCACTTTGGCACTATGGTCTATGGACAATAGATGTGTCATTTTATTGTTTTATGAGCACTGTAATTGCATTAGATGTCCCCGTAAACTGCAGTCTTCCACCTGCACGTTAAGCAAATCTGTCAGGGAACAATAGAAATTGCAGGACACTAACGTCTTTATTCTTTAATGCTACAGAAGAAACAATGAGCGTAGCAATATATTAACCTGTAATGTGTGTGTCTTTGCCAATAAATTTCCACATTCCTCAACTAGTGCTTTTTCTACATCATTAACGTTTGCTAGTTCTGATATTAAAGTATCCACTTCTTCTGCCTGAAACGGACAACAGTAGATAATCAGTAGTTGATCAACTTCTATCAAAGTTAAAATAATGTTATTTCCAAAGATAATATACTAACACACCACATGAATGAAAATAAAAAGTAGCAATCAATAAACTTGTATGGTTACATAGCAACCAAGGACCAACCATTTACCATAATACCAATATCACTTTGACACGTGAGAAATCTTGTTGGTCACAGTTATGCTAAAACGACTTATAGAACCAACAAAGTTTTAAACTTAAGAACTGAGAATTTCAGATGGATAGACCGGTCCCATACCATGTGGGCAACAAACAGAGACCTATTTGGATGACAAACAATTATTCATCCTTATTTCACTCTCTTATATTGAAGCATTACTGGGTCAATAAATGTATTAGATTCTTGATATGATACTGACAAAACTGGAAGTGAGAGGTATGCTCAATCTTCTCCCTACAGTCTCAATCTTCTCCCACACATATTCAACACTAACATGGTTTATGGTACTATTTATAAAGTCAAATGGCCAAAAAAGATATGATGCCCAAAGATACCTAAACACAACTTCACACCCATGATAGAAATTGTTAGTAGTCCAAGATGGAACACAAAACACAATATACTTGCCCTTTTTTCTTAAATAATGCAGTTCAGAAAAACCTCAACCATTACCTAACAAAACAATTATGTTGGAACTTGGAACTTCCCTACAAGGCCCGAACAGCATATTCTTATTATAACAGGTTCTATAGACAGAGATGCAATAAAGACTCTCACATGCAGACATGCAGTTCATGCTTACATATATGTTATTAGAAAGCTGATAATCGACTGATAGAGCTTTACGGTGATCCTATATGGCTAAAGCAATTCATATGCAACAAAGACTTTCACATGCAGTTCATGCTTACATATATGTTATTAAAAAAACTGATAATGGACTGTTAGAGCTTTACGGTGATTCTATGGGGCTAAAAGAATTCTCAATGGCACTAACCAATGAAAAGCAATACATAATAAATACTACTTATAAACCTTAAAGTCGTCAACATCACATCTCACTTTGCAGTGCATTGACATTCTTGTTAAGAAGATGTGAAAAGTTGGTATTAACTCATATCTCATACTTATAATATTACCTTAGGCAAAAAACTTTGCATGTGATTAACTATCACGTCTGTGGTTTTTACTGCCGAATCCAAAGCCTCGGCTACTTCTTTTATGTTAACCTGCAACAAAATCTCCTCAAAACATATTCATTGGTATTAATATAAAATGAAGAGAAAGAGAAAATGTAATCTAACAACGCAATACCTGAACATTCCCACTAACAGGAAGTCGGAGCAAAGAGTTAGTTAAAGCTTTTGTAGCTCCTGACAAGGAATTTGTGTAATCTTTCTCCAAAGCCGACCATTCATCAAGGTATGGCATCTAAATTAACCCATATAACAAAATTTATTTCATCTTGTACAGGAAATAACTTCTAATAGAATGGAGGAATTTTGACATCTTTAATGTACATGTTTTCTCTCTCTCTCTCCCTAGGCGATTTTGGGGCCAATAAACAAAACCCTAATCTCTTATGAAGATCTGAGGACCATCCTCCAACCCTAATCTTTTATGAAGAGATGTTGGAGAATGGTCCTCAGATGATTCGCAGCATCGCTGTTATACTTTGAAAGTGGACACCGAATTCGGATGTATACAAGGGTGAGTTGACTACAGTTCCTGTTTGGGTGAAAGTCCATGACGTGCCTATTCCATCACGGGCTATAGCCTGAGTGTAGTTGCAACCAAACTTGGAACACCATTGATGCGTGACTCAAACACTTGTTCCTCAGATGATTAAAAGTGGTAACCGAATTCGGATGTATACAAGGGTGATTTGACTACGGTTCATGTTTGGGTGAAATTCCATGGCATGCCTATTCCATCACGGGCAATGGCTTGAGTGTAGTTGCAACCAAACTTGGAACACCGTTGATGCTTGTCTCATACACTAGTTCTATGTGTACTGATTTAAAATGAGTTATGCTAGGGTTTTGATTGAGTTACGGGCTGATTTAGAGTTAAAAGAGTTTATGGTTGTGGACTTGTGGCGATTCCTAGAATGAATGGTAAAGGTAACATACTGAATACATCTGGGTTGAATACGAATGGAAACTCCCAGGTGTTCTAGATGCTTTGGACATTGTGATGAGCAATGCCCTAAAAAGATCATCTAGGATGTTTTCTAAATCGTAAATGCACCTAGGAAAGATAAGAGAAATGTTCAAGTTGGGCAGAGAAATATTTGTTTGTCTATAAAAGGAAGATCCTAAAAAGGCGAACAAGGGTAAGAAAAAGACGACAAATGGTGCTAAAGTTGATATGGATACATCGGTTTCAAATGCTTTTGAGATTCTTGGTAGTATGACTGATGAGGATGAGGTTAATAGCACAAATTAAAGTGTACCGTCAATCGAGAAGGTGCTGAACGAAAGGGAAGATAATCAAGTAGAAGATAAAGTGGATAGCATGGATTCAAACAACAGAAAGAGTTTTTTGAGTCCAGGGAGCAAAGATGGAAAACAAAAGGAAAAGACTGAAATTTGCTTCTACTAAGTTATGAGTATGAAAAGGAGGAACGCGAAGGTTTTGTTGAGGACTACCTTGACGAAGATGAGGACGAGAGTAATAAAGCCTGATCCGCAACCTGATATTGGACACTAGATTATGTTTGATGTCTTTCTTTTGAGTCGAATCTGGTGTTTTCGTTTATATTTTAGTCAAATGTAGTTTCTTTGGTTGTTTTCATTGTGATGTAGTTTACCTATGTAACGCGCAGAGATGTGGGATGCACCCGCATCCTATGTACTTAATTGTTTTCGGAGTAGTATATTTACAGAGTTAAAACCCTTTACCAAGAAAAAACTAATAATCGAATATAAAATATGAAAAGCTACTAGTGACAGTCCATCTAATGTGTCAAACCATGTAACTACCATGGCCGTAAGTACAAAATGTTTTGGTAAGAAATACAGATATCGCCATCTTTAAAATCAGCTTCGACACACTTTCTTAAATCTTTCACGCTGTGACTTCCATTATACAATTACACAACTGGTGCGCTTATCTTGTTCCTAAATACATTCACCTTAGAAAACCTGTGGAGTAAGTCTGTATCCAACATAATTTTTTTATTATAGTACGAAAGGCCAAGAGTAATAATGACTATTGAGCAAATTTGTGAACAATATAAATCTGCATCTGTGAAACTGTATAGATCAGCTTTTACTCTAACTGCTTGTGCCGATCTCTTAGGAATTATTCGTTGGATACTAAAAGTAAAGTGTTGCTAATATTACTTCTCACATTATCAAATTATATCTCAATAAACAGAAATTAATTATAACCATTTTAAAACTCTTTTTGATATAGAAAAACTATTTATCATATAATTCAGACTTACCTGAGCCTCAACAATGGTGGAAAGAGCTTGTATTTGTTGCAGTACCGCAAGTTCAGCTTGCTTCTTCTTCACAGTATCACGTAGATGTGATATATCAGTTCCAACAGAAAAAAATTGTTTCTGCGAAAAGAAAAAAAACAATAATCAGAACAATAATTATTTCGTAATCAGTGCAATCCCATGAAAGTAATCAGACATATGTTTTTGTATACTCTGGCCAACATCAGCAATTCACTAACTTTATCAGAAGAACGATTAACATATTATTTGCTATGCTAGCACTAAATTATACTAGTAAAGAACAACAAGGATTAACAAACCTCCATTTCCGTTCTCTGGGCCTCCATAGACGCTTGAGCTTTAGCATTTGCATATCGCCACAGAAAATAATGATTATGCAGCATTTTCAACGAATGTGCTTCTTCTTGTGAACACTGTGCCTTTTTTCCCTTCCTTAAATCAAGTCCAGCTTTATTACCACCTGGTTGCGGAGGCAAGTTACGGTTTACCTTTTCCAAACCTGCAAAAGGCGGCTTGCATACACTTCGATCACTACTACTCTTGAAGGAATTCTGAGAAGGCGGAAAATTAAGAGAGCGTGAACAAAGTGAAGATGTAGAAAACTTAGATGACGTCGGACAATTAGCAGTACTACTTTGAATAAGCAATCTTGATGATAACGTATCCTCAGTAGTTATAGAAGATCTTGTATCCGGTAGTGGCCAGGTTCGGGTTTGTTGAGATGAAATAGGTGAATTAGGGCATGAACCAGCTTGAGTGGATTCTGATTCGGATTCCGGTTGAGAATCGTCAGTCGAAGCAGCAGAGGAAAAGGATAAACCACTTAACCGCAAGAGCTTTGCAGCATCGGATTGAGTTTGACGGTGCGGGAGCATAAAGCGCGAAGGAACAATCCTATCACAAGTAGCAGCAGGAGCGGGGGTTGACTTATTTGTTCTGGAATTGGGGATTTGATTATTATTCTCTTTAAAAAGCTTAACACGAGGCTTCCTTGATTCGGTTTTATTGAAGTCCATACTCTGAACAGTTTGGGGAATATTTTCACTGTGGTTTTCATGTTCATGGCTGCGAACGAGTAAAAGGCGTCTTTGGGATGGAGAAGGAGAGGGTTTAAATGATCTATTCTTATCGGATGTGGGAGAGTGTTTGGGTCTATTTAAAGGTGATTTGAAAGTAACAGAATGGAGATCGGAAGAGGGGGCAGGGGACATGAATCTGGAGCTGACTTCTCGAACACGAGGACGGCGATGAGGAAGGGGAGGTGCCCCGCCCTGATCGACTGTTGTTGTTACAGAAGAAGAAGTATTGCTCATGATTTTTATTGAAAAGAAAGAATTTGGTAAACAGAGATGATGGAACAAGAGTGTTTGGAAGACGGGGGTTCTTTCAACTAGCCGTTGTTTATCTTTTTTCAAATTGCCCTTCCAACGGTTGGTTCACTTCACACATTAATCTATCGAGAAAAGTACAAAATACATGTTGTGGTTTAAAAAAAAAATTGTTTCAGATACAATACATTCAATAGTTATATATTTTGTGCACGATACTCTTTTAGACAGATGATGCAAATATTTTTCTCGTTAAATACTAACTAATTTCATAAAGAAAGGTATTATTGATTTTTTGCTTATAGAGAGATATATTTTACACTCAAAAGTATGATTTTTTTCAAAATTATTTTTAATATTTTTCAAAAGAATGTTTTTTTTCGAAATAAAAAGTTTAATTTTTCGAAACCACTATTTTTAAGAAAAAATAAAATAATATTTCTTTTGAAAAAAGATTACAACGTTAGGGAAAAAAATTATTTAAAAAGAGTAATTTTAAAGTTTTTCTAAAAATGGTTAATAATTTTTGTAACGATATTTTTTACATTTTTCATAAAATAAAAAAAAATGATAGTAAAAGTTTAAAATTACGTTTTTGAAAAAAATTTAAAAACTTTTATAAGGTAAGAAAACTAAATATTTTTTACTTAATTTTCTTATTTTTAAGTTAAAAACAACTATAAATTTTTTTTTCCAAAAAAAAAAGTAACAATTTGAAATCGTTTAATGTTTGTATACATTTATCTCTTTCATAATAATTTTTTAAAGTAAAAACAACTTAAAAAGAATTTACGTTTTAAGTTTAAAATTTAACAAGTTTACTTTTTATCTTAAGAAAAATATTAAAATGATAAAAAAAACTATGAAATGTTAAAAAAATTAGTTATTTTTAACTTTTTTTAAAAAAGTAATAACTAAATAAAAATAATAATTAATTTTTTGGAAAATTTAAAACTTTTTCCCGAAGAAAGTGTAATCTTAATTTTTTCCAAAAAAGTGGTTTCAAAAAATTAAACTTCTTTATTCGAAGAAAAATATTTTTTTTTTGAAAAAAAATAAAATTACCTTTTTTAATGATTTTTTTTCTATTTTTTTTAGTTTAGTGCAAAATACATCCTTCTAGAATGAAAAAAAATAAAACAATTCTTTATAAACCCTCGTGAGTACTTAACGAAAAAATATTTGCATCACCCGTTCAAGGGATGTATCATGCACAAAGTATATAACGGTTGGATGTATTATGTCCGAAGTATTGACGAGGGATGTATTTTACTGTGAGTATTGATATATATGCCTACAAATGAGACCTAAAATTATGCTTACTCTTTATATTTTTTGTCAAGTGTCATACATATTTTCTCTGTCATCACTTCTCACCAATCAATTTTTTTTAAATCTATCAATCACATGTTTAGGTCTAATTGTATGTTCAAATTTTAGACGTACAATTTATGTTCTTTAAACTTTTTATTCATTCTTGTATGCTTATACTTGTAGATTTCAACAAGTACCAAACAAATGTAATGTCAACCTTTCTAAACCCTAAAACTGTAATTTATCTATATATTTAAAGATACTCTAATATTACAGATTTTTGTCAAAATCATTATTACATTCATCATTTAATGGTAAAAAATACGTTTAACATTCATCACAATATTAAATAACGTTTAGGCATACACAATCTTCGTAGGGCATATATTTAAACGTTTTCATACATTATAAATCACTTTAAAATCTTAATACTTTGACGTGCACGATTCAATTTAATCTTTTTCTTTGTAAAACAAAACTCAAAGTAAGGACTTTTTTAAAACAGTGTTACCTTAATAGGAAATATTTATTTTATTTGCTCCCTTAAAAACATTAATTCTTCCTTAATTTAGTAATTTTTTTTAATTTAACCAAAAAATTGTTAATATTCACGTTTTAAACGTAAATTGAAGAATTTAGTATTGGTGTCAAAAGTATAATTATAAAGATTGTAAAAAACGGACTGCATAGCAAATAACTTAAGGGTTATAAACGAAAATTGCAACTGACCATAAAATAAAATCTTACATTAAAAAACACAAGACATATCTAATCCTCCACACCTCCACACCCATATCTTCTTAATATAACTAGAATTAGTAAAAAGAAAACAATTATCCAAGTTCCGTTTATCAACTTCTTTATTTCTTTCTTTAACCTCGAATACAAAAGAGGGAACCGAGATAATTGTTTTTCACAAATCTTCGTCCGATATAACTCTCGGTTCATTAAATATCGAAGGTTTGTTTTTTACTATTTAATTTGTTTTAGTTTGTGAGAAAAAAAATAAGGATTTGATTGAAGCTTTAGTCTTGATTAATAAATATTTAAAAGAAGAGTCAGAGAGAGTAAGAGGGTTGATGTTTTTGAATTGGTTCTAAAGTCTTTGGTTTGATTTTTAGGGTTTAATTTGTGCTCTTACTATTTGTTTAATCCCTTATGGTTTTAATTGATTAGAATTAGGAGTGTGAATTAGTTATAGAATAATCAGCTAACGACTTCCATGTTAAGTTTAGTAAATTTATAGACAATCTTCGTATGATCAGGTATAACTAGCTCTGCCTTGGTAATACCTTATCTTCTTAGTATAACTAGAATTAGTATAATGCACAGTGGTGTATGCATATTCATTCACTGGCCTACTACTATATGGCCTACTACTATAGGGAATATTTGGATTAGTTAATTTATGGATTTATCGGCTTATAGAGATTTGGGGAATCAATAAGGTTACTTTTTTCATCTTATGAGCAAAGTGCTTATCTTCTTGAAAAGCAAAATCTTTAACTAAACTTATTACTTGCTTTGGAGCAAGCAGATAACTAATTACCTACGCTCTTACAAACACTCTTACCAACATCCTCTTGAATTGTACGTATATTTATTTAAAGCACCTTAAAATATGTACTTCAGTTCTGATCTTTGTAGCTTACATGAATTTTCAAGTCATGATATACTAGATTTCAGAAAAAGAGGCTTATGAAGCTTATCTTCTTTTTTACATCTAACTTGGCCATCTGAGACGAAAGCTGCAAAAGGGATTCTGTATGGGATGTAACAACGAAGTATAACAGATTGTTCTTCTAACTTAAAAAGATAATTAGATGAAGTAGCATTTACACTTGGAAAAGTATGTGGTTTTTTATAAATGTTATGTTCGATATGTTTTTTAGCTTATAGAGATGCTTAGCTACTTATAATGAATTCATAATTGTCCTCTTGCTCGCTAATTCTTTGTTAATAAACTAATGTGTTTCAAGTTATGATTTTCTTTGGTATTTATATCTATAAGGTATCGTCCATGATGCGAAAGGGTAATATGTCTAAATTGAGTTTCTTTTAACAGCAATCCAAGGATGGAAGCGTGACTTCTTTGATCTGGGGAGCATTGCCACAACCACGTGACAGGGAATTTCTAAATCAAAGATTGATTCACCATCCCCCCTTATCAATCACGAGATCATATCTAGAACGGACCCCTCTAACTGTTCCTTTGAAGCCGAAAACAGAGCATTGTTTCCCAAAGATCAAAAACCCCGCTGAAGTAAGTTCAACCGCCATTTAGCCCCCATTTATTTTTTCCGTTGTTCAAATAATTTCGACATAATTATATTACAATGATGATTGTTTTCAGAATCACTTGCCTTATATGTACTCTAGCGTATATTTTAAAACTTAATTATAGTGCCTTGATGTCTAGCTGACTATGATTCTATCCCGGATTGATTTTTGCGGTATTTGGATGTATGCTTGATGTGATCGTGATAGTATAGTGATAATTAGATACGTTATATGGTAAATTAGAAAATTACCTTTAGGAAAAAGTAATAGTCTAAAATTACCAAAGACGAATTCAATTAAACACGTGGATGAACCAAGTTCGTTGTACACGAACATCGAGTGAATTTGAGACGTTTTGTTTCGATTTGGACAATTGATTCAAATTGGTTTTTGGTTTTTAAACTAAAAATTAAATCTATCAATTTAAAACTTATTTTAATCCTAAAGTGCATGAATCGTAAACCCCCAAATTATTTTAATCTACAATCAATTACTTAAAAATTAAATCTATTTAAAAATTAAACTATTAATAAATCTATAAAAATTAATCTATTAAAATAATTTTAACTCTATTTAAAAATCTAATAAAACTTTTTAAACTAACTAAATCTATTAAAATTTAATTAAACTAAATCTATCTTTAAAACTATATTTTTAAATTTAAATCTAAAACAATAAAAATCTTATTATTTGAAAACTAATTAAACTTTTAAAATTAATGAAAACATTTTTATTTTTATTTTATTTTATTTTGAAACTAATTATTATTTTAAAAACTCAAAATTTACTTTAATAAAAATATTAATAAAACTTTATTCAAAACGGAAACTTAATTAAACAATACTTAAATTAAAATCTGCCAGAAGCAGATTACTATATTAATTTAGTAATAGAAAGTAAACACAAAAGAGCGTTTAGCTCAGTTGGTAAAGCTTGAGGCCCATGATCAGGAGGTCATGGGTTCGAGTCCTAGGAAGGACAACATCTTATGAATATATATTTTTTTTGACAGTAAAACGTGATGGAGTCACAGGAGGTGACTTTTAAAATGGTTGGGATAGCTGATAAGGTTATCAGCTTATGAGTATATCAGATCAAAAGAATCTGATAGCTTATAGCTTAATCAATTTTCAGCAAGAACACAAAGCATCCAAACAAACAATAATTCATCAAGATGATTAAATCAACACTTCTAAGAATACAACTAATGTAGTAACATAGAATAACTGCAACAATCATTCAGTAAAAGCCTTCAAACAAATGCCAATATCAGACATTCAGATTCAACAATATAACCCTAATCTTATCAGCTTAAAATAAGAGCAAATATAGCAAATGACTAATAAAGCAATTTTAATTCCAAACCAATAATATCGGATTAATTTACTGATCATTCAACATCATCAGTAGAAAACAAATAAAAAAAACTAAAACGTTATCTAATCCAAGCAGCATATGAATCCTACTGCTAGAAACAGATTAATAAACTCAGATTCTAAAGCCAAATAAAGCCTAACTAAGATTACAAGCAAAGCATGAATCAAATTAGAAAAATAAAAATTAAAAACTACTATTAATAGGTAGTTACTGACTAGCAAGAAAAGTATCAATCCAACCAAGTCAAACAGATACATAAGCAGATTATTTAAACCACCAAACAAATTTTATACACGTAATAACCAATCAAACTGCAATCAGGCATCAATCTAAACAGATACATCAAGAACTGATCCATATAATCCTATTTCACATATTATTTAACTTATTAACAGATTAAAGATAAAACATGTAAAATAACACAAACTTAACCAGTGAACATACCATTTGAAGTTAACCTTTGAGAAGAAGGTTGTGCTGAACAACCTTGTGAACCCGAATCTACACCACCATCAATCACCATTCACCATTCGAACCAACACCATCATCAATAAGAGTCTCAAACAGTATTTTATTTATCCAGTAGGGATAAATTGATTCCAAATTCACTTATATTAATCAATCAAAGCTATTTAATTAACTTTGATCAATCGATATTCATATAATATCAAAAACAGATTATAACAAGAATAATTAATAAAAGCAGTAAATTAATAAGAACTTTTGAAACTCAAATCACTTTCATTAATCTCAGTAAAAGGGTACAAAACTATTAAAACTGAAATACAAATTATTCTAAACCTATTTTAACATTATAACTCTAAAGAGAAAAAATGGAATGAAAATTACAATAATTTTGTGGGTTTTTATAGGCAAACCCAAGGCCTGCTGATGAAGATTTGTTGAAGGGAATCTTGAATCTTAGCCTTCGATTCTCTCATCTTCTCTCTCATCTTTGATCTACGGTTGATATAAGCCAACTAGAACACGGATTGCCAACTTGGCAATCATGTGTGCTAGTTGTGCTAGTTTGGTGATGAGCTGTCCTATCTTGATTGGAGGATGGGGAATGGTGAGGTGTCTCAGCCAATGAAAAGGGAACACGTAGCCTTGCTTTTCCACTCTTCTCTTCCGAAACTTTGGGGATTTAATATCAAATCGTGTGACAAACACGTGTGTAGTGAAAGCCCTAATTTTTTGTGATGATTTTATTTATTAGGGTTTGGGGTGAATAGTGGCTAGGGTAAAAAGAGGTTACTGGTTATTTTTGGGGGAAGAAGAGAGTGAATAACATAGGAAGTATCGAAGTCATTATTTTATTGTGTGTGTGGATAAACGAGTGAATTTAAGTGGGTATATGTGTGGGATGTTTGACTGAGTGTGAGTTAAATAAACTCACATGTCGTCTGTTTAAACATGCCAAACCCTAAAGCCCATAATCCTTCACGTTTTCCACTTGTTCATGGGCCATCATTGGGCTTATATACAACTTCCTTTCATGCGTCCCATATTAGTAAACAAAATGCATGGGCTTTTAGCCCATTGATCTTAAAAATCGTCCCATCTTGATTTAACTTTGATATTGGGCTTTTCAGGCCCATTTAGCTCATGTGGGACCCACTTGGTAAATAATCTTCAATAAATTCAAATCCGCTTAAACCGAGCTCGTTTTTGGCTTCATCGATCTTTTCTTCAAACTTCGTGTCGGTTTTGCCGGTTTTCGCAAGCTTGGTACCTACACACACGAAACCACAAAACAACATATATACAAGGCATTTTCATAATATTTATGCATTTTTTAGTTGTTTATTGATATAATTGATATGAGTAATTTAACTCATATCAAATTCCCCCTTGCTAAGCAATTGCCGTGTCCTCACGTAATGATAAAATAAAACACTAACTACACCATTATTCAACTTCTTAAACTTTTATTATGCAAAGACATAATGTATTGCTTTCATTATTTGAAAAATAACTTTTAGGATCATAAAACTCAAATAGATTCATCGTCCCCGACTTTTCACTTTTCCATGCCAAGTGCAAAAACAAGATCATTGTCAATCATAAGCCCCAAAATTAAACCAACTCATACAAGTAATTTGTGTTAAACTCAATCTCCTATTATTCCTAATTATATCTCTAGATTTTATTTGTCATTCACCCAAAGGCTCATTTGACTTTATTTTGATATTTATTAGTCCAAAAATGAAGGCAAGAACGGTGTAAACTCAACACTCAAAACCTAACCTCGACTTCAAAAACCGTTGTCACTAAAGAAAGCTCACATCAAGGATAACTTAACACGATTTGAGGGATAAATCCCCAGACCCGAAATTTGGCTAATATGGCTACTTAAAAGCAAAAATAAAACCTCCAAAGTCAATTATGACCTTATTAATGGAGTTAGCAACAATCACATCATAACACCTTTTGGCTCTTTAAGATGCAATTGTGCTCCTTATTTAAAATCCACACCCTAAGGCTCCTTGGAAAAAAATTAAAGGAATTGACAACACCATCCCACCTTATGGCTCATGATGATGAAGCAATTTTTATTCAACACGTCCCCTTGCCATACACCCTAAGGCTCTAATGACAAAGTTAGTGCTACATGACTCCCACCCGAAGGCTCCTAGAGAACATGTTTTTATTTATTCTTCTTATTAATATGATATTTATAGTAAGCCAAATTTCCGCAATCCCATGATCAAAAGTCCATGACACTGACACCCTTAATGTGTTCTCACTTTAATTACAAGGGAAGAAAAAGAAGGAGTTACGAGTTAAGATATCAAGCCTAAACCGCTAAAAACTTCATTTATTAAGCAATTATTATCCAAGTGTGGAAAGTAAATACGAGGAGATTAAATCAAACACAAAAATACTTGCACAAAGAAGAATTAATTTTAGAAACTTATGATTGAACTCTATCATCTCTTGTTCTCCATATTGTAAAATTTCAAAAATGTGAAATCAATAGATACTTAGCCTATTAAATCAAAGTTTTGGGTTTTCAATTCATCTATTGGATCTTGCATCTTCTTATACTTTTTCAAGTTTTAGAATTTGCGTTCTAAAATTACCTTGATAAACTACTTTCTAAGATCAATTATAGGAACTTGCGAAAAGTTCTTGTTCTTAACTCGTATGAATTAAGACTTTCGCGTTTTTAAGGTCCCTATATAAAAGCCTAGCAAAACTTAATTCAAATACGTTAAGGAAAAGCTAAGGTTAAAAACCGAGTCGAGTCAAAAAATATTTTTATTTTCACCAACGGAAAGCCTATATTTGTGTCAAAAGCACTTATTTTATTTATTAAAACTTAAAAATAACACTAAAAATTTAAATTTTATTGAAAAATGAGAAAAACAATTACGTTTAGACACGACAAAAGCAATTGCAAGCGATTATATCGATTGACTCCCCCATGCTAAAACCAAACATTGTCCTCAATGTTTCTTAGCTCAAGAGTAGCACCCCCTTGCTAAAACACGAAGAGTCTAATGCAAAATCCTAACATGGGAAGAGCACGCAAATCTATAAGCCGTTTATTAATTATGCCTCAAGATAAAACGTTAGTCAATAAAAATCAAAGGATAAAGAGTGTGCCCCTTTTTGGCAATCAAAGAATGGAAGATCAAGTGGACCGGCAAAAATCGAACACGAGAGTCTTTAATGATTAGGGTCATACCTAAGATTCACAACACAACAAAACACGAGCACGAGCTTGAAAGATCAAGCCTTATTAGTGTTAGAAAATAGATAGAAGATAGAATGTATGGGACTCTCCCACAAGGCACCTCGTTTTTGTTCACCGAGTCATGAGCTCGACTCGATCCCCGCATTCATTGGTCCTTAGGGAAAGTTTGAAGATCCGGGACAACCTCCGTAGGTATGTCCCCTCCAAAGTAGTGTTTCACACGATGACCATTCACCTTAAAGTTAGGCCCGTCTTTTTGAGCTAGCTCAACGGTGCCATAAGGAAAAACTTGTGCAATGGTGAATGGCTCGGACCAACGGGATTTAAGCTTGCCCGAGAATATCTTAAGTCTAGAGTTGAATAAGAGGACTTGATCACCAACATTGAAAATGAGGTTTTTGATCTTAGAGTCATGAATCCTCTTAGTCTTCTCTTTATAGATCAAAGAATTTTCATAAGCTTGATCCCTTAATTCACTTAGTTTATTCAATTGAACCTTGCGATGATCACCCGCGGTCCTCAAATCAAAGTTACAATGATTAAGAGCCCAATACGCCTTATGTTCGAGTTCAATTGGCAAGTGGCATGCTTTTCCGTAGACCAACCTAAATGGTGTACAACCAATTGGCGTCTTGTAAGCCGTACAGAAAGTCCACAATGCATCGTCCAATTTATCCGACCATGAAGTGCGATTCTCTCCAATAGAACGCTCCAAAATCATTTTAAGAGCTCGGTTTGAAACCTCCACTTGACCACTCGTTTGAGGGTGATAAGCCGTCGAAAGTCGATGAGTGACACCATATTTCTTTAGATTTTTTTCAAATTGTTCATTACAAAAATGGGTCCCACGATCACTTATAATAGCCCGCGGAGTTCCAAACCTAGCAAAGAGTTGTTTCAAAAATTTCACCACAACTCGAGCATCATTCGTAGGCAAAGCCTTAGCTTCAACCCATTTAGACAAATAGTCCACGGCTACGAGAATGTATTTATTTCCTTTCGAAGATGGAAACGGCCCCATAAAATCGATCCCCCACATGTCAAAGATTTCACAAACTTGGATAATGTTTTGAGGCATTTCATTCATTTGTGAGTTCTTTCCTTGACGTTGACAAGCATCACAAGTCTTGATCAAGTCTTGGGCATCACGATATATGGAAGGACAAAAGAAGCCGGCATCAAAGACTTTCTTCGCGGTGGCGTTGGCACCATGATGTCCCCCGGTGGGTCCTTCATGACAGGATTTAAGGATATCTTGAGCTTCTTTGCCAAACACGCACCTACGAATCACTTGATCCGTGCACACACGAAACAAATGGGGGTCGTCCCAATAGTAATAGGATATATCCTTGAAAAACTTTCGTTTTTGTTGGGACGACATACCCTTGATCACAAACTTCCCCGCATGGTAATTTGCGATGTCCATAAACCATGGGGTACTATCATCACCACGAAAAGCAATCATACCAAGCGTCTCGAGAGGAAATGTTTCATTAATTTCCTTGTTCTCTCGATCGCTTTGGTGAGGATTCTCAAGTCGAGATAAATGATCGGCCGCGAGATTCTCGGCTCCTTTTTTGTCTAGAATTTTGACATTAAATTCTTGAAGGAGGAGAATCCACCGCAACAACCTCGGCTTAGCATCTTGTTTATTAAGAAGATATTTGATAGCCGAGTTGTCCGTATACACTATGGTTTGAGACAAGACGAGATATGGTCTAAACTTTTCAAAAGCATACACAACGGCAAGTAACTCCTTTTCCGTTGTAGTATACTTTGTTTGAGCATCCGTCATAGTCTTACTTGCATAGTGTATAGGCAAGAAATGTTTTGACTTACGTTGCCCCAAAACCGCACCTATCGCATAATCACTAGCATCACACATAATCTCAAAAGGTAGGTCCCAATCCGGGGCAACCAAGATTGGAGATTCGGTTAATTTCCTTTTAAGCATCTCAAAGGTTTGAATACACTCATCCGAAAAGATGAAAGGAGTCTCTTTTTCCAAAAGATGGGTCATAGGTCGTGCTATCTTAGAGAAGTCTTGTATAAAACGTCGATAGAAGCCGGCATGGCCGAGAAAACTCCTAACTCCCTTAACGGTGGTTGGTGGAGACAATTTGGCAATCGCGTCGATTTTAGCCCTATCAACCTCAATACCCGCCTTAGAGATCTTATGTCCTAGCACAATTCCTTCTTTACACATGAAGTGACATTTTTCATAATTAAGCACAAGATTTGTTTCCTCACAACGTTGCAACACTCTTTCAAGGTTAGAGAGACATGAAGTGAAAGATTCCCCAAAAACCAAAAAGTCATCCATGAAGACTTCCATGGTTTTCTCGATCATATCATGGAAAATGGCCATCATACACCTTTGAAATGTCCCAGGAGCATTGCATAGTCCAAAAGGCATGCGACGATAAGCAAATGTTCCATAAGGACAAGTGAATGTGGTTTTTTCTTGATCACGAGGGTCAACGGGGATTTGGAAATAGCCGGAAAATCCATCCAAAAAGCAATAGAATTCATTCCCCGCTAGTCTCTCTAACATTTGATCCATAAAAGGTAATGGAAAATGATCCTTCCTAGTGGCATCATTAAGTTTCCTATAGTCAATACAAACACGCCAACCGGTCACAAGTCTAGTAGGAATCAATTCATTATCCTCATTAGTAACAACCGTCATTCCTCCTTTCTTTGGAACACAATGTACAGGGCTAACCCATGGACTATCCGAGATAGGGTAGATCATTCCGGCGTCTAGAAGTTTAGTGACTTCCTTTTTGATCACCTCATGAATCTTTGGATTGACCCTTCTTTGATTTTGGATAGCGGGTTTATAATCATCCTCCATTATAATTTTATGAGTACAAAATTTTGGATCTATACCCTTAATGTCGGAGATTTTCCATGCAATGGCCCGTTTATGTTTCTTAAGCACTTTGATAAGTTCATCCTTTTCATTTTCCTTTAATCCCTTAGCAATAATCACCGGTAACTTATCCGTTCCCTCAAGAAAAGCATACTCTAAATGAGTGGGTAATTCCTTAAGTTCTAATTTGGGTGCTTCCTCAATAGATGTTTTCACTTTAGTTTCATTTTCACTCACAACTTTTAGTTCCATAGGTGGTGATTCAAAAGGATCCATATTCAACAATTTTTCAATCAACGCAATATCTCCCTCGGGATCAAAATTCTCACAATCAAACTCACTAGGATCAAATGGTGTGCTAAGGTAATCATCAATTTCCTTATCGATTTTTGAATAACCATTATTCTCAAGCTCTTCAAGAACGAAGTCACCTCCCTCAAATGGAGTGAGTGGAGATTTAGTCGAAGAGATAATAGGATTCGACGAAGTGGGATTGCCACTTTTAGAAGAAGCCGAGAGTCCAAGCACTTCTTGAGAATATTCTTCACAAGTAACATCAATCACATCGATTTGATTAACTGATTCCTCGTAATACTTGGAAGAATATTTAGAGATATGACCAATATCAAACGTGATATTTTCATCATCAACTCTTAAAGTCAATTTCCCCACTTTCATGTCAACTAAAGCACTAGCCGTCATAAAAAACGGTCTTCCCAAAATAAGTGGTACACGAGAATCTTCGGGATAATCGCAAACTACAAAGTCCGTTGGAAAGACGAGTTTCCCTACTTTGACAAACACGTCCTCGGCTATACCTTTTGGTAAGGCGATCGATCGATCCGCTAGCTCGAGAGTCATCTTAGTAGGTGTAAGCTCGGGAAGTGATAACCTTTCCACACGAAAAGAGGCATCAAATTAATGCTAGCACCAAGATCGGCTAAAGCTAAGCATTCTTCCATATTAGGGAAATCACATGGTATCACAAACTTGCCCGGGTCTCCAAGCTTTTTGGAAAGCTTTTGTGTAAGAACCGCGGAACAATTAGCATCTAAAGATGTAGACACTTCAACCAATTTCCCTTTATCATTCATGAATCTCTTAATAGTCGAAGCAAACTTAGGCATGTAAAGCAATGCATCCGCGAAACAAACATTAATATAAAGATTCTTAAACATCTCTAAAAAGTAGTCATTTGAGCATTGGACTTTTCGCGGAGCTTCTCTTGGTTAAGTCTCGAAGGGTAGAGTAGTGTGGGTTTAGTCTTCGGAAGCTCGGGTTTCAGAATAGGCAATTGGTCAACCTTTGGTGGAATAGGAATTTCCTTTTCTTTAACCACCTCGGGTTCTTGCTCCACTTCCCTCACCGGAGAGGTACTCACATGTGGAAGCAAAGGTCCGTCTAAAGCTTTCCCACTACGTGTGGTTATAGCTTTCATCTCACCCTTCGGGTTTGGAATGGTGTTGCTAGGTAAGCCACCCAAAGACGAGGAAGGTTGACTCATAAAAGATTCAAACATTGCAAGCAATTTGTTTTGACTTTGTTCCATACTTTGTTGCATACGATTTTGGTTTTGCTCTAGCCTTTGTTGATTAAGCTCAATCTTATTGTTTTGCCCTTTAATCGTATTTTGAAAATCGAGTTTCAAAGTATTAATTTGCCCTTGAATGTTGTTTTGAAAAGCTTTCATATTTGCCTCATTTGACTTGATATAGCTTGACAACTCATTTTGATTATTGTGAAAACCTTGATTGTTTTGATTAGCATTAAACCAATTTCCTTGATTGAAATTCCCTTGGTTACCACGGTTAAAATTATTTCCATTGTTTCCATTGTTGTACCTATTTTGAACCGGTGGAAAACCCGGTGGAGCAACATGATTTTGACGAGGAACTTGACCGTTGGAGCCATAAGTTCCCGTAGCGGCAAAAGCACTAGCTTGATCAAACCCCGTGTTTAAACAAGCATGATTAGGATGTGCTCCACCACATGATACACAAACATTCTCAACCATATTAATCGATCCATGAGGATTCTTCCTAAGCTCATTCAAAATCGTGTCAATCTTAGAGTCCAATCTAGCAATCTCAGGATTAAATGAATTCACATTGGAAACACCCGGTGTGTTTCGTGAATATTGTGCTCTAGATTTATTCTCAATTATACCCCACGCATCTCTCGGAGTTTTTCTTAAAAGATTACCACCCGCGGCGGCATTTAAAGAATCTTGTTCAATCATATTTAGCCCATTATAGAAAGTATCAATTTGATGCAATTCCGAGAAACCATGGTGTGGACATTGTCTCCACAAATCTTTAAATCTTTCCCAAGCAACCCCAAACGATTCATTCACTTTTTGTTCAAATCTAGTGATCTCGTTCTTAAAGTGTGTTGCCTTAGATGGTGGAAAGAAATAATTCATGAACTTAGACACTAAATCATCCCATGTTAAGATCGAACCCGGTGGTTCTTTCTCATACCAAATCTTAGCATTACCCTCGAGCGAGTACGGAAAAAGCATGAGCTTAATCGCGTCATTCGGCACATCTCTAAACTTGAGAGTCGAGGTAATTCGAAGAAAATTCCGAATGTGAGAGTGCGGGTTATCGGTCTCATTGCCACGAAATTGGTCGGCACGAATGAGCGATAAAAGACCCGTCTTAATCTCATAATGATCCGCCAAAATAGCCGGCACAACGATTGCTTTCCCATACCCTTCGGTGGGTGCACGGAGCAATTCCTCCATTGTTCGGTTATCGGGCATCTCTACAACAATAGGTGGAAGCTCGGGTTCCACTATTCGTTGTTGACGAATTCTATTTCTACGAGGAATATTTTCAAGCCTATTAAAATCAATCACAAGACGAGAAGAACGTAATTGCATACACTACAAAGACGAGAATTTTGAGGATTGAAGAAAAGAAATTAGACAAGAAGAAGATTATTTTTGGTATTTTATTTGGTTTTCTCAATAAAAAATGATCGATAAAAAAACAAGGAATAAGGATAACTACTATGGAAGTAAATTACCGTCGGTCGACTTTGAAACGATAGGTGAAAACCTAAACGTCTCGAGGTTCAATAAGTAAACTACAAAAATAAAATTTATTACTACTTGAGTCGGCAAACCAATAATAGGTCGTACCTCTCAATATACGCACAAGCAAGCGGGGAAACGAGGTGGCACAAAGCACTTAAAAACCTTTTTCCTTAGACGGCCTTTTATAGCACGTCGCCTTATACCCACCTTATAGTTTGTATAAATCGAGTTCTAACTTCTTATTAGTATTTATCTATTTTGCCTTTTATTTTTGTTTTGGATTCGAATACAATAGCTAGGTGATGAAATCCCAACTAAGGCCTTATTTGAAAAGTATGTAAAATTATTGTTCTACGTAATACAATATATTAATCACAAAAAACGAGAAAAACGATACATACTATAATAATAGAAAAATAACAAAACTTTCCGAGGACGGAAAGGGTCTTCAAATCAACGATAAACAAATCTTAACAAAGACGAATCGTACACAAGATCCCCGGCAGCGGCGCCAAAATTTTTGATGTGATCGTGATAGTATAGTGATAATTAGATACGTTATAGGGTAAATTAGAAAATTACCTTTAGGAAAAAGTAATAGTCTAAAATTACCAAAGACGAATTTAATTAAACACGTGGATGAACCAAGTTCGTTGTACACGAAGATCGAGTGAATTTGAGACGTTTTGTTTTGATTTGGATAATTGATTCAAATTGGTTTTCGGTTTTTAAACTAAAAATTAAATCTACCAATTTAAAACTTATTTTAATCCTAAAGTGCATGAATCGTAAACCCCCAAATTATTTTAATCTACAATCAATTACTTAAAATTAAATCTATTTAAAAATTAAACTATTAATAAATCTATAAAAATTAATCTATTAAAATAATTTTAACTCTATTTAAAAATCTAATAAAACTTTTTAAACTTACTAAATCTAATAAAATTTAACTAAACTAAATCTATCTTTAAAACTATATTTTTAAATTTAAATCTAAAACAATAAAAATCTTATTATTTGAAAACTAATTAAACTTTTAAAATTAATAAAAACATTTTTATTTTTATTTTATTTTATTTTGAAACTAATTATTATTTTAAAAACTCAAAATTTACTTTAATAAAATATTAATAAAACTTTATTCAAAACGGAAACTTAATTAAACAATACTTAAATTAAAATCTGCCAGAAGCAGATTACTATATTAATTTAGTAACAGAAAGTAAACACAAAAGAGCGTTTAGCTCAGTTGGTAAAGCTTGAGACCCATGACCAGGAGGTCATGGGTTCGAGTCCTAGGAAGGACAACATTTTATGAATATATTGTTTTTGACAGTAAAAACATGATGGAGTCACAGGATGTGACTTTTAAAATTGTTGGGATAGCTGATAAGGTTATCAGCTTATGAGTATATCAGATCAAAAGAATCTGATAGCTTATAGCTTAATCAATTTTCAGCAAGAACACAAAGCAGCCAAACAAACAATAATTCATCAAGATGATTAAATCAGCACTTCTAAGAATACAACTAATGTAGTAACATAGAATAACTGCAACAATCATTCAGTAAAAGCCTTCAAACAAATGCCAATATCAGACATTCAGATTCAACAATATAACCCCAATCTTATCAACTTAAAATAAGAGCAAATATAGCAAATGACTAATAAAGCAATTTTAATTCCAAACCAATAATATCGGATTAATTTACTGATCATTCAGCATCATCAATAGAAAACAAATAAAAAAAAACTAAAACGTTATCTAATCCAAGCAGCATATGAATCCTACTGCTAGAAACAGATTAATAAACTCAGATTCTAAAGCGAAATAAAGCCAAATAAAACCTAACTCAGATTACAAGCAAAGCATGAATCAAATTAGAAAAATGAAAATTAAATACTACTATTAATAGGTAGTTACTGACTAGCAAGAAAAGTATCAATCCAACCAAGTCAAACAGATACATAAGCAGCTTATTTAAACCACCAAACAAACTTTATACACGTAATAACCAATCAAACTGCAATCAGGCATCAATCTAAACAGATACATCAAGAACTGATCCATATAATCCTATTTCACATATTATTTAACTTATTAACAGATTAAAGATAAAACATGTAAAATAACACAAACTTAACCAGTGAACATACCTTTTGAAGTTAACCTTTGAGAAGAAGGTTGTGCTGAACAACCTTGTGAACCCGAATCTTCACCACCATCAATCAGCATTTACCATTCGAACCAACACCATCATCAATAAGAGTCTCAAACAGTATTTTATTTATCCACTAGGGATAAATTGATTCCAAATTCACTTATATTTATCAATCAAAGCTATTTAATTAACTTTGATCAATCGATATTCATATAATGTCAAAAATAGATTATAACAAGAATAATTAATAAAAGCAGTAAATTAATAAGAACTTTTGAAACTCAAATCACTTTCATTAATCTCAGTAAAAGAGTACAAAACTATTAAAACTGAAATACAAATTATTCTAAACCTATTTTAACATTATAACTCTAAAAAGAAAAAATGGAATGAAAATTACAATAATTTTGTGGGTTTTTATAGGCAAACCCAAGGCCTGCTGATGAAGATTTGTTGAAGGGAATCTTGAATCTTAGCCTTCGATTTCTCTCCTCTTCTCTCTCATCTTTGATCTACGGTTGATGTAAGCCAACTAGCACACGGATTGCCAGCTTGGCAATTAAGTGTGCTAGTTGTGCTAGTTTGGTGATGAGCTATCCTATCTTGATTGGAGGATGGGGAATGGTGAGGTGTCTCAGTCAATGAAAAGGGAACACGTAGCCTTGCTCTTCCACTCTTCTCTTCCGAAACTTTGGAGATTTAATATCAAATCGTGTGACAAACACGTGTGTAGTGAAAGCCCTAATTTTTTGTGATGATTTTATTTATTAGGGTTTGGGGTGAATAGTGGCTAGGGTAAAAAGAGGTTACTGGTTATTTTTGGGGGAAGAAGAGAGTGAATAACATAGGAACTATCGAAGTCATTATTTTATTGTGTGTGTGGATAAACGAGTGAATTTAAGTGGGTATATGTGTGGGATGTTTGACTGAGTGTGAGTTAAATAAACTCACATGTCGTCTGTTTAAACATGCCAAACCCTAAAGCCCATAATCCTTCACGTTTTCCACTTGTTCATGGGCCATCATTGGGCTTATATACAACTTCCTTTCATGCGTCCCATATTAGTAACAAAAATGCATGGGCTTTTAGCCCATTGATCTTATAAACCGTCCCATCTTGATTTAACTTTGATATTGGGCTTTTCAGGCCCATTTAGCTCATGTGGGACCCACCTGGTAAATAATCTTCAATAAATTCAAATCCTCTTAAACCGAGCTCGTTTTTGTCTTCATCGATCTTTTCTTCAAACTTCGTGTCGGTTTTGCCGGTTTTCGCAAGCTTGGTACCTACACACACGAAACAACAAAACAACATATATACAAGGCATTTTCATAATATTTATGCATTTTTTAGTTGTTTATTGATATAATTGATATGAGTAATTTAACTCATATCAATGCTTTTAAGAAGTGATGATACTTGCAATGTATATTCGTTATAGCAAGTTTAATGGACCAAATTTTTTCTTAAAAAACTATTAAATTATAGGATCTAGTTTGGTAACCAAGTATATTCAATGAAACAAATTTGTACATCGTTGCAAAAAATTTTGCACAGTACTTTGACTTGCAACAATCTGCAACATTTTACTTTTTATAGTTTATGTTGGTAAGCGGAGATGGGTAAGTTCTTCACATTTATTTTTGTATTGAAGATATAGAATAACTTAATGTTTGTTTGACTATAATGGTTTAATGGTAGGTGCTCATATTAGGCTCTTATAATCATATGGCCATTTTGACATTTTATTCATAGGATAGCTGTAAAACCCGCATTAAAATACCATGAACAGTACACGTGAACAGTAAATACACGAAAATACGATAAAACTAAAACTTTCCATTTATAATATATCACGTGTCACGACATTTAATAACAAGTAAGTACGTATATTATAAATGTGACGTGAACACGGCATTTAGATTCACGATAATTAAAACACGAATATACACGAATATTATTTTTAACTTAGAAAAACTACGGTTTGCCTTGTGGGCTAAGGGGAGCAGCGGCTAGGAGTAACAAAAGGAGGGAATGTGCCTTTTGGCCCATGACCCATTACCAATCCAATACCAAGTAAACATCAGGAGAGTTTTTATCATAATTTAGGTTAACAAAAAAATAAAGAAACCCTACCTTGGGAGCTAATCGGCCGCAGAAACAAAGGAGAACAAGGAGAAAAGATTTTTGGGTTTTGATCTAAGAAAACTACGTGTTTGTGATCGTGTTATTAAGCCTTAATCAACTACACATTCGGTAATCATCAAACCCTTTTATTTTCTGATTTCATGTGGTTAAACTTAAAAACAAATCATAAAAACATGCTAGTAATTCAAGAAACATAATTTAGGGTTTGTTTGGTTTGGGTTTTGTTCGACCGAGACACCACCGAGAGCCACAAGGCTCTCGGCTTGGTTTAATCACCACCACCGAGACCATCATGGTCTCGGCTTGGTTCGGTTTTGGCTCGATCGCAACACAAGGGAACCTGTCACACCCACCATGGCAGAATATGGGGCGCGACGTATGGATATCATCATAACATGGCGTGTTTATAGAGATAACTAATGAAGTAAGAATTGTCATAAAATGGTGACACAAATTTCATGACAATATCTCAACAATTCAGGATTCTAGGTAAGTAGGTAACAGTCCTACCGCTTACCCGAGACAAACAATTAACATAAACAAAGAAAACATATAGGTGTTAACAAAGTATCACTTATTCAAACATCAAATAAAGACTAAGATGAAATGGGGTTCCTCCAAATGCAACCCTAAGCCTCCAAAGCTAGCCACTCCTATCCTCATGCTTAACCACATTCTCACCTAAAAGAGACACTAAAACACGTCAACATAATGTTGGTGAGAGTCATAGGTTTAGACTCCAACCTCAAATCAGTTATAATATAAGCTGTGAATAACCACCAACAATAAAAATATATGGACAATGTGTTACAAATGTGCATTAACAACTATAATTCAAGATTAATCATACCAAACCAATTCCAAGGCTCCAAGCCTTTCCAAACACCATGGTCCCATAGGCGCCCATACACCTATGAACCAATCTCAAGGCCCCGCCTTGTCAACATCCCCTTGGTACCAAGTCAAATCACAAAACAATCATGAATCAATTAGCAGTTAATCACTTAAGTACACACAAGTCCATCACCAATCATAAAACATTCACATCAACAATTTACAAAACCATAACGAGTGTCTCTTCCATCCCATCTGGAAGTCAAAATCATTAAAAGGTATGGGACTATGAAACTCACCTGATTGAGCTTCTCCAACAATCCACGCACTAGCAAAAAGCTAACAAACAAATGCACC
This sequence comes from Glebionis coronaria, assembly GCA_025667525.1. Taxonomy (NCBI): domain Eukaryota; kingdom Viridiplantae; phylum Streptophyta; class Magnoliopsida; order Asterales; family Asteraceae; genus Glebionis; species Glebionis coronaria. Next base: position 280,915,643 of record CM046881.1, read on the forward strand.
CAATCAATACATGAACCAAATACTAAAATGATTCATCAACCTATGATGGATATCTAACATTATCCCATATATATACCCCGTTTAGATGCTCTAAGCATTCCATTTCTCGTCCCTAACAAGTCCTTAACTTAGTTAAACTTGATACATATCCCGTTTACTTTTCTCCCAAAACAGTCCCGGTTTTTAGTCATCAATATATTAGCCAAAAGCCAACCTAACCAAACTCATGCTCTCTGTAAAAGAAACCCTATTCCCTTACATGTTTTAGCTGACTCCTCCCTTTTGACCTAACCTTAAAGCTACTGTTAAGGCCTCGATATATATATATATATATATATATATATATATATATATATATATATATATATATATATATATATATATATATATATATATATATATATATATATATATATATATATATATATATATATATATATATATATATTCTTCTGTCTATCCAGATTTTACTGATTTTGAACATACAAAAAGTTCGTTATGATTAGGGGGTCGTACCCTAACCCATTTGCTTAGCCCTCCTCCAGGTCTCTTATTTAATATATAAAACAAGTCCCACATTTGTTAGAGGGTTCAATTGTACGCCTAAGTACCCTAATCACCTTAAAACACAAATTGAAAACCCTTTGTCCCAAAAACTGTTTTGACCTCCGCATGTTGTAACATGTTTTTGACCCACCTCCCGGCCTCCAATTTAGTTCTCGTTTCTTGCATTAGAAATCCAACTCAATTACCTTTTCAGGGGTACTTGAATCGCATCATGAATATTCCTAGACTCTAGATATGATCAAAACAATGGACCTAAAATTCTGCCTAGTTTTTAATCACGAATTTAATTAAATTAACCAAATTAATTACCCATAACTTTACTAATTACAAGCCCTAATTATTCTAATCATTACATATCATTAATATAATGATTTTTAATATAAAACCTAACCTAAATCCATCATGGGATGATTAAGAAAGAATTAAAAACACTATAATTACAAAGGGATTGAAGGTTTTTACCTTAAAAATAATGGAAGACAAAAGATATAGGAAGAACCCTAAAAACCCAAAAAAATGTCGAATTATTGATTTCTCTAGGGATTATATTTTATTTTCAACTTAATTAACACCTTATATAGTTATAATACCAATCCCAACCCAAACAAAGTTGCCATATATAAATCCCCCTACTTTTTCTCTTTTTCCCTTTTTTTGGTGCGTCACATAACCGACCTTAATCCCTTTAATTTAGTTTTTTTTTCTTTTTGTTATTAATAATTGTTAATAATAATATTACCTTAAATTTCCTTAATTTATTTCAGCTCCTAAAGCCTCCAAAACCTCAAAACCGTAAAACTAGTCAAATTTACGCGTATACCGTAAAAGACGTAGAATATATAGTTTTATAAAAACTCTTGAAATATGAAATAAACTAATTAACTAAGTCCTAAATGACTTAAAACCATCCCAAAAATACTCTCGCGACAAATTACCTCATCCGAGACATCTAAATGCTAAACCTTAAATCGTAAAAAATAAGATTTTCTATAATACATATACGTATACGTAAAACCACTAAATAACACAATCTTATTTCATAGTCACTACTACATGAGCTCATGAACATGAAAACATCACACATCGTTTCACTCACAAGGTACCCCGTACCCGAAAACGATGTCTAAACCACACTCTATTCACACCAAATAACACATAAACACATAAAGACACATAAATTCACGAAATATTCCCAAAATAAAACTAAGTGACCAAACTCAAAACCGTGGTTGTCACATCACTCCCTCCTAATAGAAATCTCGTCCCGATATTTACTCCTTAGGATCAGTCCCATCATTAGCAAATAACTGAGGATACTTGTTCCTCACGAACTCCTCTCGTTCCCAAGTGAACTCTGGTCCACGTTTCGAATTCCATCTAACCTTAACCAACGGTATCTTACTTCTCTTTATAGCCTTAACTTCGCGATCCATAATTTCTACCGGTTCTTCAATAAAACGAAGACTCGCATCTATACTATTATCGCCTAACGGTACTTTCAAGTCGGTTCTCGCTAAGCATTTCCTCAAGTTTGATTCATGAAATACATCATGCACACTGCTCAACTCTTCCGGTAATCTCAACCTATAAGCCACTGGTCCAATCCTTTCAAGGATTTCAAATAGACCCACGAATCTAGGTGCTAACTTTCCTTTCTTCCCAAACCGCATCACCCCTTTCCATGGTGAAATCCTTAGCATAACTTTATCTCCAACACTAAACTCCAACGGGTTACGCCTCTTGTCAACATAGCTCTTTTGTCGATCTCTGGCCGTCTTTAGTTTCTCTTTAAGTACTGTTATCGCATCAGTAGTTTTCTGTACCAATTCAGGCCCTATAAGCTGACTGCTTCCAACCTCAGCCCATAGTAGTGGTGATCTGCATTTCCTCCTATAGAGTGCTTCAAATGGTGCACACTCTATACTAGCATGATAACTATTGTTGTATGAAACTAAGCCAACACCAAATGAGTCTCCCAACTACCTCCAAAATCTATCACACATGCCCGTAACATATCTTCTAGTGTTTGTATGGTTCTTTCACTCTGACCATCTGTCTGTGGATGATTGGCCGTACTCATATCCAGTCTTGTACCCAACGCCTTCTGCAACGTTCCCCAAAACCTAGAAGTAAACCTGCTATCTCTATCCGATATTATTGACACCGGCACCCCATGTTTTGCCTCCACATGCTCCATGTACTTCCTAGCAAACTTTTCCATCTTATCATCCTCTCGCATTGCAATGAAATATGCAGACTTAGTCAGCCTATCCACTATTACCCATATCATGTCATTACCGTTATTAGACCTTGGTAGCTTAGTAATGAAGTCCATGGCGATATTCTCCTATTTCCACTCGGGAATCTCAGGTTGTTGTAGTAATCCTGAGGGTCTTTGATGCTCAGCTTTCACCTTTGCACAAGTCAAACATTCGCTGACATGCACCGCTACATCCTTCTTCATTCCTGGCCACCAATACATGTCCCTCAAGTCCCGATACATCTTATCAGCCCCTGGGTGTATTGAATACCTCGTTGCATGGGCTTCATCCAATATGACTTTCCTTGTTTCACCAAACAATGGAACCCAGATTCTGTCTAAATAATACAAACAATTGTCTCCCCTTTTCTCCATGAACTTGTCCATACTGTGTAAATTTTCCTCCTCCACTTTTTCCTCTTTAATTGCTCTTCCTGGGCTGCCCGTATCCTATCTCTAAGAATCGACTGAATACTCATACACACGGCTCTTACTCTCTTTGGTTTCAGTCTTTCCTTCCGGCTCAAAGCATCCGCCACCACGCTGTCCTTTCCCGGATGATACTTGATCTCACAATCATAATCACTAAATAATTCCAACCACCTTCGTTGTCTCATGTTTAGGTCCTTCTGATAAAAAATGTGCTGCAAGCTTTTGTGATCTGTGTAGATTACACTTTTCGTCCCATAAAAATAATGTCTCCAAATCTTGAGACCAAAGACTACAACCCCTAGTTCTAAATCATGGGTCGTGTAGTTCTTCTCATGATTCTTCAACTGTCGTGACGCATAAGCAATAACTTTATCTCTCTGCATAAGAACACACCCCAACCCCTGATTAGATGCATCACAATACACTACAAAATCCTCCACTCCTTCAGACAAAGACAAGATTGGTGAATTACACAACTTATCCTTTAGTGTATGAAAGGCCTCCTCTTGATCCTTACCCCACTCATACTTCTGGTTCTTTTGTGTCAGGAATGTCAAAGGCTTTGATATTTTGGAGAAGTTCTCTATAAACCTCCTGTAATATCTGGCCAAGCCTAAAAACGACCTTATTTCAGACGGTGTAGTAGGTGCCTTCTAATCTTTCACAGCTTCAATCTTCCCCGGGTCTACATGTATGCCGTCCTAGTTAATCACGTGACCTAGAAAATGCACCTCTTGTAGCCAAAATTTACACTTGGAAAACTTCCCATAAAGCTTCTCCTTCCTAATTAGTTCCAACACTAACCTCAACTGCTCACCGTGCTCCTTCTCTGTCTTGGAATAGATAAGTATGTCATCAATGAAGACTATGACAAACTTGTCCAGGTATGGTTTGCACACTCGGTTCATTAGATACATAAACACTGTTGGCGCGTTGGTTAAACCAAATGGCATGACGGTGAATTCAAAATGTCCATACCTTGTTCTAAATGCAGTCTTTGGTATATCCTCCTCACATACCCTTAGTTAATGATAACCGGACCTAAGGTCTTTCTTTGAGAAGTATTTTGCTCCTTGTAGTTGATCAAACAAATCATCAATCCGTGGGAGTGGATAACCATTCTTAATGGTCAACTTATTCAGCTCCCGGTAATCGATACGCATTCAAAATGATCCATCCTTCTTCTTAACAAATAATACGGGTGCTCCCCATGGAGAAGAACTAGGCCGAATGAAACCTTTGTCCTGCAATTCCTTGAGTTGCTCAACTAGTTCCTGCATCTCTGAAGGTGCTAGACGATATGGTGACTTCGCTACGGGTGTTTCCCCGGGTACTAAGTCAATCTTAAACTCTACTTGTCTCACTAGTGGTAATCCCACTAAGTCGCCTGGAAATACATCCACGAACTCCTTTACTACCTGAATCTTACTGATCTGTGACTCATCATCCTTCGCACTCATGAGGGATTTGGTCATCTTATCCCTCTTTTCCCCTTGAACATATAATACCTTACCATCACCTATGGGAATTTTAACAACTTTATCATGACATACTATCTCAGCCTGATGCCGTGATAACCAATACATCCCAATGATCACATCACAACTCCCATGATCTAAAGGGATCAAATCTACAGTGAACTTATAATCTCCCAACTCTAAGCTACAGTTTCGGAAAATTTCATCTACTTCTTCCTGTTTACCACTAGCTATCTCAATCACATAACCCGGCTTTGATACACAAGGACTCATGTTTAACATAGGCACAAATTAGGAAGATACAAAGCTAAAATTGGCTCCAAAGTCAAAAAGGATAGTAGCAAAGAGATTGTTAACAAAAAACGTACCCGTCACCACATTCGGGTCCTAGACGGACTCTACTGCATTCGCAAGGTAAACCCTGTCTCCATTCCTATTTCCCTTGTTCCCGTCATTCCGATTCCAGTTTCGATTCCTAATGTTTCCATTGTTGCGGTTGGCATTGTTCTGACGACCACCGCCTTGATTCCCTCGGCTCCCCTCCAATGCTAGCTGACCCCTTCCTTGATTAGTTGCCCCGGCCAACCTTGGGCACTCTCTCTTGTAGTGTCTGGGTTTTCCACACTCAAAGCAGTATCCCTTGGTGACATTCATTCTCACAGACTGGATTGGTGTTGCATTCCTGTTAGGTGCTCCATAATCCTTAGCAAAGTGCCCCGGTTTCTGGCAATTGAAGCATACAGGGCATGGTGTGCCTGTTGGATGGAACGTAGAGCAGATTCGGCAAACTACGTTGTTGTTGTTAGGATTTCCAAAATTTTGAGGTACTCTCATGGCAAAACTTCTTCCATCTTTTGCCTTCTTACCATTTTTCCAGTTGGTGTTAGGCGATCTCGCAGCTTCTGGCTCCTTTCTTTTATCCCCCGCCTTTCCCAAAGTTCCACTAGATACAACCTCCTTAGTAAGTATTCTTGCGGTCAGTATAGCTTGCTGTATCGTGTTAGGCTGAGTATCCTTGATCATTCCCCTGATCTGAGTAGGCAATTAAGCAATGTACCGCTTGATTTTGTTCGCCTCAAGAGTAACCATATGGGGAACCAACTTTTCTAACTCATGGAAACGATCCGTGTACTCTGCATGAATAGCTCCAACCATAGTATGTCCCCAAAACTCATTCTCCAGCTTCTCCATCTCATTTCTTAGACAAAACTCCGTAGTCATAAGAGCCTTAAAGTCGTTCCAAGCCATAGCATTTGCAGCAACTCTCCCTCTTGCTTGAACTTGAGTATTCTACCAAGTTAAATCCTTCCCTACTAACAATCCGGTTATATACATGACCCTCTGATTGGGTAAACAACCGCTCATCTGAATCACATTCTCCATCTTCTCAATCCATTGGGTAAGTACTATCGCGCCACCTTTCCCATCATACTCTTTTGCACCACAAGACGTGAATGCCTTATAGCTACAACCATTGTTTCCACCTCCTCCTTGACCATTGTTGTTGTTGTTGTTGTTCAGGTTATTAGTCACCTACTAAACAATGGTTGGTATTATGTTGGCCATTTGAGTAGCAATCAAAGCAGCCAAGTCGAGATTTCCGTCACCACCACTTCCTCCGGAACCATTTCGCGTATTCACCATGCTATAGTAAAAACATGACACCTGTTAATAACTACCAAAATACTCCATATAGTATACTTACCACCATACACACGCCTATCATAAGCATAAATACTACCAACATATACTATACAGGCATGTATCAATCCTATTTCATGTAATCATACTTGGGAATCCATTGAAGTTGTGGTACTTGTATAACTATGTTGGCCACTATACTTATACAATTATCCTTTCCCTAATTTACTCCCTCCTGTGATGAAACTTATAAGAATCAATACAACACATAACACATAATTCCATTAACTCACAAAAACACATAACCACACGAAATAAGGTCTAAAACTTCATTTATTAAAATAACATAGTCAAATACTTGAAGCATCCAAATCCATAGTCTAGCTAAACTAGCATAGACATAATCCAAAATGAAGACACAAACAATTTTAAGGCATGCCGCCCATAAGAGTGGAAATAGATTAAACTACTAAAACAAATAACTGTTGGACGCGGTGGATTCTGTGTCTGATTCATCTCCCCCGTTATCATAATTTCCCGAATAGACAGGTCTTGTCTTGACACTCCTCATTAGTTGTTCCCTATTCCATTCCTTAGATGTTATTGTTAACACTGTTTTATAAAGCCATATGTTGTTCAATTTCTTCTTAGACATGCGCTCTATAGCCTCACATGGATGCCACTCATATGGAATTTCCTTCCTATAGTGTATACGTTTATTACTCCCTAACCACCTAATTCCAGAGACTTTAACCGCCACGTGTTTCTTAGGGGGCATGACTTAAACACCAAAAGAAAACATCATACATTAGATACTCGAAAATAACTTAGCAATTATTGTGATAGTAATTCATATATCAAAAACAAAACAGAAATTAACAGGTGACTAAGTGTGGAAAACTACAATTCAACCCATACTAGTCAAAACTCACAGAAAACGAATCAATAATACTCAGAAAATACAATCAAAACATACACATATTCCTATGCCGCATATATGTAGGGATCCTTAGGCTATAGACTAGACTAGGCAACCTAATTCTCTATAACCACTGGCTCTTAATACCATTCTGTCACACCCCACCATGGCGGAATATGGGGCGCGACGTATGGATATCATCACAACATGACGTGTCTATAGAGATAACTAAATGAAATAAGAAATGTCATAAAATGGTGACACAAATGTCATGACAATATATCAACAATGCAAGAGTCTAGGTAAGTAGGTAACAGTCCTACCGCTTACCCGAGACAAACAATTAACATAAACAAAGCAAACATATAGGTGTCAACAAAGTATCACTTATTCAAACATCAAATAAAGACTAAGAGGAAAAGGGGGTTCCTCCAAATGCAACCCTAACCCTCCAAATTTAGCCACTCCTATCCTCATGCTTAACCACATTCTCACCTAAAAGAGACACTAAAACACGTCAACATAATGTTGGTAAGAGTCATAGGTTTAAACTCTAACCTTAAATCAGTTATAATATAAGCTGTGAATACCCACCAACAATAAAAATATATGGACAATGTGTTACAAATGTGCATTAACAACTAACAATTCAAGATTAATCATACTAAACCAATTCTAAGGCTCCAAGCCTTTCTAAACACCATGGTCCTATAGGCGCCCATACACCTATGAACAAATCCCAAGGCCCCGCCTTGTCAACATCCCCTTGGTACCAAGTCAAATCATAAGACAATCATGAATCAATAAGCAGTTAACCACTTAAGTACACACAAGTCCATCACCAATCATAAAACATTCACAACAACAATTTAGAAAACCATAACGAGTGTCTCTTCCATCCCATCTGGAAGTCAAAATCATTAAAAGATATGGGACTATGAAACTCACCTGATTGAGCTTCTCCAACGATCCACGCACTAGCAAAAAGCTAACAAACAAATGCGCCCAATCAATACATGAACCAAATACTAAAATGATTCATCAACCTATGATGGATATCTAACATTATCCCATATATATACCCGTTTATATGCTCTAAGCATTCCATTTCCCGTCCCTAACAAGTCCTTAACTTAGTTAAACTTGATACCTATCCCGTTTACTTTTCTCCCAAAACAGTCCCGGTTTTTAGTCATCAAACTATTAGCCAAACGCCAACCAAACCAAACCCATGCTCTCTGTAAAAGAAACTCTATGCCCTTACATGTTTTAGCTGACTCCTCCCTTTTGACCCAACCTTAAAGCTACTGTTAAGGCCTCGATATATATATATATATATATATATATATATATATATATATATATATATATATATATATATATATATATATATATATATATATATATATATACTTCTGTCTATCCAGATTTTACTGATTTTGAACATACAAAAAGTTCGTTATAATTAGGGGGTCGTACCCAAACCCATTTGCTTAGCCCTCCTCCAGGTCTCTTATTTAATATATAAAACAACTCCCACGTTTATTAGAGGGTTCAATTATACTCCTAAGTACCCCAATCACCTTAAAACACAAATTGAAAACCCGCTGTCCCAAAAACTGTTTTGACCTCCGCCTGTTGTAACCTGTTTTTGACCCACTTTCCGACCTCTAATTTAGTTCTCGTTTCTTGTATTAGAAAGCCAACTCAATTACCTTTTCAGGGGAACTTGGATCGCATCATGAATGTTCCTAGAACTTTAGATATGATCAAAATAATGGACCTAAAATTCTGCCCAATTTTTAATTACGAATTTGATTAGATTAACCTAATTAATTACGCATAACTTTACTAATTACAAGCCCTAAATATTTTAATCATTACATATCATTAATATACTGATTTTTAATATAAACCCTAACCTAAATCCATCATGGGATGATTAAGAAAGAATTAAAAACACTATAATTACAAAGGGATTGAAGGTTTTTACCTTAAAAATAATGGAAGACAAAAAAAAGGAATGTTGGAGCATAGTTTGGCTGGGCCGGTTCGACGACACTCCTTGGCCGTTTGTCGTCTGCCCGAATCCTAAGTAATGCTGCAAACAAAGGTAAACCGGTTAGACGTGGACCCGAGGCCGGAGCCCCGGGGTCCACCTCCGACGGTCAAGTTAGTATTGGGTCGATATATTGTATAAGAGGTGTGGTTAAGAGAGAGAGAACCTGATGTAGAATGAGACCCCCTACCCCTGTTTATATAGGCTTAGGGTTTCTTAAAGGATAAGTTAAGGTGTGTGGGCCGCGGGCCTGTCGGGCTGGGCCCTTAACCGACTGTACGTCGACATGTCCCCCAGTCTAGTATGATATGGTTCATGATCATGTTATGCTAGACTCATTCGTGTATCATGCTCACTAACAACCGCGTGCGGCTTGCTGCTAGGACATCCTCATGGGTCGTCCGTAACATATGGCTCCACTCGTAAATGGGCTACCTTTCAGCAAAAAGATGATGGGCTGGGATTGCGAATAGTGAGCATAGCCACTATACGTCATCATGTCCCCCCAGTCTAGTATGCGAGGTTGTCACCGAGGTTACTAGACTTTATACCATATCCGTTACTTGTAAGCATATCCACGCCGAAAGAACTGGGAAAACATGTATACGTAAGACGGGTGGTTGTGCTCGAATGCTTGGTTTCCCGTGTTTAGACGGTAAGGACCCTGTAAGAAGAAAACGTGTTTCTATAGCCGGGGTAACACTGGCATTGGCAAGGTATCATTCTTATTCATTTCTAACGTGAGGATGATAAGAAGGTTTTGTGAAGGTGGAAGTGGAACCCGTATGCTGCATCGTGAACATCTGAAGGCGTACTTCTTATACCCACTAATGATGCAGCATAGCGCGAATATTTCATTCGTCTTAAGGCCAACAGAAGACGTACCTCTGTGGCGAAGTAAAGCGGATATTACATCCGTCTTGCGGCCACGACATCTGATAATGAATGCCAAAATTTACCCTGAAACAAACGTAGTTGATCAGGCTCCATCTAATTAAGTATAATCGATATAAATTTTGGAAATTCACTCTTAGCCGGGCCAAGTAATTCATCACGGAAGAATTACTTCCATAACAAAGATATGAACCAACAGAAGACGTACTTCGGTGGCAGAATGAGCCAGTGGAAGGCGTACTTCCACGACAAAAGATAATGAGGCGCCGTGGCAGACTACTTCCACGGCGAAAATTATGAGCACGTGGAAGAGATACTTCCACGGTGAAGATAAGAAGCACGTGGAAGAATACTTCCACGGCGAAGATAATAAGCACGTGGAAGAGGCACTTCCACGGCGAAGATAATAAGCACGTGGAAGAGATACTTCCACGGTAAAGATAACGATGCATCGTGGAAGAATACTTCCACGGCAAAAATAACGATGCGTCGTGGAAGAATACTTCCACGGCGAAAATAATGAGCACGTGGAAGAGATACTTCCACGACAAAAATAACGATGCGCCGTGGAAGAATACTTCCACGGCGAAAATAATGAGCACGTGGAAGAGATACTTCCACGGCGAAGATACGAAGCACGTGGAAGAATACTTCCACGGCGAATATAAGAAGCACGTGGAAGAGGCACTTCCACGGCGAAGATAATAAGCACATGGAAGAGATACTTCCACGGCGAAGATAATAAGCACGTAGAAGAGATACTTCCACGGCGAAAATAATAAGCACGTGGAAGAGATACTTCCACGGCGAAGATAAGAAGCACGTGGAAGAATACTTCCACGACGAAGATAAGAAGCACGTGGAAGAGGCACTTCCATGGAGAAGATAATAAGCACGTGGGAGAGATACTTCCATGGCAAAGATAACGATGCGCCGTGGAAGAATACTTCCACGGCATAAATAATGAGCACGTGGAAGAGATACTTCCACGGCGAAGATAAGAAGCACGTGGAAGAGGCACTTCCACGGCGAAGATAATAAGCACGTGGAAGAGATACTTCCACGGCGAAGATAATAAGCACGTGGAAGAGATACTTCCACGGCGAAGATAATAAGCACGTGGAAGAGATACTTCCACGGCAAAGATAACGATGCGCCATGGAAGAATACTTCCACGGCGAAAATAATGAGCACATGGAAGAGATACTTCCACGGCGAAGATAAGAAGCACGTGGAAGAATACTTCCACGGCGAAGATAATGAGCACGTGGAAGAGATACTTCCACGGCGAAGATAATAAGCACGTGGAAGAGATACTTCCACGACGAAGATAACGATGCGTCGTGGAAGAATACTTCCACGGCAAAAATAACGATACGCCGTGGAAGAATACTTCCACGGCGAAAATAACGAGCACGTGGAAGAGATACTTCCACGGCGAAGATAAGAAGCACGTGGAAGAATACTTCCACGCCGAATATAAGAAGCACATGGAAGAGGCACTTCCACGACGAAGATAATAAGCACATGGAAGAGATACTTCCACGGCGAAGATAATAAGCACGTAGAAGAGATACTTCCACGGCGAAAATAATAAGCACGTGGAAGAGATACTTCCACGGCGAAGATAAGAAGCACGTGGAAGAATACTTCCACGGCGAAGATAACGAGCACGTGGAAGAGATACTTCCACGACGAAGATAATAAGCACGTGGAAGAGATACTTCCACGGCGAAGATAATAAGCACGTGGAAGGGATACTTCCACGGCGTATGAATAAGCCAACGGAAGAGGTACTTTCGTGGCAAAGGCATAAGCCAATGGAAGTAATACTTCCATGGCGCAAAAACAAGCGCGCGGAAGGAGTCCTTCCGCGGCGAAGGAATAAGCCAATGGAAGAGATACTTCCATGGCAAAGAAATAAGCGCGCAGAAAGAGGACTTCCGCGGCGAAGGAATAAGCCAATGGAAGAGATACTTCCATGGCAAAGGAACAAGCGCGGAGAAAGAGTACTTCCGCGGCAAAGGAATGAGCCAATGGAAGAGATACTTCCATGGCAAAGAAACAAGCGCGCGGAAGGAGTACTTCCGCGGCGAAGGAATAAGCACATGGAAGAGATACTTCCATGGCAAAGAAATAAGCGCGCGGAAAGAGGACTTCCGCGGCGAAGGAATGAGCCAATGGAAGAGATACTTCCATTGCAAAGGAATAAACCGACAGAAGGCGGACTTCTGCGACAAAGGAATATATCCAAAGATATTATTGTGACGTTCACATAAATAGTGGTATTATTATACCCTAGTAGCCCCCCAAGTTTAAAGGTGCTACACTCGATTAGTAGTATTAAACTTAATCAATTATTCAAAAAATTAAGAACACGTAGACCAGCGCGAGTGGACGTACCATAGTCGCGTACTAAAGATAGAAATTTGGTTCGAACGTGCGAACCAACGCGGATGGGTCGTGCCATAACCGCGAATTGTCACATAGTATAAGACGTATCTTTAACTAACTTATGGAATGAGCTATGCCATTACGTGCGGCGTACCGCTACTACCATAAGGACGGTCAAAGTTTTGACAAAATGTTGTTAGACGTGCACAGTGTGTCTTTTGCAAGTCCATCATGAGTCATGTGGTTTGCGTAACTTACTACAACGTCTTGATAGCAAGGTGTCTAACAAGGATACATGATCCGTGGTCGTTGGGTTTGCAACCCTCTTACACGACAAGTTTAATTATTAGGTTCACCCAATCCTCTTATTCCGCATGGGAACGATAAGTACATGTACGCCCGTAGGCAGAAGATATCCGAGTGTACGGACTAGCACGGATGGACGTACCATGACCGCGAATGATAAACATATTATTTAAAAAATACATGTAATATATCTTACCGATTTAAAAGATATATATAATAAAAAATATCGGAATATATCCTAAAGACTATCTTGTAGTAATTTAAATGATATGTGTAATATCCCTTATTAATATAAACAATATATCCGATCATGCGGATTAATTACGGAAGAAGCGGCTTATGACCGTAGTGAAAAAATAAAATATGACCGAACATATAGACGAGGACGGCTGGACATACCACGACCGCGAATAAAAAATAAAATAATTGCTGAATGTGCAAACGAGTGCGGATGGACGGGCCATACGTGAATAAAGAGGTCGAGTCGCGACATATGTGAAAAATTAAATCAAAAGATATATATAATATCTCTCTGCCACTTTTAAAAGATATACCTGATATCTTTTATTAATATGAAAAATATTAATAAAATATTTTGTTTATTTTAAAAGATATGGGTAAATCTTGTTACCTTAAAAATAAGATATTGAAAATCTTTGTATAAATTTAAAAGATTGCGTAATATTTTACTAATATAGGACTAACACGAAAGGACGCGGCTCATGATTCCAGTTAAAAAATTAAATGTTTTAAAACGTGCGGAAGAGCGTGGCTGGACATGTCACACCCGCGGATAAAAAATAAAAATAAAGATAAAATATATCTGGACGTGCGGACCATCGCGGATAGTCGGGCCATGTGGAAGATTCGAAAGGACGGGCCACGACCACTGAAGATTCGAAAGGACGTAGCAAAATAAAAATTCTGAACGACCGAGAAACCGAATTGACGGGCCACGACCACGCTTAAATATTAATGCATGATGATACGTTTATAGTTTAAAAGATATCTTCTTTCTAAAGATAGGTACAAACATAACGTGATCTACAACTTTACAAAGAAGAATAAGATGCACCATGGATTTTGGAGATATACACGAGTTAAAATATTATATATTATTCATATAAAAGATATACATGCTTTCAAGCTTCTGAGATAATTTCTAAAATTCATGCGATTTTTGCTGAGTCCCAAAAACAACTCGTGTATGTTTTCGTGTCCAAGTTTTTGAGGACATTAATGGTGGCAAAATAATTCACTTGTAGATAAACTATTTTGTTTTTTTATATACATGCGATCTGAACGCATTGTGGACCTAAACTAATAATTGTGACCTCTTAGTTTTAATTGAATTCTACAACCGTGAACACAATAATCGGATGGCAGATTTGTGATTAGCGAAAAACAAATATACGAAAGGTTAAGAGTTACCGGCTTTCGACATCGCTTTTCGAAGCGTGAGAGCACGAAACATAGTTAGTCATTGTCCCACGGATGGCGCCAACTTGTTGGAGCATAGTTTGGCTGGGCCGGTTCGACGACACTCCTTGGCCGTTTGTCGTCTGCCCGAATCCTGAGTAATGCTGCAAACAAAGGTAAACCGGTTAGACGTGGACCCGAGGCCGAAGCCCCGGGGTCCACCTCCGACGGTCAAGTTAGTATTGGGTCGATATATTGTATAAGAGGTGTGGTTAAGAGAGAGAGAACCTGATGTAGAATGAGACCCCTACCCCTGTTTATATAGGCTTAGGGTTTCTTAAAGGATAAGTTAAGGTGTGTGGGCCGCGGGCCTGTCGGGCTGGGCCCTTAACCGACTGTACGTCGACAAGGAAGAACTCTAAAAACCCAAAAAAAATGTCTACTTCTTGATTTCTCTAGGGATTATGTTTTGTTTTCAACTTAATTAACACCTTATTTAGTTCTAATACCAATCCCAACCCAAACAAAGTTGCCATATATAAATCCCCCTACATTTTCTATTTTTCCCTTTTTTTTGTGCGTCACATAACCGACCTTAACCCCTTTAATTTAGTTTTTTTTCTTTTTATTACTAATAATTGTAATAATTATATTACCATTCTTTTCCTTAATTTATTTCAGCTCCCAAAGCCTCCAAAACCTCAAAACCGTAAAACTAGTCAAATTTACGCGTATACCGTAAAATATAGAGTTTTATAAAAACTCTTGAAATATGAAATAAATAATTAAATAAGTCCTATATGACTTAAAACCATCCAAAAAAATACTCCCGCGACTAATTACCTCATCCGAGACCTCTAAATGCTAAACCTTAAATCGTAAAAAATATGATTTTCTATAATACATATACGTATACGTAAAACTACTAAATAACACCATCTTATTTCAGTCACTACTATATGAGCTCATGAATATAAAAACATCACACATTGTTTCACTCACAAGGTACCCCGTACCCGAAAACGATGTCCAAACCACACTCTATTCACACCAAATAACACATAAGCACATAAAGACACATAATTTCACGAAATATGCCCAAAATAAAATTAAGTGACGAACCTCAAAACCGTGGTTGTCACAGAACCCCGACTCAAGGTCGGGGTAATATTTAGCGCTTGGTTTGGTTATTTAGTGTCAACCGAGACCTCTGGGTCCCGGTGGGACTTGTTTGTGCGACGTTGGGAACCTCGACTACAGTCGGGGATAGTCTTGGCTCGGCAGTGGCTAGCCGAGGCTCAGCTGGGGGAACAGTTAAGCCATCAGTGGCTATGCCGGCTAGCCGGTTGCCACTGATGGGCTGCGTTTGGTCATCAGCCGCCGGCTGACACCACTAGCCGCCGACTGGGTGGTGTCGGCTAGGCATTTTTCGGGCTCGGGCTAATTTTTAAAATACGGGTTCGGGTTCGGGTTCGGGACATTATTAAAATCAGAAAACTTATTTAATTAAATTATTTTCACGACTATTTAATTTAATTAAATACATGACTTAGCTTAAAATATTAAAATTAATATTTTATGACTAACCTAAGTATTTACATAGCTTAATTTAATTAAACATGTATTTTAATTAAATTCATATAATCTATAGTTTATTAAGTTAACCAAGTTATTTATTTAATAAGCTATAATCCTTGAACCATGACTTGTATTTTACTAATAAACTTTACCTTATATTTTTAATCCATCTTATTTCTATTTTTAGAAACTTTCTATTTTTGGAAACTTACTATTTTAGGAAACCTGCTATTTTTGGAAAGTTACTTAGTATTACAATACAAGTATTATAATACCTTAATACATGCCTAATAAACAACATAATACAAGAATAACTACAGTTAACACTTAAAACAGTTAAAACATAACAGAACATGAATAATAAGCTAAGAACACACAGAACCAGTAAAACACATGTATCTCGGACAAATCATACACGTCCCTATTCTTATGTAGTATTATCCGTCAAGGCGGAGTAGGTTCTTCAGCGTTTCCGTTAGCTTCTACTGGACACAAGGTATGGATTTCCCGTCCTTCAGTAAGGATACTGTCTTCCTTTATTAGGATTTCCCGTATGCAGCCAACAGTTTTCCCAATAGTTACAGATTTAAATGCTTATGTTTTATTAGTTACCTTAGCCATATACATGCATGCCAGTTGCACCTAGTTATGGAGGTACCATAACCATAACACTGGAAGCACCAATGTTATGAATTCACCACAGTGGAGTGATAGCTCGTGGCGTCCCTTCAGTTTATTTGGCCTTTATTATTATTATATTATCATGTGGGGCGTATGGGTGCATCCTAGTTACAGTTTCAGTCGGGATTTACATGGTGAATGTGGTGTGTGCCTTGCATCCTTCACAAGGAGCTGATCCCTCCTACCCAGACCATATTAATTAGAGGCATCCCCTCTAATTGCATGACGAGGTCACGTGATGTAGTGGTTTTACTACTCTTTAGGAAAAGAGCGTAAAAGTGGCAAGTATTAAGTGTCAGTTTAGGAAAACCAAGCACTAATGACCAATTAAGTTCAAGTTCGTTTTCCAAGGAGGCTAGTGTATTGTGTTAAGAATTGATTAATGATGTGATTATGATTTATGAGAAAAGAGAAAATAGAAAAGAGATTAGAAGAGAATGACGGTTACGATTATGAATTAAACTAAGGCGATAAGTCGTGCATGTAAAACCGTAAAAAGTCACCAAATTTAAAAATTACCCTAAAAATTCTTAGAAAATTGCAATAAATCCTAAAAAATGTAATTAGAGTTTACAAAAAATCAAAAATCACCCAAACCTTTTAATTAATTAAATAATAAATTTTTAATGCTAATTAAAGCCCAAAAATCAAATTAATTAATCAAAAACCCAAAATGAGATTTTTAACTTGTAAACCTCTAAAATGACTTAACTAAATTTAAACTATTTTTAAAAATTTTAAAATTAATAAAAACTATTTAAAAACAATTAAAAACTATTAAAACTTAAAATAATTCTAAAAATTAATCTAATGACAATAAAATTAATCTAAAAATTGTAAAATTCCTAACATAATGTATTTGAACTAAGAAAAATGAAAAATTTTTAAAAATCTAAATTTTAATCTTTAATAATAAAATAATAATAAAATATTAATAAAAATCCAAAATTTATAAGAAATTCTAAAAAGTTGCAAAATAGTTTATTTTAGCCTAAATAAAACAGAAATGCACTTGAAATTACCAAAATGCCCCTATTGGGCCTTGAAATGGGCCAAAAGTCCAAACAGACCCCTTAATGGGCTTTTTATGGCCCAATAAGAAAAATGTTGTCCAAATAAGCCCAAAACTTCCTATTTGACTTAAAATTTGATTTTAAGAGCAAAACTCTGAAGGCCCAAAAGCTGAAAATGTGTTTAAGCTAGCTTATTTCAAAGCAGCTTATTCTTAATGAGCTTTTTAACCCATTAAGCTATAAGCTGATGCCATAAGCTAAAATTTGACACACAAGCTTCTTTTGATTTAACAAAGAGATCTGTAAAAAGAAAATTTTAAAAAGCACAAGAAACAAGCCTGAAATAAGCCAAGACACTCTTCACAAAACGACAAAATTGTCGTTTTTGAGTTCTAGACCACCTCAAGTGCTGATTCAAGTTTCAAAAGGTTTTAAATGACTTAATTAAGCAAAATAATCAAAAAGTTTTCCAATAAGCACAAGCAATTAAGCACTTATGTAAAAGTCAACTTGATTAGTTTTCTAGTAAAAAGTCAAAGTCAAACCCTAATAAACTCCAGATCAAATCAATGGGTCAAATAAGGAAGATCTATCACAAAAATAAGTTGTTGCAAGTCTGGATAAGCTAAAATGGCTTATGAATAAGCTGTTTGATATTTTACACTAGCAGGGGTTAGTTTTGGTGGTTCAACAGTGAGAAAAGTTTCCACTGCTTGACCTTTTTGACTTTTTGTCTTTTGTGACTTTATTTGTGGATTCAGGTTAAGCAAACGTACCCAAGTGATCAGTTAATCACAAGGAGTCAATAACAAAAAAAAAAACACAAACTCAATCAGCCAATCAATACAGATAATTCAAAACATCACCAGATATGCATCAGACATGAACACTAAGCAGTTATACTTCAAAAGCTGTTTTAGCCAGATTCAGCCAACCAAATTGCACCAAAAGCACACACAAGCTATATTAAACATAAATAAGCACAAATTAACTTGTTTTATACAATGGTTCAAAGAATTAAGCTAGTTTCATGCATAAACAGGTTTCTGATATAAGTAGGCAAACACAAGAACTTTTTGCTGATATACTTGACCACAAATCCAAATTCCAAGCTTCAAATCTTACTAACATGTTATAATGGTTATGATTTAGCACTTGTTACCCTAAGTCTAGACCTAGAACTAGGTGTCCCCAAAATCACAGCTCAAAATAACAAGAAATCAAGATTTTATACCCCTTTGTTTGATTTTAGTGTTCAAGAACTCAAAGCATGCAGTTTATCACTCAACTTTATCACTTACACAAGAACAAGAACAACACACCAACACACACTTAACCAATTTCACAAAAATCTCAAACAAGCAGTAGACCCAAACACCCTTTTATATTTTGGAAATCAAAATTTTCAAAACCAAAGTATGATTCAGGTTAGCACATGCATACATAAGCATCAAAACAACATCCTTAAGCATAAACAACAAGATTTGGAGCACAAGAACAACACATATACAAGAAGAATTAAATATCACAAAACCTCCTTTTTGACAGATTTTTAGGATTAGAGTTCAAACCTCATGGATGTACATCCACACCCACGTATGTTTGAGCTGATGTGCCTAGCAAAACAAGGCACAAGCTTCCAATATCAGGCTGCTAAGAACAACAAGGTAAGAGCACAATTATCAAACAGAAAAATGAAAAATGAAATGTCTGATTAATGCAAACTTGTTCCCACACCTTGAATATCCCCAAACTATAAGCTCACAACACCTTGATAAGCTCCTTATCAGGGTGTATAGACCACTTATAATCCAAAGATTTCTAGGGTTTGAATTAAGGATTTAGTAAAATATCATAATTTTGAACTTTGGGCAATTTCTGGCACAAAGTTTAAAAACACGTTTTAAGATTCAAGAAACGCAAACATATAACAATAATAAGAAGGTAAAAAGATTGACACTTGGGTTTTCTTCAAACATTTAAACACTTCTCATTAAACATGAAGGAGGATTTACAGAATTTTGAACAAAGGAAAAACCAAGAGCAAACTGCTCTGTTGTGACCTAATGGCTTTATATAGAGCCTTACATGTGAGCTAAGAACTGATAAAAACATAAAACCCTAATGCTTGACGTCCCAAAAATGCCCTTGTCGATTTTGAACTTGCTTGAACATGTGATGATATCTTGGCAGTTTGTGTGAGTTGTCAAAGGTGGAATTGTTATCAAGGGCTCATATTAAGCTTAAGTTGTAAGCTTGAATGTGAGTGGTAGGATGGCTGTCACCTTTTGGCAGTTTCTTCAACCTTTGTAGCAGGGGTATCATGTGTGGGATAATGGGGGTGATGTGGCATAAAAAGTGAAGGTTGGGTTTTGATTAGGGAAGGCTTAATCATAAATCTGGATATTATTGGGGTCTAATTACAAGTAACTAGGGAAAACCCAATTGTGTTCTTGAGTGAATAGTGGGTGAGTTTGATCTAGATTAGTGTTTAAAATTGTGTTAGGCGCCCATTTTAACTTAATAAATTAAGTAGTTAAAACCGGTATTGAGTGGGATTTGAGGTGGCAGTTTGGTGAGTTCCCATTGGTGGAGAGGGTGAGTGGGGCACGTGTCACCCCCTCACTGGCCTAGGTATCTTTGCTGTCTGCCAAGTTTAGCCCCTTAATTTACAAACTCCTTTCACTTTGTGATAAATGGCATAAAAACTGAATTCCTTTGTTAATCAAGTTTCCATTTTCACACTTTTACCCCAAATACTTTTCCAAAGTATTTTCAGGGGTATTTCTTGCCAATTCATGATTCTTGAAGGGTTGTTTTGGCATTTCCTTCAAAGATTATGGTCTTGACTTGTATGATTGACTTCTTGGAGGACTGAAATTGACAAGTCTTCATTTTTGAGGGACCATTCTTGCTAATTTTTCAAAGTGGAGGGCCCTTTTTGTAATTTTGACAAACTTTAAGGACCAAACTTGTAATTATGAATATACAAGGGTTTAAAGTGTCAATTCTTCAATATTGGAGGACCCTTCTTGTACAATCTTCAAATCTTCAAGGGTTATTCTTGGAAAATCAACATTAGGGCTTGGTTCATTGTGCGACTTCGTTTCCCGTGTTCGTTTTTGCTTGTTCTTTGTGATCTTTTGTCATTTTCTCAATATCCGTACCTAAAATACACAATTAACAAACACAAGCATATATTTGGCATTTTTGATGATATTTAATGCATTTAAAGCCCGTTTTGGACGATGAGACTATGTATAAAAGCAGTCTCATCACTCCCCCATACTAAACCATTGCCGTGCCCTCACGCAATGCTAGAATAATGTATCGTAGCACCTCCAAAATCCATTTTTATGCACCTTTATTGAATAATAAACTAGCTACACTACTACTATTACTACTACTTGCATTTAAGACATAATGTATGATTTTTATCGCAAAATGGGACGTTTAGGTTCATAGAATAAGAACACGTGAATGCTTCGTTAGAAATAATTTCGTCGTCCTCGATTTTCACCCCAATTCCATGCTAAGCGTGCTACGAGATCATTGTCATTATAAGTTTGTAATGCTAACACTACTCATATGCCCTAATCACATACTTATCCTCCCATTTTCCTAAGTTGTATCTCTTATATTTTATTTTGTCTTGAATGTTTCACGAGGATACATTTTTTACTTATGCAATATTAGAGATTTAGGTCTAAAAATAGAGTCATAACGGTGTAACCAAGACCATCAAATGAATAACCCCTCCTAATAGACAACGATGTCAAAAAATAAGTCAACAAGAAGGATCGATAAACATGGTTTTATAACGGTTTTGAACATGAGAATTATTACCAAGACTTTTATACGCCCCCTACCGGATGGGCCTTATTATCATAGGTTTACCTCCATCTTTTATTCAACTTCGCCATGAAGCTTTTATTATTTATGTCTTGCCTTGCCTTTTATTTAACCTCACCATGAGGTGTTTATTATGGCCGAAGACGTATATCCTCACGCTAAAAGCGAATTTTGTATCTTTAAAGCTTCAAAGATTAAGGCTTGATTCACTTTCAATTTCACATAGATTTTTCGGCCTTGTGAGCTTCAAATTGTTTGCTTGATTTAGGTGAGCACTTGAAATCTTATTATTAGGTGAAGCTTTCGATTATTCGGGTTGCCAATACTTCAAAACCGTGACACTGGCGATACCTTAATGTCTTCTCAATTCAATTACATGGAAGCTACTAGAAAAGACTAGAAACCAACAATCAAGACTAAACCGCTAAGTCAATATTTATTAAGCAAAAAATATTTACAAGCGAAGGGAGAATAAGCAAACAAAGAGAACACATGAGTTTTTGAAAGAATTCGAGTACTCTACGTTTAGCATAGTAACTTATAATTAACTCTATCATTTCTCGTCCTCATTTAAGAGACTTAGCCTAGTATAAAGTTAAGGAATCAAAGCTAAGTGCTCAACACGCACGGTCGAGTCAAAACTACTCTTATTCTCGCCATCGGAAAACCTACATTCGTGTCTTCAAACACTTATAAAACATGAGAAAAATTTTAAAATTGGCCATTTTTAACCTTATTTTGCAACAAAAAGATAAACAAAAAGATAAACTTTTTAAAGCGTGAAGGTTTGGCAAGGCAAGTATCTATTCACCCCCAATACTAAAGTTAAACATTATCCTCAATGTTTCGAGTCTAAAGGTTAGAAAACCCCCATACTAGAGACGTAGTCGAATGCTTAATCTAGCATGGAAAGGGTGTAACCGTTAAATTTAAAGCCGTTTATGAAGTGTGCTATAAACCTAAGGTTAGAACGTAAAAGGATATATCATGGATATTGGGAAATTCTTCAAAGCAAACGATCAAGTGCTGCCATAAAACGAACACGAGAGTCTCCAATCGTGAAGATCATGATCATCTAAAAACCACATATCACAAACAACCACGGAACAAAGGTTGGAAGGGCATAAATCCCCTCACGTTACTACATTAGAAAGCGATAATATGTACATAGGATAAGCATGGGACTCCCCCACGAGGCACCTCGTTTTTGATTACCGAGTCATGAGCTCGACTTAATCCCCTCAATACTAATTATCATTGGGGAAGGTGATTTGGTCGAGGTAGTTCAAGGATGGAACCTCCCCGCCAAAGTAGTGCTTCAACCTATTTCCATTCACCTTGAAATTGGGGCCATCATTTTGAGCTAGCTCGATGGTCCCATAAGGAAAAACTCGAGTGACAATGAATGGACCGGACCAACGGGATTTCAACTTGCTGGAAAATATTTTCAAACGAGAGTTAAAAAGCAACACTTGATCTCCAATGTTAAAAACCCGGTTTTTAATTTTTGAGTCATGAAACTTTTTAGTTTTTTCATTGTAAATCAATTAATTTTCATAAGCAATGTCTCTCAATTCATCCAATTCATTTAATTGCATTTTCCGGTGTTTTCCCGCGGTCTCTATATCATCATTACAATGCTTAAGGGCCCAATAAGCTTTGTGTTCGAGTTCAATTGGCAAGTGACAATTCTTCCCATACACAAGCTTATAAGGAGTGCACCCAATGGGTGTCTTATGAGCGGTCCTAAAAGCCCATAAAGCATCGTCCAACTTATCCGACCAAGATTGTCGGTTTTCTCCTTTCGATCTCTCCAAGATCCTCTTTAAAGCTCGGTTTTAAACCTCGACTTGCCCACTCGTTTGTGGGTGATAAGCCGTAGAAAGCCGATGTGTAACCCCATATTTCCTTAGGACCCTTTCGAATTGGTCGTTACAAAAATGGGTTCCACGATCGCTTATGATCGCACGAGGGGTTCCAAACCGAGAAAACAAGCTTTTCAAAAACTTGACTACCACACGAGCATCGTTCGTAGGCAAAGCCTTAGCTTCCACCCACTTAGATAGGTAGTCAACGGCGACAAGGATGTACTTATTACCACGAGATGATGGGAACGACCCCATAAAGTCAATGCCCCAAACGTCAAAGATCTCACACACTTGGATGATATTTTGTGGCATTTCATCGTTTTGTGAGGCTTTTCCTTGTCGTTGGCATGAGTCATACGACTTCACAAGTGCATGTGAATCTCGGTAAATAGTAGGCCAAAAGAAACCGACATCAAAGACCTTCTTAACCGTGAGATTAGCACCGTGGTGACCACCCGTGGTCCCCTCGTGACAAGCTCTAAGGATGTTAGAAGCTTCGGTGCCATATACACAACGTTTAATAATTTGATCCGCACAAGTCCGAAATAGATAAGGGTCGTTCCAAGTAGAACTTGACGTCACGAAAGAATTTTCGTTTTTGTTGAGTCGTCATACCATTGATGATGAAGTTCCCCGCATGGTAATTTGCGATGTCCGAAAACCATGGGGTAGATGAATCAAGCTTAAAATTCACTACACCAAGTGTCTCGAGAGGAAATATTTCGGTGATTTCCTTTGGCTCGTAAACACTTTGGTGAGGATCTTCCAAACGAGAAAGATGATCGGCCGCTAGATTCTCAGCTCCTTTTTTGTCAAGAATTTTGGGATCAAATTCTTGTAGGAGGAGAATCCAACGAAGTAATCTCGGCTTTGCATCTTGTTTAGCCATAAGATACTTGATAGCCGAGTGATCCGTATACACTATGCATTTAGTCAAGACGAGATAAGGTCGAAATTTCTCAAATGCATACACCACGGCAAAGAATTCCTTCTCCGTTGTAGTTTATTTCAATTGAGCTTCGGTCATCGTCTTGCTAGCATAGTGAATAGGCAAGAAGTGTTTATCATGACGTTGCCCCAATACGGCTCCAATAGCGTAGTCACTAGCATCACACATGAGCTCAAAGGGGAGGTTCCAATTGGGAGCAACAAGAATGGGAGCTTCGGTAAGTTTCCTCTTAAGTATTTCAAAGGCTCGTACACAATTTTCGTTAAAGACAAAAGGAGCATCTTTTTCGAGGAGATATGTAATAGGTCGAGAAATCTTTGAAAAATCCTTGATGAATCGACGATAAAAGCCTACGTGGCCTAGGAAACTCCTAACTCCCTTAACGATTTTGGGATGAGGTAATTTGGCGTGACGTCTACCTTAGCTTGGTCTACCTCAATCCCCGCTTTCGAAACCTTGTGCCCTAAGACTATTCCACTTTTAACCATAAAATGACATTTTTCCCAATTAAGCACAAGGTTGGTTTCCTCACAACGCTTCAACATTCTCTCAAGATTCGACAAACACGAAGTAACGAACAACCAAACACGGAAAAGTCATCCATGAAGACTTCCATCGTCTTCTCGATCATATCATGAAAAATAGCCATCATGCACCTTTGAAAGGTTCCCGCTGCATTGCAAAGTCCGAATGGCATTCTACGATAGGCAAACATTCCATATGGACACGTAAACGTAGTTTTTTCTGGATCACGAGGATCGATGGGGATTTGGAAGTAACCGAAAAAACCATCTAAAAAGCAATAGAAATCGTTTCCCGCAAGACGCTCCAACATTTGATCCATGAAGGGCAAGGGAAAATGGTCTTTACGAGTGGCGTCATTCAACTTACGATAGTCAATGCACACTCTCCATCCGGTCACGAGTCTAGTTGGAATTAACTCGTTGGCATCGTTTTGCACAACGGTCATTCCTCCTTTCTTAGGGACACAATGAATAGGACTCACCCAAGGGCTATCGGAAATAGGGCAAATCATTCCCGCGTCAAGGAGTTTTAGGACTTCCTTTTTGATGACGTCGTAAATTTTTGGGTTCACCCTCCTTTGACATTGGATTACGGGTTTGTAATCTTCTTCCATTAAGATTTTGTGGGTACAAAATTTAGGATCGATCCCCTTAATGTCGGATAACTTCCATGCAATTGCCCCTTTGTGATCCTTTAGAAAATCGACAAGTGCGGTTTTTTCATCATTCGAAAGATCTTTCGCAATAATAACCGGTAATTTGTCGTCCTTCTCCAAAAATACATATTCAAGATGAGGAGGTAAATATTTCAACTCGAGGATAGGTGGTTCCTCAATTGAAGATTTAGGCTCGATACTCATAACCTCCTCGGGTGGAGGAAATGGGAAATCGTTAAGGAAATCCTTGATAATTGGGAAGTCCTCCTCATTGTCGAGGTCTTCGTCACAAGTACGTGGAACATCGAGTTCTTCCAACGTAAAACCACCACCTTCAAATGGATTGAAGGTTGGTGTCGAGTTATCAAGAATGGGATCAAGCATAGTGGGATTGCCACTATTTTCATCATCACCAAAACCTAAAACTTCTTGCGAAAATTCCTCGCAAACAACGTCGATCATATCAACGACGTTTACGGTTGCAACTGAATAAACATGAGAAATTGGAGAATTTTGAGTTGCGTTTATAACAAGTTCCTCGTCGTTGAAACGTAAGGTGATATTTCTAGCATGCACATCAGTTAAAGCCATAGACGTATCTAAAAACGAACGACCCAAAATGAGAGGAACTTGGGGATCCGTGGGAATATCGACAACGATAAACTCTACCGGATAATAGAACTTTCCCACTTTCACAAAATTGTCTTATGCCAATCCACATGCGGGAATCATGGAATGATCGACCAACTCAATAGACATTATTGAAGGAGTAAGATTAGGAAGATTGAGAGACTTAAAGATTGCAAGTGGCATCAAGTTAATACTAGCACCAAGATCGGCCAAGGTATAGCATTCTTCCATATCTTGGGTTGCACAAGGAATCAAGAATTTACTGGGATCACCGACTTTTTGAGGTATGCGGTTAAGATAAACCGATGAACAACTAGACAATTGTTGCAATTTCTCCTTGTTGTTCAACATACTCTTGAAGTTAGCGGCAAATCGAGGCATCATGACCAAAGCATCGGAAAAACTCACATTAAAATGAACGTCACGAAACATTTTCATAAAAAGCTCAAATTGGTAATTATCGCGCTCTTGACGTTTCTCCTTTCTAAGTCTCGATGGATAGGGCAAAGGTGGTGTTGGTTAAGGCATAGGCATAGCCTTTGGAATCTCGGGTTCCAAATGTGATAATGGGTCAACCGTAGGTGTGGCATGAGAGGTACTTCGTGGGATTGAGACATGCTCCTTTTCGACCACCACCTCGGGTTCTTCCTAAATTGCTTCCTCCGTAGGGGCAATTGGCTGAGGAGTTGGTTCCTTAAGTGTCTTACCACTTCGTGTGGTAATCACTTTCATCTCTCCCTTAGGGTTTGATATGGTGTTACTAGGAAGACTACTCGAAGACGGTTTGCACATTATAGCCTAAAAAATGGATGAAATTTTATCCTCAAACATAGATTGCCTCTTCTCGGCCTTAATCATCTCTTGTTTTATTTCATGTTGCCCTTGTTCCATTTTTTGTTTGTTTTGTTGTAACCTAGTTAAATTTCCCTCCATTTTGTTTGTATGGATCTTAAGCTCATTTGCTAACTCGTTTTTCAACTCCTTTTTCAAGTCATTCTTAAACTCGGATCTTAGGCTAATGATCTCTCTTTGAATATTATCAAACCTAGCATCGTTTCCATTTGCGTATTCAACAAATTCATTTGGAAGATCTTTCAAAGTTTGCAAACCTTTGTTGTTGTTTTGAAAATCATTGTTTTGATTTCTGTTTGAAACTTGATTGTTATTAGCCCCTTGATTCCCATAGTTGTTTCCTTTGTAATTGTTTTTGAAACCAACTTGATTGTTTCGATAGTTGTTGTTAGCATTTTGATTAGGAGCAAAACCCGGTGGAGTCAATAGATTAGAGTAGGTTACTTGAACGTTTTGGTTGTAAGTTCCCGTGACCGCGTAGGCACTCGAAGTGTTACCACCATTGGTAATGCACTCGGAGAAATCATGACCTCCACCACAATACATACATGAAACCTCAACCGCTTTAGCCGTAGCGGGAGCACTTTGTTCACCTACTTTGAATTCAATTAAAAGTCCTTTAAGCTTATCAAAGATTTTGTTTTCCAAGTTCGCCTCAATTTGGCAAGCATCGATAGTATTGGACAATGTAGGTGAAGCCGAAGACGAAGCCTTACGAACACTCGATCTGTTACAAGGACTATACACCTTAGATCTATTCTCAATTATCAACAACGCTTCCTCAACCGTTTTACACAAAAATTACCACCCGCGGCTGCATTTAGATAATACCTTTCATGATCATTTAAACCATTGTAAAACGTGTCAATTTGATGCAAGTCGGAAAAACCGTGATGAGGACACTCATGTAACATTTCCTTAAACCTATCCAAGCCGTTGAAAAACTCTCATTAAATTCTTGTGAAAATTTTGAAATATCGTTTTTCAAATGCGTAGTCTTAGAGGGCGGGAAAAATTGGTTCACAAATTTTTGAAACGAGATCCTTCCACGTCAATATAGAATTGGGTGGCTCTTTCTCTAACCAAATTTTAGCGGCCCCGCTAAGGAATACGGAAAAAGCATCATCTTAATCGAATCATTAGCAATGTCCCTAAACTTGCAAGTGGGTAAGACGATTGAATTGGCGGATATGGTTGTGCGGGTTGTCCTTTTCATCACCACGGAATTTGTTGTTTTGGATCATCGACAACAAACCCGTTTTCACTTCAAAATTCTCCGCAAGGATAGCGGGAATAACAATAGCCTCTCCATAACCCTCGGTGGGTGCTTGAAGTAACTCCATCATAGTTCGATTCACCATGGTTGGTTCTTCTTCTACGATAGGTTCGTCAATAGGAGACTCCTCACTAGAAAGATTAGGAGTAGGTGTGGACTCCTTTCGGTTTTTTCGTTTACGTGCACGTCTTGCTTGATTACGATTAAGCATAAACGTCACGTACAACGTGGGGATGAGCAAAGAAGATTCTTTTTGGTGTTTTTAATTTTTCCATTTTTTGTGGTTTTTGATTGTTTTTACTTTTTATGGATTTTGTGATTGTATTAGGTAGACAAAAATCTACAAATCCCCTCCTTAATCAAATATCTTGATTAAAGAAGGCTCAAGGAATGAAAACGATCACGCGAAGAGAACGCCTTCGATGACTTTAGAACGTTGGTGGAACACCAAAACGTTCAAGAGGGTTTAATCAAATGAAACCAAGAAAATATATATGATACTTAGATAATATTTTGCGCAAACCCTCAATTAGCCCTTATTATCTAAACACGCACAAGCAAGCGGGGAAACGAGGCGGCGCGAAGCACTTAAGAGCCTTTTTCCTTAGGTTATATTTTATAATACCCGCCTTATACCCATCTTATAGTTTGTGTTTTTCAAAATTAAGCTTCACGAAAGTATTTATCTATTTTGCCTTTTCTTTCTTGTTTGAGATTCGAATACAATGATTGAGTAATGACCTCCCAATCAAGGTTGTGTTTTCACATTTTTAGAGTACTTGTAAATTTATTGTTCTACGTATACAATATAGTAATAGTATTCACACAAAAAACGGAAACCGATAATACGTATTAGCAGAGTGCTACTAATACAAATAGCTATTATGACTATATAAAAACAACAATTGTTCAAATCAAAACACAACACGCCTCCCCGGCAGTGGCGCCAAAATAATGTAGTGGTTTTACTACTCTTTAGGAAAAGAGCGTAAACGTGGCAAGTATTAAGTGTCGGTTTAGGAAAACCAAGCACTAATGACCAATTAAGTTCAAGTTCGTTTCCCAATGAGGCTAGTGTATTTGTGTTAAGAATTGATTAATGATGTGATTATGATTTATGAGAAAAGAGAAAATAGAAAAGAGATTAGAAGAGAATGACGGTTACGATTATGAATTAAACTAAGGCGATAAGTCGTGCACGTAAAACCGTAAAAAGTCACCAAATTTAAAAGAATGTAATTAGAGTTTACAAAAAATCAAAAATCACCCAAACCTTTTAATTAATTAAATAATAATTTTTTAATGCTAATTAAAGCCCAAAAAATCAAATTAATTAATAAAAAACCCAAAATGAGATTTTTTAACTTGTAACCCTCTAAAATGACTTAACTATATTTAAAACTATTTTTGAAAATTTTAAAATTAATAAAAACTATTTAACAACAATTATAAACTATTAAAACGTAAAATATTCTAAAAATTAATCTAATGAGAATAAAATTAATCTAAAAATTGTAAAATTCCTAACTTAATGTATTTGAACTAAGAAAAGTGAAAAACTTGTAAAAATCTAAATTTTAATTTTTAATAATAAAATAATAATAAAACATTAATAAAAATCCAAAATTTATAAAAAATTCTAAAAAGTTGAAAACTAGTTTATTTTAGCCTAAATAAAACAGAAATGCACTTGAAATTACCAAAAATACCCCAATTGGGCCTTGAAATGGGCCAAAAGTCCAAACATACCCCGTAATGGGCTTTTTATGGCCCAATAAGAAAAATGTTGTCCAAATAAGCCCAAAACTTCCTATCTGACTTAAAATTTGATTTTAAGAACAAAACTCTGAAGGCCCAAAAGCTGAAAATGTGTTTAAGCTAACTTATTTCAAAGCAGCTTATTCTTAATGGGCTTTTTGGCCCATTAAGCTGTAAGCTGATGCCATAAGCTAAAGTTTGACACACAAGCTTCTTTTGAGTTACAAAAGAGATATGTAAAAAGAAAATTGAAAAAATAAGAAATAAGCCTGAAATAAGCCAAGTATCTCTTCACAAAACGACAAAATAGTCCTTTTTGAGTTCTAGACCACCTCAAGTGCTGATTCAAGTTTCAGAAGGTTTTAAATGACTTAATTAAGCAAAATAATCAAAAAGTTTTCCAATAAGCACAAGCAATAAGCCAGAATAAGCAATTAAGCACTTATGTAAAAGTCAACTTGATGAGTTTTCTAGTAAAAAGTTAAAGTAAAACCCTAATAAGCTCCAGATCAAATCAATGGGTCAAATAAGGAAGATCTATAAACAAAATAAGTTGTTGCAAGTCTGGATAAGCCAAAATGGCTTATGAATAAGCTGTTTGATATTTTACACTAGCAGGGGCTAGTTTTGGTGGTTCAACAGTGGGAAAAGTTTCCACTCCTTGACCTTTTTGACTTTTTGTCTTTTGTGACTTTTTTGTGGATTCAGGTTAAGCAAAGGCACCCAAGTGATCAGTTAATCACAAAGAGTCAATAACAACAACAAAAACACAAATTCAATCAGCCAATCAATACAGTTAATTCAAAACATCACCAGATATGCATCAGACATGAACAATAAGTAGTTATACTTCAAAATCTATTTTAGCAAGATTCAGCCAACCAAATTGCACCAAAAGCACACACAAGCTATATTAAACTTAAATGTCACACCCCACCATGACGGAATATGGGGCACGACGTATGGATATCATCACAACAAAAGCGTGTCTATAGAGTTAACTAAATGATATAAGAAATGTCATAAAAATGGTGACACAAATGTCATGACAATATCTCAACAATGCAGGAGTCTAAGTAAGTAGGTAACAGTCCTACCTCTTACCCAAGACAAACAAATAACACAAACAAAACAAACATATAGGTAAACTAAGAAGGAACGGGGATCTCCTTCTATATGCAATCCTAAGGCATCCAAGTCTAGCCACTTCTATCCTCAAGCTTAAACACATTCACACCTAAAAGAGACACTAAAACACGTCAACATAAAGTTGGTGAGAGTCATAGGTTTAGACTCCAACGCTAAATCAGTTACAAGCTGTGAATAACAACCATCAACACAATAACATATGGACAATGTGTTACAAGTATGCATTAACAACTAGCATTCAAGAAAAATCAATCATCACATTTCCAAGGCATCACGCCTTACCAACAACCACAATTACCAAGGCATCACGCGTTACCAACAACCATGGTACCATAGGCGCCGATACACCTATGTACCTATCCCAAGGCCACTACCTTGTCATTTTCCATTGGTCCCATAGACGATCATGCTATGTACCTATCCCAAGGCCCCTACCTTGTCAAACCACAATAACTGAGACGGCACGTGTCCCCCGATCCAAATCATACACAATCAAGAATCACATAGCAGTTAATCACACAATGTACACACAAGTCCATCACAAACACAAAACATTCACAGCATAATTTATAAAAACAAGACAGTGTCTCTTCCATCCCATCTGGAATTCAAAATCATTAGTAGACATGGGACTATGAAACTCACCTGATTGCTTCTTCAAAAGTCCTCGCACTAGCAACAAGCTAACAAACCAAAAACACGCAATCAAAATATGAACCAATCACTAAGATGGCTCATCAACCTATGATGGACATCTAACCTCCTCTCATATAGATACCTCATATATGAGCTCTAAACACCCCATTACCCTTCCTTAACAAGTCCTTAACTTGGTTAAGTTTAATAACTATCCCGTTCATATTTTACACAAAACAGTCCCAGTTTTTAGGTCTCAAAACTTTAAGTCAAACGTCCAATTAAACATACCCATAGTTTCTGTAAAAGGAATATTCATACTTTTACATATGTTAGCTAAAACCTCCCACTTGCCCTAACCTTAAAGCTACTGTTAAGGCCCCGATATATATATATATATATATATATATATATATATATTGCTACCTATCCAGAATTCACTGATTTTAAACGTATGAAAAGTTTGTTACCATTAGAGGGTCTTACCCTAAACCACAACCTTAGACCAAGTGCAAATACTTGCTACAATATATAAAACATCTCTCATGTTCGTGAGAAGATCCCAATGCAACCCTAAGTACCCCAAACAACCCAAAACTTAAAAAGAAAACAGGCTGACTTCAAAACTGTATTGACCTCCGACTGTTGTAACCTGTTTTTGACCCACTTCCCGACCTCCAATTTAGTTCTAGTTTCTTGCATTAGAAATCCACTTCAATTACCTTCTCAGGGATACTTGGATCGCATCTTGAATGTTCCTAGAACTCCCGATATGATTAAAACAGTTGACTCAAAATTCTGCCTAGTTTTTAAAAACGGGTTTAACAAAATCAACCTCATTAATTAACCCTAATCCCTCTAATTACAAGCCCTAATTTATGTAATCATTATGAACTCATTATTATAACATTATTTTACTATTTTTAAATTAAACCCTAACCTAAATCCATCATAAGATGATTATAAAAACATAAAAACAATTAAATTAAAAAGGGTTTAAAGGTTTTACCTTTAAATTAATGGAAGATGAGAAAAACCCAATTTTATGAAGAACCCTAATTTTTCTCCTCTATTTAGTCGACTATAAACTCCAGGAAGTATAAAAAATTCGTTTGTTATGAGGTGTTGTGTTCTTTATATAGCACAAAATCCTAGTCCAACTACAAGCCCACTTACCTTATTTCCCTTTTTCCTTTTTTCCCTTCTTTGGTACGTCCAAACCGACCCAAACACCCTTCGTTTTTTTTCTTTTTATTATTAATATATGTATTAATAATATTACCTTAATTTTCCTTAATTTATTTCAGCTCCTAAAGCCTCCAAAACCTCAAAACCGTAAAACTAGTCAAATTTACGCGTTTTACCGTAAAAGACGTAAAATATACAGTTTTAAAAAAAATCTCAAATTTTGAAATAAACTTTATAACTAAGTCCTAAATGACTTAAAACCATCCCGAAAAATATCCATATGACTAATTACCTCATCCGAGACCTCTAAATGCTAAACCGTAAATCGTAAAAAAAATACTATTACCATAATACTTATACGTATACGTAAAACCACTAAATAACACCATCTCACTTCATAGTCACTACCAAGTGAACTCATGAACATGAAATCATCACACATCGTTTCACTCACAATGTACCCCGTACCGGAAACGATAACCAAACCACAATCTATACACACCAATAAGCACATAAACACGTAAAGACACGTAACTAGCACAAAATAAATCTAAGTGACGAACCTCAAAACCAGGGTTGTCACATCACTCCCTCCTAATAGAAATCTCGTCCCGAGATTTACTCCTTAGGATAAAACACACAAACAACAAATCACATGAGGATACTTGTTCTAAACGAACTCCTCTCATTCCCACGTGAACTTTAGTTCAAGTTTCAAAATACCACATATACAAACCAAAAATAATTAAACTCATTGCCAAACTCTTGACCTCACAGTCAATAAATCTCACAGATGAATCTTTGATAAAACAAAGACTCTTATTAATACAAGTCCCGAATAACCGTACATGCAAATATGCATTCTCAAACAACATTTACCAATCTCAATACATGAAATGTATCATGTATACAACTCATTCTCCCCAGGTAATTCTATGCTCATATGCTACTGGTCCGATCTTTCCAAAGATCATAAATGGACCTACAAAACTCTACATCAACTCTTCCATTTTACCAAATCATACCACCCGTTACTATGGGTGAAACTCCCCTACATAACTTTGTCACTAACTCTAGTGGTTTCCTCCTTTTCTACATAGCCATTAGTTCTTCCAATCCAAATCAACTTATGATCTATACACATCATCAAAAAGACGGTTATCTCGGTTAGACCAAGCCCTTCGTCACTATGGCACATCACACCTATAACTCCTCATCCATTCTATTATCGATACTAAGCCTCCCAAACGATCAGTATAGGTCAGTGCCATTTCCTTTTCCACACTACGACATCATTAGCCTACGTTGTGCTTTATTCTACTCATTAGGCTCTACCAAAGTTTTACCTTCGGTTCCTATCTTGACCTATTTCATTCATGCTTCGCTTCAATACACACGTCCTTCTTCCTCCTCAACTCATACCATACATCACGATGTGATGCTCCCCATCGTTTCTTCCCTTGCCATAACCCTTCATAAGGCATTCCATACATATTAGGCTGACTTTTATGCAGCACCCTCTATTCCATCACATCCGTACGCAATCCTTCTAACTTCTCAACTACGTGACTCCCATTCCTCTTGAAATATGAGATGAATTAGTCTGTCTATCGACTATCACCCAACTCTCGTCATACTTATTCCTCCACCGCGTTATGTATCCCATCCACCAACTTCGTCCTTACATCTCCCTTTCTAAGCTACTCCTAACCATGTAGGAATTATAGTCTACGTCCCTCTTCTCAGTATGATTGTCCAAGCCACGCATCATACATGTTGACGCGTTCTCTGCTTTAGGCAACTCAACTCGTGCAACCTATATCCTTCATCCAAACCGCTCCAATACGTCATCCCTATAGTTCAAGTTCGTCTCAGCTTCACCTCATTCTTTTTATTCCATGTCTCATCGACCATGCTTGCCTTTCCCAGATGGTACTTGGCCTTGCCATTTTCCATACGAGTAATCACCATCTAACCGTGCCACAACAAGGAATAAAGCCCACCTCCAAAACCAAACCATATCGTGTGACCCCATAATCACACAACACCACTATAATCCCAAAACATATAAGACAAAAAGAACAATATCCATATCATAGGCAACCATTACATAAACCCATATATATACGTATACCCAAATTCTACATCTCATCGTATACAAGCATGTATTAACCCTCTTTCATGCAATCATACTTGAGAACCCATTGAAGTTGTGGTACTTGTATAACTATGTTGGCCACCATACTTATACAATTACCCTTTCCCCAATGCACTCCCTCCTATGATGACACTTATAAGAATCAATACAATATATAACACATAAATCCATCTACTCACATAAGCTCATCACCACATAAACAATAAAGTCGAAAACTCCATCTATTAAAATAACATAGTAATACTCTTGAAATACGTAAATCCATAGTCTAGCTAAAACAGAATAGACTAAATCCAAAACGAAAACATAATCAGTTATAAGTCATGTCTCCCGTAAGAGTGGAAACAGCTTAAAATCCTTCCTATCCACCTACTCCTAGTAACTCGAACCACCACACGATTCTTAGGGAACATGACTTAACATCAAAAGAAAATAACATACCTCAGGTATGTAAAATAACTCGATAAAAGATAGAATCTACCTTGTACTAAATTATGTACTATAATGTACAATTTAAGCAAAATACTACAATGACTAGCGTGGACGATTATGGTTCAACCCGCACTAGTCACAAACCCGAAAAGAAAATAACATGTGACTAAGTATGAACATACTACGGTTCAATTCATACTAGTCAAAACATCGCAATAAATAACATCCAAACACATCAATTATTATAAAATGCACACATACTCCTATGACGCCTATATGGAGGGACCCTTAAGCTATAGACTAGGCTACACGACTAGGCAACCTAATTCTCTATAACTATTGTCTATGATACCATTCTGTCACACCCCACCATGGCGGAATATGGGGCACAACGTATGGATATCATCACAACAATAGCGTGTCTATAGAGTTAACTAAATGATATAAGAAATGTCATAAAAATGGTGACACAAATGTCATGACAATATCTCAACAATGCAGGAGTCTAAGTAAGTAGGTAACAGTCCTACCTCTTACCCAAGACAAACAAATAACACAAACAAAACAAACATATAGGTAAACTAAGAAGGAACTGGGATATCCTTCTATATGCAATCCTAAGGCATCCAAGTCTAGCCACTTCTATCCTCAAGCTTAAACACATTCACACCTGAAAGAGACACTAAAACACGTCAACATAAAGTTGGTGAGAGTCATAGGTTTAGACTCCAACGCTAAATCAGTTACAAGCTGTGAATAACAACCATCAACACAATAACATATGGACAATGTGTTACAAGTATGCATTAACAACTAGCATTCAAGATAAATCAATCATCACATTTCCAAGGCATCACGCCTTACCAACAACCACAATTACCAAGGCATCACGCCTTACCAACAACCATGGTACCATAGGCGCCCATACACCTATGTACCTATCCCAAGGCCACTACCTTGTCATTTTCCATTGGTCCCATAGACGATCACGCTATGTACCTATCCCAAGTCCCCTACCTTGTCAAACCACAATAACTGAGACGGCACGTGTCCCCCGATCCAAATCATACACAATCAAGAATCACATAGCAGTTAATCACACAATGTACACACAAGTCCATCACAAACACAAAACATTCACAGCATAATTTATAAAAACAAGACAGTGTCTCTTCCATCCCATCTGGAAGTCAAAATCATTAGTAGACATGGGACTATGAAACTCACCTGATTGCTTCTTCAAAAGTCCTCGCACTAGCAACAAGTTAACAAACCAAAAACACGCAATCAAAATATGAACCAATCACTAAGATGGCTCATCAACCTATGATGGACATCTAACCTCCTCTCATATAGATACCTCATATATGAGCTCTAAACACCCCATTACCCTTCCTTAACAAGTCCTTAACTTGGTTAAGTTTAATAACTATCCTGTTTATATATTACACAAAATAGTCCTAGTTTTTAGGTCTCAAAACATTAAGTCAAACGTCCAATTAAACATACCCATGGTTTCTGTAAAAGGAATATTCATACTTTTACATATGTTAGATAAAACCTCCCACTTGCCCTAACCTTAAAGCTACTGTTAAGGCCCCGATATATGTATATATATTGCTACCTATCCAGAATTTACTGATTTTAAACGTATGAAAAGTTTGTTACCATTAGAGGGTCTTACCCTAAACCAAAACCTTAGCCCAAGTGCAGATACTTGATACAATATATAAACCATCTCTAATGTTCGTGAGAAGATCCCAATGCAACCCTAAGTACCCCAAACAACCCAAAACTTAAAAAGAAAATAGGCTGACTTCAAAACTGTATTGACATCCGACTGTTGTAACCTGTTTTTGACCAAATTCCTGACCTCCAATTTAGTTCTAGTTTCTTGCATTAGAAAGCCACTTCAATTACCTTTTCAGGTATACTTGGATCGCATCTTGAATGTTCCTAGAACTCCCGATATGATCAAAACAATTGACTCAAAAATCTGCCCAATTTTTAAAAACGGGTTTAACAAAATCAACCTCATTAATTAACCCTAATCCCTCTAATTACAAGATCTAATTTATGTAATCATTATGAACTCATTATTATAACATTAATTTACTGTTTTTAAATTAAACCCTAACCTAAATCCATCATAAGATGATTATAAAAACATAAAAACAATTAAATTAAAAAGGGTTTAAAGGTTTTACCTTTAAATTAATGGAAGATGAGAAAAACCCAATTTTATGAAGAACCCTAATTTTTCTCCTCTATGTAGTCGACTATAAACTCCAGGAAGTATAAAAAATTCGTTTGTTATAAGGTGTTGTGTTCTTTATATAGCACAAAATCCTAGTCCAACTACAAGCCCACTTACCTTATTTCCCTTTTTCCTTTTTTCCCTTCTTTGGTGCGTCCAAACCGACCCAAACACCCCTTAAATTCGTTATTTTTTTCTTTTTATTATTAATATATGTATTAATAATATTACCTTAATTTTACTTAATTTATTTCAGCTCCTAAAGCCTCCAAAACCTCAAAACCGTAAAACTAGTCAAATTTACGCGTTTTACCGTAAAAGACGTAAAATATACAGTTTTAAAAAAAATCTCAAATTTTGAAATATACTTTATAACTAAGTCCTAAATGACTTAAAACCATCCCGAAAAATATCCATATGACTAATTACCTCATCCGAGACCTCTAAATGCTAAACCGTAAATCGTAAAAAAAAATACTGTTACTATAATACTTATACGTATACGTAAAACCACTAAATAACACCATCTCACTTCATAGTCACTACCAAGTGAACTCATGAACATGAAATCATCACACATCGTTTCACTCACAAGGTACCCCGTACCGGAAACGATAACCAAACCACAATCTATACACACCAATAAGCACATAAACACGTAAAGACACGTAACTAGAACAAAATAAATCTAAGTGACGAACCTCAAAACCAGGGTTGTCGCATTAAATAAGCACAAATTAACTTGTTTTATACACAGGTTCAAAGAATTAAGCTAGTTTCATGCATAAACAGGTTTCTGATATAACCAGGCAAACACAAGAACTTTTGCTGATATACTTGACCCCAAATCTAAATTCCAAGCTTCAAATCTTACTAACAGGTTATAATGGTTATGATTTAGCACTTGTTACCCTAAGTCTAGACCTAGAACTAGGTGTCCCCAAAATCACAGCTCAAAACAACAAGAAATCAAGATTTTATACCCCTTTATTTGATTTTAGTGTTCAAGAACTCAAAGCATGCAGTTTATCACTCAACTTTATCACTTACACAAGAACAAGAACAAGACACCAGCATACACTTAACCAATTTCACAAAAACCTCAAACAAGCAGTAGACCTAAACACCCTTTTATACTTTGGAAATCAAAATTTTCAAAACCAAAGTATGATTCAGGTTAGCACATGCATACATAAGCATCAAAACAACATCCGTAAGCATAAACAACAAGATTTGGAGCACAAGAACAACACATACACAAGCAGAACTAAATATCACAAAAAAACCTCCTTTTTGACAGATTTTTAGGATTAGAGTTTAAACCTCA
The DNA here is from genome assembly GCA_025667525.1 of Glebionis coronaria. Taxonomy (NCBI): domain Eukaryota; kingdom Viridiplantae; phylum Streptophyta; class Magnoliopsida; order Asterales; family Asteraceae; genus Glebionis; species Glebionis coronaria. The sequence continues at coordinate 280,954,796 of CM046881.1, forward strand.
TGGATGTACATCCACACCCACGTATGTTTGAGCTGATGTGCCTAGCAAAACAAGGCACAAGCTTCCAATATCAGGCTGCTAAGAACAACAAGGTAAGAGCACAACTATCAAACAAAAAATGAAAAATGAAAATTCTGATTAATGCAAACTTGTTCCCACACCTTGAATATCCCCAAACTATAAGCTCACAACACCTTGATAAGCTCCTTATCAGGGTGTATGGACCACTTATAATCCAAAGATTTCTAGGGTTTGAATCAAGGATTTAGCAAAATATCAGATTTTTGAACTCTGGGCAATTTCTTGCACAAAGTTTGAAAACACGTTTTAGGATTCAAGAAACACAAAAATATAACAATAATAAGCAGGTAAAAAGATTGGCACTTGGGTTTTCTTCAAACATTCAAACACTTCTCATTAAACATGAAGGAGGATTTACAGAATTTTGAACAAAGGAAAAGCCAAGAGCAAACTGCTATGTTGTGACCTAATGGCTTTATATAGAGCCTTACATGTGAGCTAAGAACTGATAAAAACATAAAACCCTAATGCTTGAAGTCCCAAAAATGCCCTTGTCGATTTTGAACTTGCTTGAACATGTGATGATATCTTGGCAGTTTGTGTGAGTTGTCAAAGGTGGAATTGTTATCAAGGGCTCATATTAAGCTTAAGTTATAAGCTTGAATGTGAGTGGTAGGATGGCTGTCACCTTTTGGCAGTTTCTTCAACCTTTGTAGCAGGGGAATCATGTGTAGGACAATGGGGTGATGTGGCATAAAAAGTGAAGGTTGATTTTTGATTAGGGAAGGCTTAATCATAAATCTGGATATTATTGGGGTCTAATTACAAGTAATTAGGGAAAACCCAATTTTGTTCTTGAGTGAATAGTAGGTGAGTTTGATTTGGATTAGTGTTTAAAATTATGTTAGGCGCCCATTTTAACTTAATAAATTAAGTAGTTAAAACCGGTATTGAGTGGGATTTGAGGTGGCAATTTGGTGAGTTCCCATTGGTGGAGAGGGTGAGTGGGGCACGTGTCACCCCCTCACTGGCCTAGGTATCTTTGCTGTCTGCCAAGTTTAGCCCCTTAATTTTCAAACTCCTTTCACTTTGTGATAAATGGCATAAAAACTGAATTCCTTTGTTAATAGTGTTTCCATTTTCACACTTTTGCCCCAAATACTTTTCCAAGGTATTTTCAGGGGTATTTCTTGCCAATTCATGATTCTTGAAGGGTTGTTTTGGCATCTTCTTCAAAGATTATGGTCTTGACTTGTATGATTGACTTCTTGGAGGACTAAAATTGACAAGTTTTCATTTTTGAGGGACCATTCTTGCCATTTCTTTAAAGTGGAGGGCCCTTTTTGAAATTTTGACAAACTTTAAGGACCAAACTTGTAATTATGAATATACAAGGGTTTAAAGTGTCAATTCTTCAATATTAGAGGACCCTTCTTGTACAATCTTCAAATCTTCAAGGGTTATTCTTGGAAAATCAACACTAGGGCTTGGTTCATTGTGCGGCTTCGTTTCCCGTGTTCGTTTTTGCTTGTTCTTTGTGATCTTTTGTCATTTTCTCAATATCCGTAAAATACACAAGTAACAAACACAAGCATATATTTGGCATTTTTGATGATATTTAATGCATTTAAAGCCCGTTTTGGACGATGAGACTATGTATAAAAGCAGTCTCATCATCACCCCTCTAAGTATTCATGAACGTTGTTGACCTCATGACCTATATTGGCTTTTGGTACATTAAACTAATACATATTTTCATAAGTAAACATAAGCTATGTTTTCAGAATATAAAACTAGGTTATAAGTATGTTCCAGGTTTTCCAGGACTTATTCATTTCCGCTGCTATTCATGCTTTACATTTCTTTCCTATATTTTGTCATTCATGCTATGTCATATATATGTCCACTAAGCGTATTGCTCAGCCGTTACTTTATTTCCATGTCCCAAGACGGCAGGTACCCAAGGTTAGACTAGAGCATTTAGAGGACACGCATAGGATGGGAGCTACATTAGACTTCTTCTCCTCTTGCCTTCATATATTTATGCTTATTTAGTCTTCCTTTAGTTCATTTATTTTATTTATGTTTTGGGCTTATGTTTAGGAACCGATGTTTGATTCCGGTTATTCCGTTAGTCATGTATGTTTATGACATATTACCTTGCATTCTTTGAGGACACGCCATAATTATCTTGTAATATTCCATTTATCAAAATGGGGTGTTACAAATAGTGGTATCAGAGCCACTTCTAAGCCGTTCGGGATGATGGGGAAAACCTCATCGAGGATGATGAGTCCAGAAGGGGGGGTGATTGTGACACCCTATGCAAATCTCACATTTGTTGTGGCCAGGAGAGATCCATGGATCATAAGATAATTGTCGCCTTCTCATGACACAACACGTTTTGTGGTCTACTGCAAGTGGGGTTCTTAGGAACTGGCAGTTAAGCGTTCTCATGTCAGAGTAGTACTAGGTTAGGTGACCAGCCGGGAAGTACTTACAAGAGGGCCACAAAGCAAAGCCGTGATCCTGCGGGCAAAGCGGACAATATTGTAGTCTGAGTAGACGGGATGTTACAATAGCGGGGCGTTGAGATGCACTCTGTAATCTTAGAAGGAGAAGTTCCAAATTGTGCATCTGTATTAGATCCGAAAGATGTTATAGGCCTGTTTGTTAATTTCATCCATTATAATAAAAAAGCATAACATGAAGCAAAAACAGACTTTAAATAACTCAAAGACACACAAAGATGAGTTATTATTTAACGGTAACTTCATGTAGTGATCTGAGTCTGACTTGCATATGATATAGTTGTTCATATTGATTATGATTATATCGTATTATCTTTAAAAATGTGATGTTTATTGATGTAGTGATGGAATGGAGGTGGAGATGGTATGGTATTGCAACCGCTAGAATTATCCTCATTGGTCATAGTGACACTAAAGGCTGTAGTATTTACGCTGTCAAAACCTGTAGGGATCCTGCCCCACCTGATCCCAAGGAGCCACATAAGCAAATGTCAATGAGGGAAAAAGTGACACAAGTCTGGGTTAGTCAAGCGTTAATCTAAAGGTATATATATTTCTATGGTTTTATACTAAGTTCAACATCATCTCAAGTTATATTAATGGTACTATAGGTTTATACTAGGTGCAAAATCATTTAGTGGTTACATATTTGTCCACAACTTCTCCTTTCTCCCTTAGTTGAACTCCTGCTTCACATACCCTATATCGCATATATGTATAAGCATTTACATTGCATGTCTATATGAACCACACGTCTATAATAGGACATTCACGTATATAAATGGCAATGCTTACCATCTTGAATACTTTGGCAGCATGGGACTTGACCTTTGGATTATTCTAAGGAAGTTTATTTGTGTCTTTCATAAATGAAAACACTCTTGCCTCTGGGGCTATCTCGAATATCTTACATATTTTCACAAACTTCCAGGATCATGTCATTGAAGTGATAGGGAAAGACCTGTACTGATATTGGCCATATTTAGTTAAGACATTACCTTCGGAATCACATAATATACATTTCAAAATGTATTGCTAACAAGCCTATTACTTTAATAAATGATAAAGCTATACAAATTAGTAGCAAAATAAATGGGCGGACGGGCTGGGTAATTGATTGAAACAAGTAAACTTTGGAGTTGAGTTTAATAATGTTCTTATAGTGTGGTTTTATGTGTATAGGTTGATTCTCATATTTGATGGTCACCATTTTTCTGTTGATTTGGGCGGAATTATCCTATGAAGTATGTTTTTTAGCTCACAACACATGTAAAATTCAAAAGAAAGCTGAACCTGAATCACAACCATTATCAAGACAAAAAAAGTGTAAGTGGGGTTGTGCACATCAATCTGTTTGGATAAATGCAGATACACAAATAGTTAATGTTATCATTATAGTCTCCAAATTTTGTTTTACTTATCTTTAGGGAGAACATATTACTTTATTTTTAAGGTAATACTAGAAACACACTTCGATTGACTGGATGCATTTATTATTCATTTCGGAAAAATATCATGGGTGTTATGGTCGTTGGTTTTAGAGAAGTTATCTATCGTATTTTTACTCGTGTAATATGCTACTATTATTTACAAAAGTTTCATTTTATTGAAATTAGTTTATACACAACAATATGTACAAAAGTTTAATTTTATTAAAATTAGTTTATACAAAACAATATGTAAGGCTGAAGGGAATGAGGCAAAACTCACGATCCACTCCTATCTACTCGCGCACGACTCCCATTCCTCTCTATACCCACTCACGCGCGACTTACTCACTTCAACCAAAATACTACCCCAAACTCACCAGCGTGAGTTTCATATACATGTGGGTCCAATGTGTTCTATTTTTTAGGTATTTTTGTGAGTGATGTGTGTTTAAATAATAAAAAATAGGTATGAAAGTTGAGTGTGAGTGAGTTTGAGTGAGTGTCATTACCCTCATGAGTGAGTTGTAGTGAGTTTGTTAAAAAACTGATGTGACGCTGAGTGAAGGTGAGTTGGTTTCTTACCACTCCCTTTAGACTAAGTGCGTTCATAACATTGCTGACAAAGAAAACATATTTTTTATGCATATGGCTCTTGAGTTTGTCATGAGTTTCAAAGTAACTACCTTTAATGAATGCATTTGGGTTTCTAATAACCAAAAAACGTTAGAAATAAATTTAGAAAAAAAAAACCGTTTGTGTTCCACATTAACAATAGGGTGATGATAGAAAAAAGCGTTATTAAAACATTTAGAAAAAAATCTGTGCGTGCACGGGTATTATAACTAATTTATTAGAAAAACGATCATGATTCAAATAAACTTGTACTAAAATACATACATGATATATATTTTTCAAATATGCAAATTCCAAAAAAGTGATCGTTCATAATCAAACATAAGTTCGGTATTAAATTTTACATTAATGAATATTTTAAATAATTGTAATGCAAACTTTTTTTATCTTTTATACCATTAATCATTTGTGCATAATGCGTATTAATTTGTATTTATTTTTTCTTTTAATACGTGATGCTTACCAGTTAATACATATATGAATTTACGAATTTTTTTTGTCGTAAAAGTTTGTACAAAAAGCTTGTAAAGTTGTATTACATAAAATTTTGGAGACATTCCCTTTTTGTAAAATCCACACTCCCAACTGTTTCGGTTCGGTCTAATAAAGCTTATAAGATTTGTATCGAAGTTAATCTTGTGAAACGATTTAGATACTATAGTGTATTTTTTTGGTTTTGAGTTGAACCGAACCGAATTGAGTAAAACCGAAATCAGATTTCATAATTATATATGTAACACCTTCATTTCAAATAGCGAAAACTAATTTTGTGGTATCACTTCATGTTTCAACGGTCATAATCATAGAAATGACTCAAAAGAGACTTTTGAAAATTTATTTGTCATTCAACATCAAATAATTTTACAAAGGAGATCTCAAAATACATAGTAAACATAAAATTTGAATGATAACAAGTATGGACGTCCTCGTGTCCAATGCCACTCCGTGCTATAAGTTGTTCTATTACTTGAGATAATATTTTAAAAGTCAACACATGGGTTGAGTGAAATCTATAAATTTACGTAATTGTTGAATACAAGTAATATAGTAGTGGGTTACGCCAATTGGCAATAATTAAAACACATACAATTAATGTGAAATAGAATTATTGAAACTAAGCTCATGACACAAATACGTTAACTTGCAAATCACCGCAGTGATAGTATGGGAGGAACCAAAGTCCTCATAGTAGGATAACATGCCAAGGTTACCCCAAAAGTACTCAAATATAGTATGTTCGGTTACCTCTAGTGCTGTAACTACAAACGGAGAACGTCAACCCTAATAGATCTATTCAAAATATTCGCGCTCACACGCAGTGATTAATGGTTCATGAAGTTTAATAGTTGTGGCTGTAAGTGGTGCTCGTGCAATAATATATCAGGATAGCATACAGTTTGAAAAGTACTTGTATTCATGTTTATAGCATGTATCCCCTCCCACGGGATTTAGAAAAAGAATAAAGGTGAGACTACGAACTCACCTTATTAAAGAAATTTGATTGATGTGAAAAGTGACTCAATTAAGAATTAAACGGCTTCAACACGCAACCTGAGTTAATATGTCAAGTCTTGGTGGATTTTTCTAGGTTCTAAAACTCTATTTCATAATGTCTGACGTAAGGTTTTAGTTTATTTATTTGCAAAAATATTGCATCAATGTTTGGGTTATCATAATCAAGAGGTCATGTAGTAAACATTCGAGGAGCCATGAATCCAACAAGCTCGTCAGAATGCAAACCCAAGATGAAACATCTCAAATGAAACTCTCTAGTAACGTGATACGTTTATAGTTTAAGTTTCTTCAAAGGTTGGTAGATGATAAGTTATGTTCATTTTTTGGTATAATTATTTTTATATATTTATAATATTAAATATATTTTAAAATTTATATAAAAATATTATATTTTATACCTTTAAGAATTGCATAATGACATTATATACCCTTTATATATAATTCTTATAAATATTAAACCTTTTAACTTTGAAAGTTGACCAAAATAGCCCATATCGTTTAATAATTTAGGTATTTACATTTTCAGCTCAAAAAGTTTAATAGTTTAGGTTAATTACACTTTTGGCACAAAAAGTTATAAGTTTTGATTATTAACAACATATACCTTTATGTATTAAAAATTAAACCCTTTACTTTTAGACATGGCAAAACAGCCCCCTTTGGTTAATACTTTCAAAAATGACAATATATACCTCTCATATATAAAGTAATTCCAATCTTAGTCCAAAATTCATAAAATTTATATTTTGGAATCCATTTCAGTTATGGCTTTTAGCTTATCAAAATAAGTAACTTTTAAGAGCATACAAGTCATAGAGTTTTTGAAAATAGCTTTTTAGGGTTTCTAGTGTTTGTTTGGTTTAGGAAAACAAACATGTTAGCCTCAAAATATTGAGCCAAACAAGAATGCTCGGTCATATGTTTACTATGTATCGTATTTTAGAACGTTGTAATAGGTAGTATATTAGTCGTGTTATTACGGGCTTAACTTTAAGATAAGGTTCATTAATAAGTAACCAAAGCCCAAAAGGAAAGCCTGGCCCAAACCATATAGTCCATAAAGAAGCCCGCATGTGGGTGGACTATATATACCCTTCCTAGCATGTTAGAAAGGGTGTTGGTTCATTTTGTATTCTCACTTCTCAATCTAACATTCACCTAGTTCCAACCATTTCTCTCTCTTTTCTCTCTCTACTTTCTCTCACTAAAACTCATCTCATATCTTCCTTTCTTTCAAAAATTCGTGTATTATAACATCACATATATGGGACAACAATTGGTATCAATCGCCATGGGGTAGTTTTGTGATTGGATTGTTGTTATTAAATTTGATTCGTATGATTTAATCCATAAATCATCTCGAATTCGAATTTTTTTTGTGTTTTTCGTGTTCTATCTCTTGCTACAAATCTTCTATATACTTGTTGTAGAGATTCGGTTGTTTTGGTTTGGTTAAAAACACGATCTTGTTGCCTAAAAGTTGCTAAATTTGTTGCCTAAAAGTTGCTAAAATCGTTGCCTAAAAAGTTGGAAATAAGGTCCCTTATTGCGACAGCTTGAATTTCGGAAAAGGTAAGTACGGTTTCGATCGCAATAACCCTAGGGTTTTACTTTGCGATCAGTATTGCGATAGCCCCCTTATTCCGACGCTTATTGCGATCGTTATTGCGATCTGGATTGCGACGGATTTAAGGCTATCTTGAAACGTTACTCTGCCCACATTGCGACAGCCACATTGCGATAGGTGTTATTGCGACAGATTATTGCGATCTAAATATTCCGATCTGGGATTTCGATAGGTACACATTGCGATCTGAATATTCTGATCTGGGATTTCGATAGGTACACATTGCGATCAAAAGGACATTCCGATCTAAGCAACATTCCGATGGGCATTCCGATGGCACATTCCGATGACATGTTTAGCTAAATTTTGTTTGAGTATTTTTTAGATTTAGCCACCATCTAGACTAGTTTCGGAACGTAGTTTACACGAAGATTAAAAAAAAAAAGAGTTAAAATTTTTAGGTCAAGTAAAATCAAATTTTTTCCATACTAGTTTTAGGACATTTCTAGCTCAAATTCAAAATTTGGTGATTACAAATTTTTTAGGTATACCGTTTTGTCGGACTGAGGAATTTATTGTCGGGCTGAGAAAAAATCGCAATTTTCGGAATTTCAACAACCAAACAATCACAACACAACTACTTAAGATCCACATTCGATTCATCATTTCAGAGAATATTGAGATGGATTCTACTGCCGAATATCGTGTGACGAACAACAACATAATGGTGGCAGGTAACAAAGAAAGACCACCAATGCTTGTGTCGGGTCGATATGATCAATGGCAATCCCGTTTTATACGTTACCTTGACACAAAACCTATCGGTGATGCTTTAAGGCAATGTATTTTGGAAGGACCCTATAAACTCTCAAGGATTCAAGTTCCTGCAGTACCAGCCACAGACACAAGCGACGCACAACCCGCATATGAACGTGATGAAAAGAGGACCGACCTCACCCCAGAGAACCGTGCGTGGTTTGATGCAGAGAAGGAAGCAATCTACTTAATTCTCAGTGGCATTGGAGATGAGATTTACTCTAAGGTTGACGCATGTCCTACTGCTCAAGAAATGTGGACGGCCATTGAAAGATTGCAACAAGGTGAATCACTTAACAAACAAGATGTGAAAACTAAGATGTTTTGGAACTTTGGCAAGTTTACATCAAAGGATGGGGAATCAATTGATTCTTATTACTCCCGATTCTACAAGATGATGAATGATATGACCCGAAACAACTTGCAAGTTTCCACCATGTAAGTCAATGTCCAATTTCTACAGCAACTTCAACCAGAGTGGACACGGTTTGTCACCTTGGTGAAACAACAACAAAAGTTAGACGAAGTTTCATATCACAAGCTCTTTGACATCTTGAAACAATTTCAAAATGAGGCAAATGAACTTCGAGCTGAACGAGTTGCAAAGATTTCCAATCCACTTGCTTTGGTGTCTACCACTCAACATTACCAAGAATATCACTCCCGTACTTCAAAGACCTACTCTACTCAATCATCATCACCACGACCATCCATTGTCTCCAAGTCATATGTTCCAACACGATCCCGAGGCAAAGAAGTTGCAAGAGCACCATCACCCACACCTGAGCAATCATCCAAAGAAGACAGTGATGAAGAAATAGCTCAAAAGGATAGGGAATTCAAGCAACAAATGGCTTTCGTTATGAAGCAATATAAGAAAATCTACAAACCCACCACCAACAACCTTCGAACATCTTCAAACTCGAGGAACACCCATGCACAGAGTCCTCCAAGGTATGACACACGAAGACGTGTTGCGAGTCCTCCAAAGTATGATCGACAACCTAAGTATGATAATCAGAGGGTGGCTACTGTTGTTGGAAATCGGGAAACTGTTGGGACTCAAGTTGTGCAACAAAGTGGGATTCAGTGTTTTAACTGCATAGGTTTTGGGCATTTGGCCAAGGAATGCAGGCAGCCAAAGAGGGTTAAAGATTATGGTTATCATAAGGAAAAGATGCTGTTGTGCAAGAAAATGGAAGCTGGAATCAAGTTATCAACTGAGGAAGGAGAAATGCTTGACGACACAGATGATGAACTCTCCGACCAAGAACTCGAGGCACATTATTCATACATGGCAAAGATTCATGAGGTCCTTAACGTCACTGAAGATGACAATGGTCCTATCTTTGATACCGAGCTAATTGATAAGGTACAAGATGATGCTGAATATAATGTGTTTGGTGATACACATGAGCATAGTGATCTACCAACAACAATTACTGACACGTGTATGATGGAAACGGTTGATAGCAATACCACACCCGATTCATCAGACATGTGCAATAATGAGTTTGAGGATGCTCAACATGCAAATGAGTATGATGACGAGGAGCGTGTCGCGCTTGCTAATTTAATTGCTAGTTTACAAAAAGATGTCAATGAAAATAGAAAGAATGAAAAGCAATTAAAGAAGGCAAACGCAGCGCTCACTCAAAACTTTGAAGAATGCAAAGCCGCTCTTATAAAATCTAGTGAGACTATTGATAGTTATAGGGCTGAGCTTCTTCAAAAGACCAACGAGCTTGAGGGGTACAAAAGTCGTGTCATCAACGTTAAAAAGGACGATTTTGAAAATAAATACAATGAAGCTCTTGCTTTGTTAACTAAAGAAAAACGACAATTTAATGTTCTATTAAGTGATGAACGTCAAAAAACGTACCTTGCCACAACAAAAGTTAATGAACTTGAACAGAGGCTTTCTATGAACACCACCGATTCTGATAAAATTCTTGACGAGAAGAAACAAGAGGTTGAAACATTAAAACAAGATTTCAAAAATAGACAAAGCAAAGATACTGAAAAAGTAAAGGATCTCGAAGAACAAGTCGATTTTTTGAAAAAAGTTGTTTATAATACACATGACTCTATTCAAACCGTAAGAATGATAGCACCTCGGTCGTTTTTCAAGGGTCAACCTAGCTTTGCCACCCCCAAGTACCTCGAACAAGCTCAAGCTGCTAACTCCCATTTATATCTTGACGAGTCCGAATGGACCAATCATGATTGCCCTGTAGCTAACCTCGATAGTGAAGAGACGTCCCTTTGGGATGAGGAGAGTAGATCACCGGTCAATAAAGATTTTGTGAAACCATATAACTATGCTTATGAAAACAGTCTTTATGGTCTTTTCACTCCACAAAAACAGAAGTCTCGCGAGGAATTATTTTTAGAATGCAAACAAAAAAGAATTCAATGGAAAAAAGCTTTTGCCACTAAGAGGAAAACTAATGTTTTTAAATATATTAATTATTTGCCTCTAGATGCTTCTAAAAGCAAAAGTAGAAAAATACTTGGTTTTCTTAAACACCACGTTAATAATGTTCAATCAATTGTTGAAAGCGATTGGGAGAAACGTCAAAAGGATAAGTGGAAAACCGAGATTCCTCACGACATAACTGTGCTTGTGAAAGAACTTTTAATACCAAATACGAAGATAATAAAAGAACATGTTCTTGAGTTTGAAAATTTAATTCAGTCTAAAATGTTTGATGATTTGAAATATGTTGAGTCTCTTGAAAAAGAAATTGATGACCTTCAAAATGACAAATTAGAATTTTCAAAGAATATGATCTACTCTTAGAAGAATGTCTCTCCAAAGATATTTTGTGTGTTACTCTTCAATCTTGTGCTGATATCGATGAATATTCTGATGTTGCATGCAAATATCTTGATAAAATCAAAGAGTGTGAGCGTCTTGAACTTGAGCTTTCGAAACATAAAGAAAATGTTGATAAAAAGGCTTTTGAGTTACTTCAACACAAAACTGATTTCCTTAAAAAACATTGTCATTCTCTTGGACTTGCTTTGCAAAAAGACGTTGGTAATTTTCCACATGATAATAAATTGCAAGAAAAACTTTCCCAAACGTTTCGAGAAATGAACGAACAGAATTTGGAAATTAAAGGGTTGAAAGCTCAGTTACAAGACAGGGACAGAGCGATAGCAGAGTTGTAGAAACTCGTTGCTAAGATGGGTGGGAAGATTGTGGAAACTCGTGTTAAGAAACCTGTTGTCAGACAACCCAATGCTCAAAAATTGACTAGACCCTCTGTCTTGGGAAAACCATCTGTTTTCTCTAATTCTGCATTTGCAAAACCTGCGTTTGCCCCCAAGACAGATGGGAAGGATAGGTTACCACAAAACACTCCCAAAACAAATATTTGATCACAAAGCATTAAGAACACAAATGTGGTTAAACCAGGGATTATAGATTGACCACTAAACCCACACAAAACAAAGAAAGTCAATCACCTCAGACTTCTAGAAACACTAATAGACGTGTGTCTTTTACTACAGGAGTAGTCCCCACTGCTAGTGTTAGCCGACCCCAGCTTAAGAGCACTCGCATGAATGAAAAGGTCTGGCAAAACAAAAGTCAAGGGAAGATGAAGGAAGTAGAAGACCACCCTAGGATTTTCAATGTTTCTAAGAATAAAACGTCTGTAATCGCGTGTAATGACGATTTGAATGATTCGACTTTGAATGCTATGAAAGTTAAGTTTGTTTGTGTGAAATGTGGAAAGTGTGCTAATGCTAATCATGCTATGTGTGTTTTGAATAATGTCAAAGGCGTAGAAACTAGAACTAAGAAGCAAACTGTGATGCCTATTAGTGCTAGAAAACCCAAACGCAAAGTGAACCATTCTGGTGCAACCCCCCCTAAGAAAAGTATTACATCAGACTCCACCACTAAGAACCCTAGAAGCAGAATTAGGGAATTATATGAGTCTGCTAGTAAGCCTTGGAAATGGTTGTTTGCTAATCAATGTCCACCAGGATATAAATGGATGCCTAAGGTTAGGACAGAAAATGTGACTACGAGCGTTAGTGTGCCTCTAAGTGATGAAACTAAGGAAACTAATGAATCGGAAATCACAACTAACATAGAATCCAATTTAGCAAATGCTCCATCGTGTTCTAATTCTTCTGCAGGTGATCGAAGTAATTCTCTTCATAATGGACTCCGGATGCACGAAGCACATGATGGGGAATCTCAAGATTCTAATTAACTTCGTGGAGAAGTTCCTGGGTACGGTCCGATTCGGAAATGATCAATTTTCACCGATCCTAGGATATGGAGACTTGGTTCAGGGGAATATCACTATCAAAAGGGTTTACTACGTCGAAGGGCTCAATCATAATCTTTTCTCGGTTGGTCAATTCTGTGATGCGGATTTGGAGGTTGCTTTTAGACAGAAGACATGTTTTGTTCGTGATTATGATGGGAATGACTTACTTACCGGAACACGGGGTACTGATCTCTACACTATTTCACTACAAGACTCCACATCTTCAACTCCAATCTGTTTCATGGTTAAAGCTTCAACGACTCAAGCTTGGTTATGGCATCAACGTTTATCTCATCATAACTTTGACACCATCAACTTGCTTTCCAAGAAAGATATTGTGCGAGGCCTTCCTAACTTGAAATTCATCAAAGATCATCTTTGTTCTTCTTGTGAGCTTTGTAAAGCTAAACGGAGTAGTTTCAAGACAAAGATTACACCAAGCTCTAAAGGACGGTTAGATCTTCTTCATATAGATTTGTGTGGTCCCATGCGTGTTCAAAGTATCAATGGGAAGAAATACGTTATGGTAATTGTCGATGACTACTCAAGGTACACATGGACTCACTTCTTGAGATCCAAGGATGAAACACCCGATGTTCTCATCAGCTTCCTTAAAGTGATACAACGTGGTCTTCAAGCTCAAGTTAAAGTGGTTCGTACTGACAGAGGTACATAATTTTTGAATTCAAAACTGAGAAATTATTTTGAAGCCGAAGGAATTGAACATGAAACATCTATTGCTCGAACACCCGAACAAAATGGCGTTGTTGAAAGACGAAACCGTACTTTAGTTGAGGCTGCTCGAACATTATTATCCGCTTCAAAACTTCCACTATACTTTTGGGCCGAAGCCGTGTCAACCGCATGCTACACACAAAACCGCTCCTTAGTTATCCCAAGACACGAAAAGACACCATATCACATAATTAATGATCGCAAACCTTCACTCAAACACCTTCATGTTTTTGGATGTAAGTGTTACATTATTCGAGATGGTGAAAATCTGGACAAGATGAAAGAGAAAGGTGATGCATGCATTTTAGTGGGATATGTAACTCAGTCTAAGGGATACAGAGTATACAACAAGAGAACAAAATTGATAGTCGAGACTATTCATATCAGATTTGATGAATTACAAGAAATGGCACTTGAACAAAACAGTTTAAGTCCCGATCCACAACGACAAACGACTTCCGTTCACAACCGCACGGAACTCGGAACTCAAGACCACAGCAATGAACTGTCAAGTTCAAAGCTGGTTCATGAACATGTTCCTAGATCAGATATGACAGTAGACACGACACTTGAAGAGTTGGAAATGTTATATGGACCAATGTATGATGAATATTTCACGGGGGAGAAACAAGTTGCATCGAAGTCTTCCGCTGTCACTCATGATAAGAATGATGATACCGTTCATCGTCAACACAAGGATACAACTTCATCTACTTCAACACGGGTTGTTGCAGATTTACCTCCTCAGAATATCACATTAACAATAGATCCTACAACATCCACAACTACTGTCATTGCTCCAGAGAACACACATCAAGCAGACGGTGCATTATCTGACGATGACGATTTTCACAACCCATTCGGTACACCGGTACACAAAATTGGAGAGTCTTCTACTCGCCATGTTGATTCGTCAAATATGCATACGTTCTATCAACGACATCCTTCAACACATCATTGGACCCGAGATCATCCTTTGGTTCACGTAATTGGAAACCCTTCACAGCCCGTTCGTACAAGACGACAGCTTGAAACCGATGGCGATGTTTGTATGTTCGCACTCACCGTGAGTACTGCTGAACCGAAAAACATCAAAGAAGCCATGGCTGATCATGCTTGGATTGAATCGATGACGGATGAACTTCAATAGTTTGAAAGACTTAAAGTCTGGGAACTTGTTGACAGACCATACGATGTAACACCATTAAATCTTCGATGGATATGGAAAAACAAGATGGATGAAGAGAACACGATCATCAAGAATAAATCTAGGCTAGTGGCTAAAGGGTATGGACAGAAAGAGGGTATTGATTTTGAAGAATCATTTGCACCAGTCGCTCGAATGGAAGCGGTTAGGATTTTCCTTGCCTATGCTGCACATAAGGGATTCATTGTATATCAAATGGACGTAAAGACGGCGTTTCTTAACGGTCCTTTGAAGGAAGAAGTCTATGTCACGCAGCCGGAAGGATTCGTCGATCCTCATTCTCCTGACAAGGTGTATCGTCTCCACAAAGCACTTTACGGACTCAAGCAAGCTCCAAGGGCGTGGTACGACGAGCTCTCGAAATTTTTGGTCTCCCAAGGTTTCTCAAAAGGTTCCATTGATTTAACTTTGTTCACTTATAAATATGGGGATGACATTCTGCTTGTGCAAATTTATGTTGATGACATTATTTTCGGGTCTACAAACCCAAAACATTCAAAATGGTTTGAAAAAGTAATGCATAGCAGATTTGAAATGTCTATGATGGGCGAACTAAAATTCTTTCTAGGAATTCAAGTTCACCAATCCCCAAGTGGTATCTTTATAAACCAAGCTAAGTATTGTCAAGAGATAATTAAAAAGAATGGTATGACTTCATGTGACGCCGTTGGGACACCATTATCAACCACATCGCTAGATGCTGACTTGGAGGGATTACCCATAGATCAAACGAGATATCGTTCCATGATCGGGTCCCTCATGTACTTGACAGCAAGCATACCTGATATTTCACATGCTACGTGTTATTGTGCACGTTATCAAGCACGACCCACTGAAAAGCACCTCAAGGAGGTTAAACGGATCTTTCGCTACCTCAAGAATACCATTCATTTGGGACTCTGGTATCCGAGGGAAACCGGTTTCTTTCTAACGGCCTATTCAGATTCTGATCATGCAGGGTGTCTTGATACACGAAAAAGTACTTATGGTGGTGCACAATTTCTAGGTCAAGATAAGCTTGTGGGATGGTCTTCCAAGAAGCAGGATTGCACGTCACTTTCATCAGCCGAAGCAGAGTATGTGTCTCTATCTGCGTGTTGTGCTCAAGTTCTTTGGATGAGAACACAACTCACGGATTATGGCTTCCACTTTGATAAAGTACCTATGTACTGTGACTCAAAGTCGGCCATAGCCATCTCCTGCAATCCGGTACAGCATTCCCGCACGAAGCACATCGATGTCAGATACCACTTCATAAAGGAACAAGTTGAAAGAGGTATCGCTGAATTATACTTTGTTGGAACGGATTACCAATTAGCCGACTTGTTTACGAAAGCTCTGTCGAAAGATAGGTTTGAGTACCTCGTTAGGCAAATTGGTATGAGATGTTTGACTCCAGCAGACCTGGAGATTCTGGCAAAGGTGCCTGCTTGATTTATCTATCAAACATCAACTTGTAAATATCTTTGAAAAAGCAAAATACAAAAATATAAAACACATAAAATCAAAACACAAAATTAAAAATCTTTTAAAATCCAAAAATATTCTTCTCGACATGTCTTTCAGTATCGATAATATGGACGTGCCTAGAAATGTCGCTCAATAACGACACGGGTGTGTACATAAAGCTCGAATGAAAGTTGTAACTATTTTTCAAAACATGTCATTTCTTCTTTTAATAAAGGAAATTGTCTATTTTGGACAAATATTTCCAAACAACGGGTAGAGCAATCTATCACGGGTTGAGCTTGTCACAAAACATTCAACGTTTTGAGCTCAACACAATGGCTTGTAATCACTTTCAGATTGCAACCCGGATCGATATTCACGGGGGAGTGTACGATTTAGTACCCTTACCCTCAGCAAAAGAAGAGAAATCTTCTTACACTTGAGTGGATTCGTCAAGACATTCAAAGTCTATGAACTCAAGTTTATGCTTTAGAAAAACCTTTCGACAAAAAGAATTGATTTTTCAAAAAGCGTTGAACACAATTTTTTCAAGAATTTTTCAATGATATTTAAAATCTTTCAAAAATTGTGTGTTCAACAACTCCCATCCTCAAAAAGCGAAATGTGGATCATATCCTCACAATGACAATTCAATTGGATCAATTTTTGAGGGGGGGGCATTTTAACTTCATGCAAAAGATTAACACATCTTTCTCCTGGAGATTTCAAGACTATTTTTCAAAATATATTTTAATCAAATTTGGTATCTCTAATATCAAAAGATTTTATATTAGAGATAGGGGGAGAAAATGTGATTAAAATGTGATCCAATATAAGACTCAAGCACTTTAACTCTTACCTACATGTGCGAAACACTTTCGATTATCGATGCACATGTGAAGGGGGAGCATTTCTGAAACGACAAAACTAGCAAGGTGTTAAATGTTTTTCAAACACTTTGTTAGAATTTAAAGTGGTCTTCATGGTTACGATCAAATACCCACAACATCTTTAATTCATGACGTTATTGGTGTCAAAAGGGTGGTTAGGTTTAAGTCCTATGATCCAACCAGAACCGGAGGGATCTTCCCAGGGACAATCCAATAGATTATTAGAAGTCCTTAGGAAAGATGGAGTAGAATGTGAACGTAGCTGAATGCCGACTAAGTACTGATGATAGCACTGGAACAATCACAACAAGGTGCTATTAATGATGTCTTGGTAAGCATTGAAGGGGTTGAAGAATGAAAAAGAAATGTAAGGATAAAGGGTCTAAAGAAAGAAGCCCTCCATACAACTTAGGCAGAAATCGGGTCAACTCATCATGAAGACAAACTCATCATGGACCCAGTGATGTGAAGCACAACCCTTTCCTAGCTACTCAGGCTTCTCTCAAAAGAAGTTTGTTTTATTGTCACGGAGATCAACACGATTTCTATTGACTTTCTCACTCCGAGATAGTTGATATTGAATAGGTGGCATCTGCTCCAGCCTCCGATCACTAAAAGTGCACAAATCGAGTCTAGAGCCAAGAGATCAATCAAATCTCGTTAGGACACACGGATGAAGATCAAGAGAGTCCTACGCTATATCCTTGTGATATTGCTAGAACACTCAGAGTGATACTACTTAGTATTCACAATGATGAGTGGAAATCCTTCCAGTGTTAACATCAAACAGCACTGCGGTAGGTCATATGCAAGATTCTTTATGAATTGAACATGTGCAAAACTGAAAAGCAACAGTGGTTTGATTCTGAATTGATTCAAACTCGTTTCAGGTTTCTACGCAATATCTTTATGGTCTTGCCAGAACATTCAGAGTGATATTTATTAATATTCACAGTGACGAATGGAAATCCTTCTAGCGTCAACATCAAACAGCGCTACGGTAGGTGACTTGTGAGATTCTTATGAATCAAACTTGTGTCAACTAGAAAGCAACAATGGTAAGATTCGTTAAGAATCACACTTGTTCCAGGAATTTGAATTGACGACTTTAATCAAGCGGATATCTATCCAATTGATTCACTCTTTATGTTCGCAGTCTTGCTTTGAGACGGTCGAGTAAAGAGAACGGCTAGTACAGCCGCAAAACCCTGTCAAGGAGATTCTTAATTGAATCTACCTGATCACAGGTACGATATTTAATATCGTATAACGGCCTTCACCGACCGGAGGTAAAACGCTACCGATTTAGGACGAATGTCAAAGCCATTCAGTCCGTGTTTATGTTTTGTCTCGAGAAGGTGGCGTCACGGTGTACACAGCAAAGTCAAAGATTCAAAACCACATACTCATACCTAAAGACACATTCAACAATTAATAGTGTGAGCATGTGGATGAAGACACAAGATCGCAAGATGGCAAAGACAAGTCAAGGATGATTTGAAGATCTCAAGCTTAAAGACAAAGTCGAAAGACAACGACAAAGGCTCAAAGATCACAGCATGAAGGAACAAGACTACGATTACACGTTCAAGACTCATTTATGGCGAGATTAGTAATCTCTACAAATTTCCTAAATGACTAAGGTTTATGACCTCTCATTGGGGGAGATTGTTAGCCTCAAAATATTGAGCCAAACAAGAATGCTCGGTCATATGTTTACTATGTATCGTATTTTAGAACGTTGTAATAGGTAGTATATTAGTCGTGTTATTACGGGCTTAACTTTAAGCTAAGGTTCATTAATAAGTAACCAAAGCCCAAAAGGAAAGCCCGACCCAAACCATATAGTCCATAAAGAAGCCCGCATGTGGGTGGACTATATATACCCTTCCTAGCATGTTAGGAAGGGTGTTGGTTCATTTTGTATTCTCACTTCTCAATCTAACATTCACCTAGTTCCAACCATTTCTCTCTCTTTTCTCTCTCTACTTTCTCTCACTAAAACTCATCTCATATCTTCCTTTCTTTCATAAATTCATGTATTATAACATCACATATATGGGACAAAAAAACACGTTATTGTTTGATTCAAGACTTATTCATAGAGCTTATATAAGGCTTATAGAACATATAGATAACTTACAAAGCTTGAAAATGGGTTCAGGGCTCGGATTGGATCGTAAACTTGCAAGACGAGTTCAAGGGCTTATTAGATTTTTTCTTGGCTTAAGAACAGCTTATAATTCCTCTTAATCCTCTTAGGGTTGATCTAGATCATAGTTTCTATGTAGAAACACGTAAAGGTGATGAATTAAAAGGTTGTGTTGGTTTCGATTGATATAGGGGACGTACACCCTTGGTGGCCAAGTTTATAGCTTGGACTTGTGGTCAAGGGGTAGCTTGTGACTAAGGTAAGTTAGGAGAGTAGCCTTGATTGGTGTAAAGTGGTGGTGGTGGTGGGGGGGGGGGGGGGGGTCATGGAAACCAAATAAGGAGAAGAAAAAGGTTACCTTGGTGAGGAATGGTGTGACATGGGAATGAGGGATGTAAAACCCGTATTTTGAGAATACGCCTTTTAGGCCATTTGTGTCATTTTGAAAATTTAAAGTCATATTTGAAAATTCATTTCATTTCTGGCAATTCATTTTATTTTTGAAATTTCATTTCATTTGTAAATATTTAAAAATGTGCATTTAATTATTTGAATAAGTTTAAAATAAATAAACTTTAGGTTATAAAATCTTTTGGAAATAATAGTCATATAACATATAGTTTATTTAAAAAGAGAAAAATATATATTTGTATAAAATATTTATTTTGGCCGGATTTTAAATATAAAATAAATAAAGGATTTTGTTAGTTTGTTATTTAAATTATAAAGGTTTTAAATTTAGAAAATGTGTTAAGGCTTTTAAGGAATATTGTGTAAGACTTTTTAAAAATGGAAAAATTATATTTGGTCTTATCATTGTTTAATGTAACCATGTATTTTAGACAAAGGAAAGGGGAAACAAAGATTTGTTTTAATACAAAATATGTTTAAAGGAGAAAGTAAATAAAAACAATAGAAACATGTTTTCTCCTAATTAAATACTTACTGCAAATGAAGTCTAGCTCAGTTGGATGGATGCATCTGGTTATAGTCTCCATGTGTGGGAGGTCAGGAGTTCGACTTTTATAATTCCCCATGTGGGGGATTTTCCCAGAATTGGTAGCCGGGTTCGAATCCCAGCGCAATGCCTTGAAGCCCCTTAATGAGAATCCGGATGACTAGCATAGGGGTTGATATTCTCTTAGTGAGATGATTGGAACTCGGATCGAGAGACTTGGTGCCTCGGTGGCACGCAAGATACTCCACTGCACCAAACTGTCGTTCAAAAAAAAATACTTACTAAAAATTACAAATTCCTTCCCCTAGTCTAATGGTAGCCGTCCCACATTCTTTTTTTGGGTAAAAGGGAACAAGGTTCCCCGCTAAAATATATTAATCACCCAAATAATTAAGTACACTGGAATATGGCTAATTTTTCTAAGATTTTCTCACATTCTTCACACACAACCAAACTCCATTTTTGATTTTGCTAAGGTTTTCTAACCTCCATTGTAAAAAACTTGAAATTTTGGGTATTATTGGTGATTTCTTCCATCCTTCTCCTTCTTCCTAGTGTTTTTGGTGCCTTGGTGATTATCATCCTTGTGTGTTCATCTCATGTAAGTACTTTAATCCTCGTGTCACCTTCCATGATTTTGTATCTTTGTAATATAATTAATTATGTGTTGATTAGGTTTTATAAACCCTAAAACATGTTATAGGTGATTGAATTTGTTAAAAAGCTTTTCACATGTTAGATCAATTTTAATCAGTCCTAAATATGTTCTAAATAAGTTATTACATGATATTTATAAAAATCTAGACATCTTATGATGATATAGATGGGTTAATTATAAGTTAGAAAACAAGGGTTGTGGGCTGTTTGGAAAAAGGGTCATCTTGTAACCATCATAAAATGAGTTCTACAATAGCTTTTAACATGAATCTAGTGTCCTTGATCATCTACTCTGAGTCTAGTTTGTTAATATGTCCTCCATTTATTTTAAAGAACTTGTTATGGTTGGATTCTTATTGTTTTTCCATAAGGTGTCAAAACTGATTTTCTAGACAGAAAATATCATGTTCACCATAAATATCATAAATCCTATAATATTATGAATTAACTTAAGCCACTTTAACGGGATGATCTTCATATGTTGGGACATCTCTTTGATTTTTTCTAATTTTTTGAAGATGTTTAAGTGGGCCAAAATCATAACAACATTCTATTTGTTTTGACTAGATGTGTTTTGGGCTAGGTTGGGCTTATTAGGTCATATCTTGGGTTGGGTAACCTTTGGGCTTAAGCCCTCTAAATGAGGCCTTATTGACATCTTCATTTGTTTTGGGATGATCTTTAGATCTGTTTGGGGATGATCTTCATATGTTGGGACATCTCCTTGATTTTTGCTAATTTTTTTGAATATGTTTAAGTGGGCCAAAATCGTTACAACATTTTGTATCTTCTGACCAGATCTATTTTTGGGCTAGGTTGGGTTTATTAGATCATATCTTGGGTTGGGTAACCTTTGGGCTTAAGCCCTCTTACAGAGGCCTTATTCACCCATAAGTAAACCTCTGTGTTATAGGGATTTAAGGAAGTCTATTATGGGTAGTTAAGTAGTGTATCTTACCTTAATTACCAAGAAATCTATTAAATAAGGAAACTACTGTTTTTGGAAAGTCGATCACCTATTTTTGGAAACTTGCATTTTATGTATATGATCAGTATGTATGAGATGTTTGTATGTATATTGTAGCCTTGGTGACACGTGATTAGGACTTGTTTCATTTTGTGCGGCTCTTTGTGTTGTTTTGCGCTAAGGTACGGATATTCAGTTCTTTTAGTAAGAACACTTCTTTCACTCTTTTGTAACTATTCTTTTTGATCAGTCCCTAAGACTTTGTTATGTTCCCATATCCTTAGTTGCTGTTTTGATATGATCCTTGATTCCCTTTGCCTTGTTATGATCCTTTTGTCTGATATGTCTTCTTATGCTTCTATTTGATCAATTTAGATATATGCTTTGATATGCCCTTTGTTATGAACCCCTTATACCCGAGCCATATTTTGTTTCCAGTCATGGAGGTACCATGACCATGTCATCCGATGCATCAGTGGCATGACACCATCTGGCGCGGTGTGATTAGACCCTGACATTCCCTGTTGATGCGCATTATTATTTGTGATATTATGAGTGCATGTGCTAGTCATGAGCTAGTGCACGTGCTATTGACTTTGTTTTGCAGAGAGCGTATGGAAGCATCCTAGGATTTTGGTAAGTTTGATATGATTTGTAGTGAATGGGTTGTGTGTGCTATACACCCCATATCGCTTTTGGTACGTGGGAGTCGCGCCCCATGTACACCTATGTGACTATATGGTTTGATATGATTTGTGATTTGTTATATGAGCTCGTGGGCATTTTGATAACTTTCATTCACCTTCTCTTTATGATCCATATATTCATTCCTTATTCATATATTGTTGACATCCGTAGATTTCATTACCTCTCTTTACTTTTAGCCTTATTTATTGTATCCGTTTACTTCGCGTTTTGCTCAGCCGTGTTTATTTTTCATGCGACATGTATTAAGCAGGAAGCTGGGCATTGAGAGTTTGGTGAGTGCCTTTAGAGTTACCCGAGTCAATAATTTACTGAATATGTTTATGATTTCAGTACTCTGCATTTTCAACCCTGTTGTTTTGGGGATTTGATATTGTTGGATTATATTTATGTTTTAATTTATAAGTTTCATTTTGGACCTTTATGTTTTTATGTATCTGATATGACACCATAAATGTTACACTTTGTCTATTTTCAGAGCGGTGTGTTATAATATGGTATCAGAGCGTCCACGACCTAGGATTTGAAATGTGAGGATTGGGTAGATTAGACTTTCACAAGTACTTTGATAATATTGTTATTTTCTTCGACACTTAATCGTTTCCGCTGAATTTGTCATGTTAGCAGGGAGCTTCGTATTAGGATGTTCCATCTCGATATTACGTTATAGCTGAGTGGTTGGGTTTACGATTTAAATTACCCTCGCTCCCCAAACATTTATAGAATGACTTCCGAATTATGATGGCTCGAACAATGACGTCTTCTTCGTACTCTGATTATATCGCTTCCTTCGTATATGCGCATCTTATTATCTAAGCTTTGTTCTTGTTGTCACTAATTCGTTTATGTCTCAGATGGTGAATACTCGTCGGAATTGCCCCAAATATTCTGGTCATAGCCCGCTGCACTGCCTCATCAAAGAAGGACCAGAATAGCTAGGGGAATTGTGACGCGTATTCACCATCAGAAACATAAACGTATTAGTGACGACAAAAACAAAGCTTAGATAATAATATGCGCATATACGAAGGAAGCTATATAATTAGAGTACGGAGAAGACGTCATTGTTCAGGCCATCATAATTCGGAAGTCATTCTATAAACGTTTGGGGAGCGAGGGCACCTTAAATCGTAAACCCAACCACTTGGATATAACATAATATCGAGATGGAACATCCTAATACGAAGCTCCCTGCTAACATGACAAATTCGGCGGAAATGATAAAGTGTCGAAGAAAATAACGATATTATCAAAGTACGCGTGAAAGCCTAATCTACCAAATCCTCACATGTCAAATCCTAGGTTGTGGACGCTCTGATACCATAATTGTAACACCCCGCTCCAGAAAGAGACAAAGTGTAACATTTATGGTGTCATATCAGATACATCAAAACATAAAGGTCCAAAATGAAATTTATAAATTAAAACATAGATATATTCCAACAATATCAAATCCCCAAAACAACGGGGTCCAAAATACAAAGTACTGAAATCATAAACATATTCAGTAAATTATTGACTCGGGTAACTCTAAACGCACTCATCAAACTCTCAATGCCTAGCTTCCCGCTTAATACCTGCCACATGGAAAATAAGCACCGCTGAGCAAAATGTCCAGTGAAAGGATATAACAAATAAGGCTAACAGTAAAGAGAGGTAATGAAATCTGTGGACGTCAACAATATATGAACAAGGAATGAATATATGGATCATAAAGAGAAGGCGAATGAAAGGTATCAAAATGCCTACGAGCTCATACAAATCACAAATCATATCAAACAATATAGTCACATAGGTGCACATGAGGCGCGATTCCCATGTACCAAAAGCGATATAGGGTGTATAACACACACAACCCATTCACTACAAATCATATCAAACTTACCAAATGCCTAGGATACATCCATATGCTCCCTACAAAACAAAGTCAATAGCAAGTGCTCTGGCTTATGACTAGCACACACACTCATAATATCACAAATAATTAAACGCATCAAAAGGGAACGTCAGGGTCTAACCACACTGCCCCAGATGGTGTCATGCAACCAGTGCATCAGATGACATGGTCATGGTAACTCTATGATTAGAAACAAAATATGGTTGGGGTATAAGTGGTTCCTAACAAAAGGTCATATCAAAGCATATTTCAAAATTGATCAAATGAAGCATAAGAAGGCATATCAAACAAAGGGATCATAATAAGGTAAAGGGAATCAAGGATCATATCAAAACAACAACTAAGAATATGGGGAACATATCAAAGGTTAGGGACTGATAAAAAAGAAGAGTTACAAAAGAGTGAAAGAAGTGTTCTTTCTAAAAGAACTGAATATCCGTACCTTAGCGCAAAACAACACAAAGAGCCACACAAAATGAAACAAGTCCTAATCCCGTGTCACCAAGGCTACAATATACATACAAACATCTCATACATACTGATCATATACATAAAAGTGTAAGTTTTCCAAAAATAGGTGATTGACTTTCTAAAAATCGTAGTTTTTCTATTTAAAAGATTTACCGAATTAAGGTAAGATACACTACTTAAGTACTCCATAATAGAATTCCCATAAATCAACATAGAAATCACAAAGGTTGACTTATGCATAAATAAGGCCTCTGTAAGAGGGCTTAAGTCCAAAGGTTACCTAACCTAAGATATGACCCAATAAAGCCAACATAGCCCAAAACAGATTTGGTCAGAACATACAGAATGTTGTAACGATTTTTGCCCACTTAAACATCTTAAAAAAATTCAGAAAAGTCAAGAAGATGTCCCAACATATGAAGATCATCCTCTTGAATTGGCTTAAGTTAATTCGTAATATTTATAGTATTTATGGTGTTTATGGTGAACATGACATTTTTAGTTCCAGAAATTTAGTTTTGACACCTTATGGGAAAACAATAAGAATCTAAACACAATAAGTTCTTAAAAATACATAGAGGACATATTAACAAACTACACTCATAGTAGATGATCAAGGATACTAGATTCATGTTAAAAGTTATTGTAAAACTTGTTTTATGATGGTTATAATATGACCCCTTTTCCATACAGCCCACAACCCTTGTTTTGTTACTTTTGATTCACCAATCAGGATCATCATAAGATGTCTAGATCTTTATAAAAACCATGTAAAACTTTATTTAGAACATATTTAGGGCTGATTAAAACTGATCTAACATGTGAAAAGGTTTTTAACATATTTAATCACCCATAACATGTTTTAGGGTTTATAAAATCTTAATCAACACATAATAATTATCATACAAAAATACAAAATCATGGAAGGTGACACAAGGATTAAAATACTTTCATGAGATGAACACATAAGGATGATAATCACCAAGGTACCAAAAACACTAGGAAGGAGGAGAATGATGGAAGAAAACACCAAGAATACCTAAATTTCCAAGGTTTTTACATTGGAGGTTGTAGAGAAAACCTTAGCAAAATTAAAAATGGAGTTTGGTTGTGTGTGAAGAATGTGGGATGGCTACCATTAGACTAGGGGACGGAAATTATAATTTCTAGTAATTATTTAATTAGGAGAAAACATGTTTCTATTGTTTTTATTTACCTTCTCCTTTAAACATATTTTGTATTAAAACAAATCTTTGTTTCCCCATTCTTTTTCTAAAACACACGTTTACATTACACAATGATAAGACAAAATACAAATTTTATATTTTTAAAATGTCTTACACAATATTCCTTAAAAGCCTTAACACATTTTATCAATTTAAAACCTTTATAATTTAAGTAACAAATTAATAAAATCCTTTATTTATTTTATATTTAAGATCCAGACAGAATAAAGATTTTATAAAATATATATTTTTCTCTTTTTAAATAAATTATATGCTATATGATTACTATTTCCAAAAGATTTTATAACCCAAAGTTTTATTATTTTAAACTTATTCAAAGAATTAAATACATATTTTTAAATATTTAGAAATGAAATGAAATTTCAGAAATGAAATAAATTTCTAGAAATGAAATGAATTTTCAGAAATGACTTCAAATTTTCAAAATGACATAAATGGCCCAAAAGTCGTATTCTCAAAATGCGGGTTTTACAACTCTTCCCCTCTAAAAAGAAAGTTTCATCCTCAAAATTAAAGTAGTATTACGGGTTTTATAATTCTTCCCGTCGAAAAGAAATTTTGGCCGCGGAATTTAAAGAGAACATAACGAAACGAAACATACCGAATCATGCAAAGAAGTGCGGATAGCTAGAGCGCATAGATTACTCGGTCTCCCAAGTAGCCTCGCGCTCAGGATGGTTCTTCTAAAGAATCTTAACGAAAGGAATAGTCTTTTTCCTCATAACACGTTCCAGACGGTCCAAGATGGCCTCAAGTTCCTTGGCTAAGGATAAGTCCTCTTGGATTTGATCCAAAGGATACAAAACGACATGCATTGGGTGATATTTGAATCCCCTCAAAAGCGAAACATGGAACACATTATGTACATGAGATAACTGCAGAGGTAGAGCCATACGATACGAAACCTCTCCTATACGATCAAGGATCTAAAAAGGGCCGATAAAACACGGACTAAGTTTCCCATTGATACCAAAAAGATGAACACCTTGACATGGAGAAAGTTTAAGGAACACACGATCACTAGAATTAAAGGATAACTCTCTCTGATGACGATCAACATAACTCTTTTTTCGATACCGAGCTTCTTTGAGCTTTTCTTTAGTAATGGCGACCTCTTCATTAGTCACATCGATTAGTTCTGGGCCCTCAATAATATGCTCGCCTACCTCATTCCAACAAATAGGTGCATGACATTTAGATCCATACAAAGATCAAACGGTGCTGCCTTAATGCTAGCATGACAACTATTGTTGTAGGAAAACTCTACAAGGCATATATACTCATCCCAATTTCCCGTCCACTCCAAAGCACAAGATCTCAACATATCTTCCAAAGTCTGAATGGTACGCTCAGTATGGCCATCAGTTTCTGGATGAAATGTCGTACTAAACTTAAGCCTCGTACCCGAAGCTTTCTGTAAACTCTTCCAAAACCGAGAAGTAAAAAACGGATCTCTATCGGATACAATCGCTGCTGGAGTACCATGTGTTGAGTTTACTTCTTGAAGGATCTTTGAAACATTGATCACATTACAAAGACTGTGCGGAAACCAATCTTTATACATAAGAAGAACAATAGAAATAACCAATCGTTCAAGCCTTAATATATTAAATACGATCACTCTAAATAGTGATAGGGTTTACAACCTTAAATCTACAACAAACAATCAGAGAAATGTGTAGAGAATATGTGTGTTTATAAGTGTCTATCTCTACACCCTAGGATCTCCTTTTATAGTGCATGGGGTCCTAGGTGGTCACAATGTAATGAATAATTGCCTATGTAATATATATCAATATCCTTTAATGGTTTCCTAAATAAACTTGTAGCCTTCTCATCATACTTATCATGTTTTAATGCTTTCCACAAGAATAAGAAGACTAAATATTTGATCTTATCTTCTACAATCTTCCATCAACTTTACCTCACTACCAAAAGGAACTGTAACACCAAGAGGAACGAAGTACTCTAGTAGGAACTGTAAATCACCAGGAGGAACGAAGTACTCCAGTAGAAACTGCTATATTACCAGGAGTAACTTCTAAATACATTTGTAACACCGCACTTGGATAAGTGGACCGTTACGTGTATTTATGGCGTGTTATCAAAGCATAAGGTAAATGTCCTAAAATATTAACTGACCATAAAGGAAATACCAGAATCAAACATCGGTAATATAAACCAAAGCTCAAAACATGAAAAGTAAATACTGAAGGAAAGGACTAAACAATGTCCAAATAAGCAGAATAATATAAGAAGTGCATAAAGTTAGAAGTCTGGATAGCTTCCATCCAAATGCACATGCTCTCAGAATCCTAAGAGCGTCCTGGTGTACCTACCATTAGAACATGAAAGGAACTACGACGGAGCATAACACCCAGTGAACGGATATAAAGCATGATAAGAAATACTGAAATGAAGCAGATGATAAAATACTGAAGCTGTAAGACTGTAAGTAAAGTTGCAACAGAAATTTGTGTATAATCTAAAAAGTCTGATTTATAAATAATAAAGTTGAACTGTTATCTGTTGAATATGAAAACATGCATTTATTGTATTTTAATTTCCAAGAGCTTATATAGGTCATGTGTTGTAACAACTGCTGCATGAATAAATGGAGGGGTGACCTCGTCATGCTGTAGAGATGTGACCTCTAAATAATGTGCTCGGTGGAGGGATCAACTCCAATGTAAAGGATGTAGAGCACACACCACATTCACGTGATAACTGTAAACTGATAGCCAAGGATGCATCCATACGCCCCGTTGATAATACTGATAAGCTAAAATAAATGGGACGCTGAAAGAAATCACTCCCTCGCAGAGGAGTCATGACACCGACGCCTCTAGTTTCATGGTTACGATACCTCCGTAACTAGTATATAAATTGATCATGCTTGTATATAAAGCTCATGCAATTTATTTAGTTATTAAAATGATTACTGATAGCTTAAAACATATAATGGGGAAAACATTTGGCTGCAGACGGGGAATCCTAATCATGCATAGAAGGAAGTCCTTACTGAAGGACGGAAATTCCGTACCTCGTGTCCAGTAATACAATAAGAATGAAAGCTGAAGGATCTACTCCGACTTCACAGATACTACAAAAATAAGGGACGTGAATGAGTTGTCTGATTACTGTTTACTGTTACTGATTTTTATTGTTCTTACTTGGTTTGTTAAGTTCTTGTATTATTGTACTGTTCTGCATAAAATATGGTAACTCTGACTGTCTTTAAATATTTATTGATTAGTGTATAACATGTATTTTCTGATTATTGTATAATATACTGTATTCTGATGTTATAACATTGCTATAATTAGTAATCCTGCTAAATTCAGAAAATTTCCCGAATTAGAACGGTTTCCTAATTTAGTTCCCTTGAAAGATTAAATCATTAACTAATGACACATTTTTAATCAATTAAAAATAATTACCCATCAACATTTAATTTACTAGTTAAATTAAATAAATAATATGACTTGGTTAATTTAGTTATAAAAACTTTTTTATAAAATGATTTAACCAATTAATATAACTTCGTTATTATTATTTCCGTGACCCCGAAACCCGAGTCCAAACACTCCCCGAGACACCCATGTCTCGGGTTAAACAAACCGGCCCACATGACCTCCTAACATGGCCACCTGCTGCTGACGTCATCCGACAGTAGCCAATGGCCTAGTGCCAGTTGCTACTGGCCGTGTTATGGTTCCCACTATTTTCATGTTTAACAGTTCCCACTCTTAATGTAGTGGTTCCCACTGCTAATGCAGTGGTTCCCACTGCTATTGTTTCTGTTCCCCTGTTCGCAATCCCAAACACCCGTTTTTGTCTATACTTACTGTTTATAAACCAAACGTACCCTATGATTACAACAACACCCCGTGGCCATTATTCTTTTCCCCTGATTGGGGTTTTTCGTGGCTGGCAAACAGAAAATACCACCGAGACCCTAAAGGTCTCGGCTGTGTATACTCAGAACCCACCGAGAGCTTTATGCTCTCGGTTTTCGTTATTAAACCCCAGCCCGACTGATCTTTAATGCTATATGATATTAAAAATCACTTGTTTTGATCTTTAGACAATACTAAATCGTGATTAAAAGGAAATTAAAGGAACATAAATGATTACCTTTATAAGATTTCGGATGGAATGACAATTACACACAAATAATTGACGAAAAATCAAGACCTTGTTCCTTGTGGTTTGTTCACAGCCGGCGGCTTGCTCACACATCCCATCCCTAATTTTTTTTTGTTTTCTGATCCTGACCAAGGGAAAGGGGTTTATCCCTGTTTGTTTTTCTTTTGTAGTGAACCGGGCCTAAAATCCCAACTCCTTTCTATTTTTATTTTATAAAAAGTTGCGGCCCAATATAAATTACATATGTCTTGGTTTTATTTTTCGACACTAACAATAGTCGTGTATACTTATTTTTATTTCTCGTGTTTTAGTTTCTGAATCGTGATAATTATTTTACGTGTAATAATACATACGTAATATATTCTAAAACTTAATAATTATTTTCTGAATAATTATTTATTTGTAATATTTAAATAAAACTTAGACTGCGTAATTGCTGTTAACATTTACTTATTTTCTGTATAATAAAATAATACATAGGTAATATTTTCTAAAACTTAATAATTATTTTCTGAATAATTATTTTGTTGTAGTATTTAAGTAACCGAGACTACGTATTTACTGTTTACGTTTAATTAAAGTTAAAGCTGAGACTACGCGTATTTAATAATCGAGGATTTTAAATACGGGTTTTACAATTCTTCCCCTCTAAAAAATAATTCGTCCTCGAATTAAGGATCCGATTATGCTGCGGTTTTACAATTCTCCCTCTCTAAAAAGAAAATTCGTCCTCGAATTAAAATTAATTTAAGCTGATGAGGTTTATATAAGCTGAAAGTCACATAGACTGAAAGGACATAAAAGCTGAAAGACATATAAGCAGAAAGACCATTTGTCCTTGATTTAGAACATACTGCTACTGAAAGGGTATAACATGACATGACTGAAGTGAACATTAAACGTGACATGGCTGAAGAGGACATGGAACGTAACATGTCTGGAAGAACTTAACTGAATTATTGAACGAAAAAGGATGAGAGGTCTGGATGGATTCCTTCGTTCCGAGTGGCTTCCCACTCGAAACGACTCCTTCAAAGGTCTAAACATAATGAAAATCTTGGTCATGATGAGCCAGTCCTGATGAATGCTAAAATAGTTCTTGTTCCATACTTAAGATGGATTTTCTGAATCTGATAGAATGAACAAGCCATAGCATGAAAAGGTACGTACGATTATCCTGAAGAGATAACAATTATATCTCTGGGCAGGGTGCTGAAAATATATATGGACGAACTACGTTAACAATTGTGAACATGCTACATGAGCGATTGTGAACATGGTTCGCGATCATAAAAGAAACGTCGTGCATGAAATATATCATGAGTGTGATACGTGAAACATACTGTGGACGTGATACTAGAACATAACATGAACGTATGCTGACTAAGGAAGGAATGCCAAACGATACGGCCTGAGATGTCAAATGTCTGACTAGTTATGGAATAGCTGTGCTAAACTTGAGTATGGTTTCTCAAGCTTTCTGTAACCGTATTCGGTAATAAACTGTGAAACGTATATCGTGAGATGGAACACGAATTTGAATGTGAACAATATCATGAGTGCGAACGTGAAATTATTCATGAGACAACATAAAATATGGACTGAAACCACATCATAATATGGACGTGAGACGTAGACGTGAAGGTAAACGTAACGTGAACGTGAACGTGAAGGTACACGTGATCGTGAACATGAATTTCTATATGACATGATTGTTGATGGAATACCGTGAAATTGTACGATCTATTGCTGAATTTCCTGCAGATCTGCTACTGCGTAATCCTTTCGGATGAAAGAACATGTATAGGCTGGTTTAAATGGTCGACAATGACTTAGATAACATTATACTTCTATGAGTTCTGTGGTAACTGATAACAATCTTCATGAAATCTTGTCTCATTTATGTTCAGAATTTCTAATGGTTGTAATAACTCACTAGCATGAAGACGTTCTATCTTGAACCTGCAGTATGTCAGGCACCTAGATATGAACATGGCTGCATCCATATGTTATACTTCTTTTATCAAAATTTTGCCTGGGATTATGGTACATTCTGGTGAAATCTGGGTGAATAGTCATAAATTTTTCTTAGTCACGGTAAATTCGATCTCTCCTAGAGTAGGATCGTATAGAATACAAATTTTTTGTGTATGTCCTCTCCTTTATGCGTAAGCTTAGTCATGGAAAGCTAATCATGAGGACTGTCAACAATTTCTGCGGTAGCAGTCAACCGAGTTTTAGAAAATTTCGTACTTTGGTCATAGACGTCGGTCGTGACCATTTGGTGATTGCCTCCACCTTCGTAGTGCTTCAAAAATTTCTTTCTACTGAAATAGGG
The DNA here is from genome assembly GCA_025667525.1 of Glebionis coronaria. Classification (NCBI taxonomy): domain Eukaryota; kingdom Viridiplantae; phylum Streptophyta; class Magnoliopsida; order Asterales; family Asteraceae; genus Glebionis; species Glebionis coronaria. The sequence continues at coordinate 280,987,423 of CM046881.1, forward strand.
TGGCTTAGAAATGTCAGTTTGTTCAAATGAAACTCACATATGGAAAGCTGCGTATATAATATTCTCCTATCGGAGAATCTGCAGGATCATGAAAAGATGATTCTCATGTTTTTTTTTCTAGAATTAAGCAGATAGGAATGTTAGCTATGATTACACTGACGATTTTGTCTAGAAATACATGAAAAAATTTTATTCATCAATTTCATACTATAACTGGGGCATAGGGAACTCAGACGTATAAGTCAAAATTTTAGAGAGACTATAACGTGTTCAACAGCAATCTGGAAAATATCATGTTCTTCTCTCACCACTGCTGGTGGCATGGCCGCGAATTGTTCTGGAAGATATTTAAGACATCGTAGCAGGTCAGGTAACCTCCTATTCGTGGAATGAGTATCATTTTATGAATGGTGATCTTGTAAATTTTCGGTGATCGATATATGATCTCATGTTACCGGCCTTCTTTATGATAGACAGAAACGATACACCTCCTGGTGGTGCGCTAGGGCGAATAAAGCATCGTTCCGGTAACTCTTGCAGCAATTGCTGCAACTCCTTTAACTTAGCTGAAGCCCTGCGACCAAGAGTTCTAAAAACAAGTTCTCTTCTTGAGACAAACTCGATGTTAAATTCTGTCTCGCTGTTAGTAAAATTTTCTGGAAACCTTTTGGTATTGAGTCTGGAAGTTCTGGAATAATTAGCTGATCATAAATTTTAAGAACTTCAAAAGTGGATTATAACTGGTGGCTAGAAAGTCTTCGTAGCTATGGACTGATAAGTCACACGCTTGTAAGGCAGAAACATTTGTACTGATTTTTCGGGCAAAAAACATAATGAATATATTTGGGATCTAGTAAGACTGATGAGATGGCATTTATACATGATCTCATCGTTCTTTTCAGGCTTTTAATACATAAAATGTCATAAAAATACCATATATATGCTTTTGTTTGTTTACTTGTGTATTTTAGGTATGGATATCGTGAAAAAGACAAAATATCATAAGAAACAAGGAAAAACGAACACAAGAAACGAAGCCGTACAATGAACTGGGCCTTAGTTATGGATTTCTCAAAGAAAAACCCTTGAAGACTTGAAGATGTACAAGATTAATCCCTCATTTATGAATAAATGACGCTTAATACCCTTGTATATTTATAATTGCAAGTTTGGTCCCTTAAGTTTGTCAAAATTACAAAAAGGTCCTTCAACTTTGAAGCTTTGGCAAGTTTAGTCCCTCAACAATTCTAAATTGTCAACAATGGTCCCTCATGAAGTCAAATATCCAATGAAGACCTTCAAAATTCAAGAAAGTACAAGATCAGCCCTTGGAAAATCAAGAAATGTTCAAAACAAACCCTTAAAACCCTTGTTGCAAAGTTTAGTGGCCAAAGTATGAAAATCAAAAGTTTAACAACAAATGAATTCGTTTTTGGTGGCTGAAATACTTTGTTTACAACTTTCACCAAAAGACAAGGACTAAAAATGGGCAAATGAAACATTCAAAAAGAATTTGCGCCAAACAACTTACCAGTCCACAAAAAACGGATCAAACGTGTTACTGTTTACCCTGATGAACCCAGTTACTATCCCACTTAAAACAAAGGGTAAAAATCAATTACCCTTGCACACGTTTGATTCACATGCCCTAAAACCCATCGCACACCAAAAACTCTCAATCCCACTCACCAAAGGACCCCACCCATTCTCACCTCAACCAATTATGTGACGACTTAGCCTCCAAGTAATGCCACGTGGCCAAATCAACAACCCACAACAAATACTTGCTCCCAAAGGCAAAAAGGAAGGGTCAGGATCATTTGGGACATCTCATAACACAAAATTCGTATAGAAGATTCAAGGGCATTTTTGAGAATCATTAGCTAGGGTTTCTAGTTCTAGAATCATCTCTTGTACTCTATAAAAGGACCCCAACCTGTGGTGAGGCCTTTGTTCCAATTTCTAGCATCCTAAATTGTATTTCCTTTCAAGTTTTAATAAAAGTTGGTTTTTGAAAAGTTCAAGTGTAATTCCTTTTTATGAGATTGAAGTTGTTGTTTAGGTGATAGAATTTGAGTTCCATTATCATTGTTAATGTTTGTATGTGGTTTGTTTTGGCCACGGATTTCTTTGGTCAGGATTTGAAAATTTTCACAAAAATATTTTCAAGTTTCTGTCAAAATGTTTAGGGTTCTAAGTTCTTGATTCTTCAAGGAAGTTTGGATCTTAGGGTTTGTAAACACTCCTTTCCATCTTAGGTTCATCATATCTAAGATGTGAGGTTTGGTTTCAAATCTAGGATAGTGTACACTTTTGAAATTTGGTTTTCAAAAGTGGTCTGAGGTAGCATATTGACCTGTTGTTCATAGCTTCAACTATTGGAGTTTGTAGATAATAAGGTTGTAGATCTGTTGTCTTTCCCCTCAAGTTGTTCATACTTGAAGGGCTTGGACTGGTCTTACATAACAAAGCTTCTATAAGCACTCAAAAAGTTCTTATTAGGCCACTGTTATTGTTTGTCCCATTGTTTTGATTACATCTGTTACTAACCCCAACCCTGCTTCAAGGATTGATCAAAGCTTGTTACCAGCAGACTTTAGGAAAGAATTGAAGCATTCGCTTGGTTGTTTGTTCATTATAGAAGGAGATCAACCATTGAAGGCCCTTGGGATCAACCTTTGATCCTTCTTTAGGGTGTGATATTGTCTAAGTACCTTGGTCTTGTTCTAGTTGTTGAACAAGGTCCAAGGAGCATAGCTGAATCCCTCTAGGAAGTTGTGGGGGATAGCTTTGTGTTCTCTTTAAAATTCCACTCAACAAATTTACTAAAAATCTGTTAAGTGAAAGTTGCTATGTGATTTTGTGTACCTGTGTTTGTAGGATCAATTTTTCAGTTTATTTCTATTAGTAGTCACCTAGTAGACTTGTAGGAATCATAAAAAGGTAGGTTACATGGGAAAATTTGGAAATCAATCTAAAATCAGTCAAAAAGGGATTTAAGGGGTGTTTGGTTGAGAAAGTCCTTAAGGCCTTTTCTCCTTGGTTTTTAAGGTTGGTAGATCAGTAATAGTTGTTTTTAAGCTGTCTTAGCTATTTGGCAAGGTCTCTAAATCTATAACAAAGTTTTGCACAAGTAATCAAAAATCTGTCAGAAGGGATTTGGTTTGTGGTCAAACACATCAGAAGCTGCCATTTGTTTAATACTTTGATTCAAGGGTTGAATTTTGGTTTGGGAGTAGTTTTCATTGGTTTGAATCTCTGCATTATCTGGTCTCTTTGATTGGTAGCTAATTGGATAAGCTAGGAGCTTACAAAGTTCACTGAAGTGGTCAAATGCATTAGCAAATGACCACCTCTAATTGACCTCCACATTTGCTTGTACCCATAAGATTTTTGGATTGTGTTGCTTTATATCTCTTCATTGGCTGCTAATTTACTTGTTTAATCTGGTTGTGTGCTTATTTGAAGCCTATTAAGCTAACTGGCTTATAGAGCTTTTCTTGCCAAAATTAAGCATAGTAAGACCACTGTCTTGCTAAGTCCATTGGTTTAGACCTCTAGACTTTCTCCAAAACAGCTTCAAACAAGCTTATTTCCATCTCATAATCTAATCCTGTAAGTTTGGTAACTTTTTGGACGCGTTGACTTTTGTTGACCAAGGCAAAAAAAGCTTATCAGTTATTCCAGCTTTTTGAAACGTGCCACAACTTTATTTTTGTAATTTTCATCAATCATCTCACCTCATAAGCTTAACTAGAAGAAACCAGAACTTAAAAAGAACTTTTCACTACGAAATCAACTTTTCTTATTTTAAGAAAGTGCTTATTGGTTCACACAGCTTATTGTACTTGACTTATTGGGGTTTTCTTTGTTGATTATTCTTAGTTAAGCTATTTGTGAACTTTTGCAACAAACCAGAGCTTCTGAAACGTCTTAGAACTCTAACCCGACTATTTTGTCCTTTAGTGAAATTCTACTTTGCTTACTTTTGGCTTATTGGGTTTGCTTTTTCAAAATTTCTTTTCACAGATCTCTTAGGCATCTCAAAAGAAGGTTGTGTGTCAAATCTGACCTTATGGTATTGGCTTATTGCTTAATGGGCTTATTGGCCCAATAAGGATAAGCTGTTATACCAATAGGCTGTGATAAGCTCAAAACCAGATTTTAGGCCTTCAGACTTTTGTGTTCAGAATAAAATTTTGAGTCAGATAGGGCTTTTTCAGGTCATTTGGGCCTAGTTGAACTTTTTGGGCCCATTAAACCCAATTTGTTGGACTGTTTTAGATTTTAGCCCATTTGGGGGCCCATTAGGGGTATTTTGGTAATTTCACTTTCATTTTCTGCTTACTTAGGTAAAAATAAACTTGTTTGCTAGTTTTTAGAATTTTTTATGATTTCTGGATTTTTAATAATATTTTAATATTATTTTATTATTAAATTTCAATTTTCACATTTTTGCACTTTTTATATTTTTCTTAGATCTAATACATTAAAATAGGATTTTTGTAACTCTTAGATTAATTTTATCATCATTTTTCTAATTTCTAGAATTATTTTAAGTTTTTAATAATTTTTAATCATTCTAAATACTTTTAATTAGTTTTAAAATTAATAAAAATATTTTTTATTCTTATTTAGTCTTTTTAGAGGTTTACAAAGTGAAAATCTTTATTAGGGCTTTTTAATAATTATTTTGACTTTTAGGGCTATAATTAGCATTTAAAAATTAATATTTAATTAACTAAAAGGTTTGAAAAAGTTTTGATCATTTGTAAACTCTTAGTTTATTTAATTTGAGATTTGGTAATTTTTGGGAATTTTTAGAATTTATTTTTGTTTTAGCACTTTTTACGGTTTTTAATTTTAGTCGTCGTAGTAATAATTTTCACGTATCCGTCATTCTAATTTCTCATCTCCTTCTTTCTCAAATATTAATCCAAAATATTTACATCTTAGTCACACACATATAACTTCTTGGGAAACAAACTTAATTGGGTCATTAACACTTGATTTTCCTAAATCATTTGTTTAATACTTACCGATTTTACGCCTTTTTCCTAAAAGATCGTATTTTACCACAATCATTTTGGCGCCGCTGCCGGGGAGGTGTGTCGTTATTAATTTGTCATTTTGTTTTTAATATTAGCCATAAATGGTATTTGTATTAGTAGAACTCTAATAATACGTATTATCGGTTTCTTCGTTTTTTTGTGAAATTATTATTACTATATTGTATTAAGTATCACACCAAAATTCAAATATCTCCAAAAGTGTGAAAGCACAACCTTAATTGGGATTTGATCTCCTAATTATTGTATTCGAATCTCAAACAAAAAGAAAAAGCCAAAAATAGATAAATACTTTCGTGAAGCTCGATTTTGAAAAATACAAGCTATAAGGTGGGTATAAGGCGGGTATTATAAAATATACCCTAAGGAAAAAGGCTCTTAAGTGCTTCGCGCCACCTCGTTTTCCTGCTTGCTTGTGAGTATTTTGAGATTGAAAGCTAATCGAGGGTTTTGCCGCCCAAAGTATTATTACGTATCATATATATTTTCTTCGTTTCTTTGTTATTAAACCCTCTTGAACAATTTGGTTTTCACCCAAGTTCTAAAGTCATTCAAAGGCGTTTTGTTGGAAATACGTTTTTACGTATTTAGGAAGGATCGGTCACTCCAACGATATATACATAGTATGGGCTCGTGATCCAATATGTAACAATATAACCCACAAAGCCCACATGTAGGGTGGGCTATATATACCCCTCCTAGCATGTTAGGAGGGGTTGGTTCTCACAATTCACACACTTCTAATCTAATCTTTCATTATTCTCTCCAACCTCTCTCTACTTTCTCTCTCTACATCTTCATCTATCTCTCTCTCTAGTAATCATCTCAATAGTTAGATAATCCAAGGATTACGATAAACTATCAATTGGTATCAAGAGCCATGGGATGATTGTTTTGTTTTTGTGTTTGTGTTCTTGATTTTTGTGCTTATTTTGATCTAAATCATTCGAACCAATTTTTTTTTTGTGTTTTTATGGTTTAATCTTGATACAAATCATCTACATAGGTGTGGTAGTGATTTGGTATTGTTACTTTGGTTAAAAGCACAAATTTTTTGGGTGTTTTGATCATTTTTTGGCTTAAAATCTCGAATTGGTTGAGTTTTGTCCGAGAAAAGTGGGTAATATTCTGACAGAAACCATCGGAAAAGGGTTTAGGTATTCCGACAGCTTCCATCGGAAAAGGGTTTACACATTCCGATCGTTATTCCGATGGGTATTCCGATAGAGGTATTCCGAAGGGTATTCCGATAGTGGTATTCCGACAGGTCATTCCGACGGGTATTCCGATAGTGGTATTCCGACAGCTTATTCCGACGGGTATTCCGATAGAGGTATTCCAACAGGTCATTCCGACGGTTATTCCGATAGTGGTATTCCGACAGCTTATTTCGACAGGTATTCCAATCCACATTCTGACAGACTTTCTGATAGGACATTTCGATGGTTATTCCGATGGGTATTCCGGCAGATTAAATTTGGGGATTCCGATACAGTGACAAGTATTTCAAGATTTTTCAAAAACGTGTTTTTGAAATTTTTTAACAAACTTAAAGTTTGTGGAATCTTGTGTTATTTTGTCTTTGAATTTTTGGTTCATCGAGAACATACTTTAGGGGATTTCAACATTATTTCTCGGCTTCTACACACAACAACAAACACAATTACTTTCTTTCATTGCTCAATCGAGAAGTAATCCGTACCTTCATTTATCATCGATTTTCAATGGATTCGTTGAATTCAACATCTCGAGAGGGAGAATTGAAGATGATGCAAGAAGAAGCAAGACAAAAATGTCAGGTCTCATTTAGACAATTTGAATGTCATCTCCACGAGCTTACCAAGATAGACTATGGACCATCCTTTGTGGGAATATTTGGTCAAGATGCTCCTTTCTTCATGGAGGCTATGATGATAAACTTGGATATTCTTCAGCAACAACTTGACAAAGATGAATTTAATCATACTGAATCCGCATCTGCACTTCAAGTTCTTTTGAAACAATTATCGATTTTTCTTCAATTTGATGTTACCAAGAAAGAAAATTCAGTGCCCTATCAGTCATTCCATGAAGACATGCATAAAGAGATTCAAGACTTCCGTGGTACTTTGTTCAAATACATGACTTCTCTTACACATCTGTTTCAAGAACGATCACGACTTCAAATTGCTTATGATACTTGGAAGCAAGAACATCCGATGCAGATGCCAGAGGAAACAAATAGTCTTACGGATGACTCAAAAGAGACCGCTTTGGTTGTAGTGTCATAAATTCACGTCAAAGCATGCATGACGAAGAGCCAATACTTGGGGTACAATTCAATATTGTATCTAACAATGATTTACAACATTTTGAGCATTCTGAACCTACCTATGCCAAACACGGGATGGAAAAAGGTGATAGCCATACCACTTCTGATTCATCTGATGTGAGTCATAATGGGGGAGAAAGTGCTCAAAATGCTAAAAATCATGATATATGCCTTATGACTCATTCTTTAACCAATTTTGCTTCTAGGATTGAAGAGCTTGAAACGATCATAGCTCAACAATCAAAAGAGCTTGAGGATGCCAAAATTGAATTTTCAAAGAAAACGGATAAATTTGAGAAGTATTTTGAAAAACTTGAAAATTCAAACGTTGTTCTCGAACGAAAATTAAATAAAAAATTTCAAGATTCTAAAGCCGAAAAAGATAATTTTGTGAAACAAATTATTTTGCTAGAATCTAAGTTGGCATCCCAAGACCTCTTACTAAAGGAACAAGAGACCTTAAAACAACATTGTAATGAGTTAAATAATTCTATCATAGAGATGAGGTCTAAAACTCTAGAGTCCACGACCTTGTTAACTACTGAAAATGCTGATTTAAACGCTCAAGTTCAGGAAAAGGTTTTTGCTATAGCTGCGTTGAAAAACGAATTAAGGAATACTAAAGGAACTAGTGTGGACACTAAGTTTGAAAAACCATCAATCTTGGGGAAACCGCCTAAAAATCAGTCCGTTTGACATCCGACTGCATTTAGATCCGAGCGACCAAAATCCTCCCGACCGCGGTTTGCCTCCCAAGTTGATATGGTTCATAGTTCTAGACCAGTCACTCCACTGTCTAGGCCTAATGTGATCAAATCTGCCTATGAAAAACCTACGAACAAAACTGCTACTAATGATTCTAGGTATACTTCTAAGAATATGCCACAACATAGGTCCAATAGCATGCCTAATAATCACTATGTAGATGCATCTAATAAAATGACACAAGCAAGAACTAGGATTTCTAGATATCATTCGGATATCAAACACGGTGTTTGTTCCGTATGCATGCAGAGTGTTTTCACAAAAACTCATGTCGCTTGTGTTTCTAAAGTCTTGAAGGAGTCAAACTCCCGTGATAACAGAGGGAATTCCAAAGGAAATAGGTTTTCTACCGCTAAGTCTTCCGCTCTGCATAAGAAAACCATGTCGCCTAGATCCAATCTTAGGTGGCAACCCACGGGTAGGATTATCAAATCAGCTAATCTTCAATGGGTTCCTACAGGAAGGATGTTTCCCTTTTGCACTACCAAAGTTGGCTGTGAACCCTGCATGGTTCGAAAATAGATATCTCTAACCCATGTGAAAGTATGCAAATTGTTGATTCCAGTACAGGTACTAAAGTCAAGTATCAACAACAACAAACCGGTCAAATCTCTATATACCATTCAACTAAGGACACTCTTAGCGTTTGGTTGCTGAAGAAGCTGATATCTACGGATCAAGTGTTTCAGGGGATTTATGATTAAGCTAACAACAATGGCTCACATTGAAATCACAGTCTGTGACCCGAACCTCAGAGAAAGGGAAGTTTATCTACGCATCGATAACTCACCCTCAAAACGAGAAACTAAATTTTTCTCGGACACGAGCTTACATTCAAACTATTCCAAGGTTTTAAGCTCGTGTATATGGCTCATTGTTAAATGTCAGACAAATACCCGTTCTTCAAATAAAGGAAAGTTTATTGCCGATGATAAACTTATCCTCACAACGAGAAATTAATTTTTTTCGGACATGAGCTTATATTAAAAACATTCGAACTTTTTAAGCTCATGCACTAAGACTTACAGTTAAATATCAGACTGTAACTCAGACCTTAATTTTAGGAAAGCTTATCTTTAAAGATAGTTTATCCTCATAACGGGAAATTAAATTTTCTCGGTCATGAGCTTGTATTAAAACATTCTAAGTTTTAAGCTCAGAAAGGAAAGTGTATCTTTTAAATAAGAGAACTTTTCCTCATAACGAGAAATTTACCCTTCTCGGTCATGAGCTTTACGTTAAAACATTCAAAAGTTTTTCAAGCTTATGAAAACGAATTCTAAGTAAATGTCAACTTAGGACTCGTTCTTCAGTTAAAAGGAAAGTATATCGCCGATGATAAACTTATCCTCACAACGAGAAGTTCACAACTTCTCGGACTTGAGCTCGTTTTGTAAGATATTCAACATCTTAAGCTCAAGTAATTGGTTTTCAAAACTTTGAACATAATTCTTCTAGAATTTCTCAAAAGGTTTTTCTAAATCATTCAAAATTGTGTGTTCAAAAATGTTTTGATAAAAAGAACATGTCTTCTGAAATCGATAATATTTACGAACCTAGAAATGTCGTTCAATAATGACACGGGGTTGTAAATAAAGTTTTAGTAGAATTTTAAATGATTTAAAACATGTTCAAAATGGTTTGCTATTATTTCAGATAGTAACCCGTTTTTCATACTCAAGTCAAGCATTTCACCGGAAAGCTTTGACTCAACAACGGGAATTAATTTTCTCGGGCATGGTTTACTTTATAACAATGTAAGGGATTGTGTTTACGTAATTACACAATCTAACATGAATATATGTACGTGTCAGTGCATTTATTTGTTAAAACAAGAGAAATCTTGTTTTTATGAAGTTATCAACTCAACCAACCGTAGCAATTTACAATTGATATCTACATACTCGACGATGCGACTACTCAAACGGCAACTACAGATCTTTCAATAGAACACGGGTCAACAATTGAGGGGGAGCAATTGTCTAGCATTAAGAATCTTGTCGAAAGTGCCAAGTTCACATATTGGTGTCAAGACAACGATATCAATCGTACACATGGAGTCAAGAGATAACTTCAGACGTGACGAGGCGACCATCATTCATGAACAAGAACCATGTAATTCTTTCATGATGTTCTCCATCATTCAGGTCCAACCTCGTAAATTGCTAATCTTGTGAATACATTATCATATATGATCTTTTCACGTGATAAGTACCTTACACTTGTATTTAAAAGGTATTTTATTTACGTTTCAAGTACACCCTCATTAATTTGAGGGGGCAACCCATCCCAGGTAACTCAGATATCTCTCAAAAGATATTTGTTTGAATCGCACGGAGACAACACATTATCTATTGATTTATTCACTCCGAATAAATTGGTATTGAAATGGTGGCACTCCTCTCCAGCCTCCGATCACTAAAATCCAAAATGCACGATCCAGTCTAGAGCCATTTGAGATCATAAAATATCTCATTAGGACACACTTTCATAATTTCTTGCTTCTTCACACACTATGAAAAGTAAGAAAGTTCTTAAGAGTCCTACGCAAAATCTTCATGATCTTGCCTGAACATCCGAGTAATACGAAAGTATTTACAATGAAGATGGAAATCCTTCTTGAGTGAACATTCAAAAGCTCATGGTAGGTGACTTGTGCGATTCTTTATGAATCAAGCTTGTGATAACTGGAAAGCAACAGTTGTTTAATTCTTAACCGAACTTAAACACGTTCCAGGCCTCTACGCAATATCTTAGTGATCTTGCCAGAACACTCTGAGTGACACTCTATAGTGTTCACAGCTATGAGTGGAAATCCTTGTAGTGTTAACATCAAACAGCACTTGGTAGGTAACTTGCAAGATTCTGTATGAATCACGCTCCTGACAACTAGAAAGCAACGATGGTGCGATTATTTAATGAATCAAACTTGTTCCAGGTATTGGTTTTGACGGCTTCAAATCATGCGGATAATATTATCTAAATGATTCACTCTTTATGTTCGCAGTCAGCTTTGGACGGTCGAATAAAGAGAACAGGTTTACCCGCGAAATCTTGTCAAGGAGGTATTTAATTGAAACTACCTGCCACACGTACGATATTTTAAATCGTCCAACGGTCTTCACCGACCAGAGGTAAAATGCAACCGAATTAGAATGAAATGTTCAAGACCATTTCATCCGTGTATATGTTTTGTTGCTAACTGTCTTATGCAGCGTAACAAGTAGGTGGCATTGCTATGTACAATCCAGAAGAAGTCGTAAACATATGCTTAGGCTTTCTGCACTTAATAGTTCAACAAATTCAAGAAAGCCTAAAAGTCAAGTCTTCTGCTATATCAAACTCTGAAGCTTTCAAGAATTATAAAAGTATAAGTATGTGGAACATGAAGTCACGAGGAGGCAAATTTCACAAGTGATGAATGCACAAGGTCAAGGCAAGGAAACAAGCTTAAGACTAAAGTCAAAGATCTCATCAGCATATTCAAAAGAACAAGATCAAAGACTCAAGCATAGTATGCTAGGTTTAAGATTTTGTAAAATGGTGTGACCTCTCTTAGGGGAAGATTGTTGGAAATGCATTTTTCCAAAGAAAGTCTGAGTCAGATCATTGTTAGCATAAATCACGAGCTATAGACTATTTAGGACATTGTAACTTGGAGTGACCTCCCTTAGGGGGAGATTGTTGGAAATACGTTATTACGTATTTAGGAAGGATCGGTCACTCCAACGATATATACGTAGTATGGGCTCGTGATCCAATATGTAACAATATAACCCACAAAGCCCACATGTAGGGTGGGCTATATATACCCCCTCCTAGCATGTTAGGAGGGTTGGTTCTCACAATTCACACACTTCTAATCTAATCTTTAATGATTCTCTCCAACCTCTCGCTACTTTCGCTTTCTACATCTTCATCTATCTCTCTCTCTAGTAATCATCTCAATAGTTAGATAATCCAAGGATTACGATAAACTGTCACGTTCACTCCACGTGATCGTTTTCATTCTTTTGAGGCTTCTTTAATCAAGAGTTTGATTCGAGGAGAGATTTGGTAGATTGCTGTCTACAAAGATACACAAAATCCAAAAAAATTAAAAACAATCAAAAAAAAAATTTGAAAATCCACAAAACACCCAAAAAGAATCTTCTTTTCTCACCTCCCATTCTACGTCAAGTTTATGTTAACTCGTAATTAAGCAAAATGAGCTCGTAAACGTCGTCAATGTCAAGGAAATCAAGAGCCTTTGATTGAAGAACAAACTCCAATTGTCGAACCCACTGTAGAACCAATAGTCGCCATGGCTAATCGTACTATGATGGAGTTTCTTCAAGCACCCACCGAGGGTTTTGGAGAAGCTATTGTGATTCCCGCTATCCTTGCGGAGAATTTCAAGATTAAGACAGGTTTAATGTCGATGTTGCAAGCAAATAAGTTTAGAGGTCATGAGAAAGACAACCCGCATTACCACATAAGGAATTTTAATCGTCTCACCGCAACAAGCAAGTTTAAGGATGTTCCACATGACGCCATTAAGATGATGTTGTTTCCATACTCATTGGTTGGACCCGCTAAACTTTGGCTTGAGAAAGAACCGCCAAATTTGATTTTGACATGGGGTGATCTCGTTTCTAAGTTTGTGAAACAATTTTTTCCACCATCTAAAACAACACATTTGAAAAATGAGATTTCAAGGTTTACACATCGTAATAATGAAGTTTTTTCGATGGCATGGGAAGGATTTAAGGAAATGTTACATGAATGTCCACACCATGATTTTTCAGAATTACATCAAATAGATACTTTTTATAATGGGCTTAATGATCATGAACGAGATTATTTGAATGCCGCCGCGGGTGGTAATTGTGACAATCCGTCAATTTATGGTTGATATTTTATTCTCAATTATTATTTGAAAATATTATTTTAATGTTATATTATGAACTCACTCATTTATGGGAAGAAATTTGGGTTTACATCTTGAAGTAGCATCGACTACGTCTAAACCGGAGGATTCTATGTTACGTGCTTACGTTTACATACACCGTTTTTGGTGACAGTCCGACATTTCAGGAAATAAATTTATCCGTGAATATTATTTTGAGATTTTAAATTTGTGTTGGTTCATAAACTCACAAATTTACGAGAAGAGATTAGGACTTACGATTATAATTTAACGTCCTTTACGACTAAACCGGAAACCTTAGGATTACGTATTTACGTTTTTGAACTCCGTTTTTGATGAGACAATTTTTATTAGATTCGTTTTGTGCCGTTGATTCATAAATTATAAAAACGTTTTTCGTAAAACGACCCGAGGGCACACAAATCGAGGAAACTAGAATCGAGGAGTACCCGTAAATAATTGGGGATGAGACAAAACAAGTTTTGCCCCACCCCCACACATGGGAAGGCAAATCTTCACCAACACACCAAGATGTGTCCATTTTATAACTAAACCAAGGACACTTGTCCTTAGTTTAGTCTCAAAACCATTTAACACTTAAAACCACTAGACACATACCATTTACTCATTTCCCTACATGCAAATCACACACAATTCTCTCTCTCTACTCCCTAATTTCGTCCATATTCATCCATAAAACACCCCATTTGATCAATTTTTACCACAATATCATGTGTTATTCATACATATGATGGAACCCCTTTGAAGATATGAAGATTTGAGGTGATCATAACTTATGAAAAGGAGTTTTCATAAGGTTAGAGGGCTGATTTCATGGAGATGTTCATCCATCCAAAGGACCCAAGAAGTTGCCTTGCTAAAGTTGAAGATTTGATAACAAGAACCAAGTCTTGTTCATCAAAAACCTCACCTTTTCATTACTAATGGTGGTATAGAGATTGTTCTTCCTATCCTCTTGTTATTTTGATTATGTAATCTTGTATTTTCTTTATTTATGTATATGTATATGATGATGAATGATGATTAAAAATATTATGTGGGGATTTGGTGTTGATAGATTTGATAAACATGGGTAAAAAGATGGAAAAACCACATGTAAAAATGGTTAAATCTTGCTTAATAAGATGGCTGTATAAAAACAGTAAGTAACCAAATGATAAACTGATAAAATGGTAAAGTGGAATCAATATACAGTAAGTATTAGGTGTTATACACATGTGAGAGTTGGCCATGTAATGGAATCATAAAAATGAGTGAGATATGATCAAAACAAGTTTAGAGTGCAAATCTGCCTACACTGTTTTGGACGAATTTATTAAAATATTTAGAGGTTGATTCATCAGTAGATATACAGGAATAAAATGAAGCACATATCATGTAGTTTCTGTGATAAAATTTTTAGGTCCTATGTCATTATAGAACTCTAGATATGGACATTTTAGTGAACTTAAAATTTAGGAATGATTTTGTGAAATTAAAGTTTAATATTATTATATAAGCACTCAAATAAATATAGTATAAAATGTGAATTAAAACCCACTAACTTATATATTACATTTATATAAATATGTATAAGGATAAATAAATGGACATTTTATACAAATGGTAGTTTGGTAAGTTTTATAAGTTATAAAAACTATAAAACATGATTTTTACGTCTTTTCGGCTAATACCGTAAAATTAACGTTTTTCGTCAATTAAAACTTAGACGGTCGGACCCGTCTAATGTAAACTTTTTAAAAGTCATATACTGATATATAAGTACTTAATACAAGTAAAAACAATTAAAAACCGAACTATATAACATACGGACATTAACGGGCTAAGTTAGCATTATTGGACTAATAATCCAACTAAATGGGTTAAACACTTATAAATTTACTTATTGAGATTAACCCACTTGGGACCAACATGAAAATTAAAATACTGATAATAAAGGTGTAAAATGGACTAATATAAAGTATTGAGCTTGTAAAAGGCTTATTGGAACTAAAACATGTAAATAGGTAAAACTAGTAAACTAATATAAAAGTTGTCAACACATAACACTAAGATGAGTAAATGAGAATGTATAAACCCACTTGATCATCATATATATAAAATCATCATATGTATATATAATTTTTATTTTTATAAAGTCATTGGACAAAAGTCTAAGACGAGTATTATTTGTCTAGGTTTCCGTGATTGAAGCACGTACCATACATCCGAATTGCCGATAACCCGCTTTCCCACATCAACGTGAGTTCATAGCCTCACACTCTTTTAAATGTTTTTATGAAATGTTTTATAAACCCGCGAGGGAGATAACATGTTAATTTTTATAAAATAGGACACTAGTTGTCCCGATTGTCTGTTTATTGATTTGGACCCGAATGATTGTATGACCCGATGAATGATTAAATGACCCGATAGATGAAATGAAATGTATTATTAAAGTTAGGTTATATCACTAAAAGTCCCATTAGCATGAATTGTGAACTACCGGGATTTGGTAGACGCTTATGCATATAATAGTACTATTTGGGGACGATCACCCCAGTTCGCGCCTTGACGGTTGATCCCCGTCGTTCCACATTGATTGGTAAGCGAATTTATTTATGAGAAGATTTACACAAGCGTGATTATTGTGACGACACGCTAATTTAGATGGGCAAATGAGTTTCGGGTTAGCTACCCGTTGTTTGGTATAGTAAGGTAACAATGTCATGCGGCTTATAATAATCCAAAAATAACGAAATACTCCTATAAGCATTGAATTACAATATATTGCCTGACTAGCAATACAGGGTCTATTTATCGGTATTATGTTCGTGTTTTGGTTTTACATACCCATATTCATATAACGGTTTTATTTAACTCTATACAACGTTATAAAATGTATTGTATGATCTTTTTACGACAATGGTTCGTATAATGGTTTTGAAGGCAACAACCTATATTATGATTTTTGATAAGGATTTGTATTAAATGACTTTGGCTATTTTATGGCCTATTACAAAGATTTGTACAAAATGATTTTCGGTAATAATTTTATACTGATGTTATATTGATGGATTTAATTAAAACTCTATGAATTCACTCGATGTTTTCGCTGACCTTTTCTTTTAACATGTTTTATCTCAGGTACTTGAAGGTAATTCTCGGGAAGACAACAAGAATTCATGGCCCACACTTAAATAATAATTTCCATTCAAATGCTTTGTAAAACTTGTATGAAATATAATGACTTGGGACCTATGTAAATTTGATATTTATGAATGGAAATGATTTATTATTAAACGACACGATTTTTAAGCGTTGTCTATGATGTGAGTAATGTGCTATCCCGTAACACCAACGAGTCTTCCGTTGTATTGAATTGTATAAATTTGGGGGTGTTACAGTTTGGTATCAGAGCTCTCGTTATAGAGAACGAAAGATTTTTTTAAACCAAGGTTTTGAATAAAACATTTCAAAATCTTTTAACTATAAACATTTTTCTAAAAATGTCTAAAAATATTTTGACTATAACGGTGTCGAAGAATTCCTAAGTTACCGACAAGGCCAGACTGAGAAGTGTTATTTTAATATATATATAACTTGGATTATATATATATATGATGTAATTTTATTACATGATTGTTTGATGATTATTTTGATATTTATACGAGGTATTTATACGACGTAGATTGTCACAAGGAACCCTAAATCCCCTAGTAAATTAATAGAAGCTATTCTCGTAGGAATTCTAGCTATCCTAGATCTAAACCAAGTTGTGGATATTTATGATCCCAACAAATGGTTGATATTCGTAGAAATGTAGATATTAGTTGATTGTGATCTTGAAGAAGAATTGGCGAGATTAAAATTGATATCGATGTTATGACGATCTTTCCTTATAGAGTGGAGTTTGACAAAACGTTACCACCTGGAAAGGTGTCATCTGATTCGTTGTCACCCAATTCTTAATTTAAAATCGAAAGGGTGAATGTTGCACTTGAGACTGTCATTGGAACCATTACCCAAAAGCCTCATGCCACAAGTACCTTTCCGAGAAGTCTAATTGAATGTGTGAGTCATTTCATACTAGTGACTTTTTTGATAACTATTGTTGTAAGAGTTATAGGATTGGAAATTAAGTGTTGATCATATCAAGCTTTCATTGCCCTTTTAAGGTTTATGAATAAGGTTGAAAGTATTGGAAAATGAGGTAGGTTGTTGCATTGAGTATAAGTTGGTTGAAACTTGAATAAAGTAAAATTTAACTTATATGGAATATGAGATTGTTAAGAGGAGGTCGTTTAGTCCAGTGATTGAATTATAAGGTTTTAATTGATTGTTGATTCGTGTTAAGGGTTGTTCCTAGGCCATTGTCCACTAACGAGGATGCCCAATGTCCAATAAATAAATTGAAGAAATCTTCTTCTGAATTGGGACCGATGGATCTTCCGGGACAGCTGGAACCCCCATGACTCTTGTAGATTAGTATTCATTGTGGTATCTTTTAAAAATCCCTAACTTAACTGACACATCAGTTGGTAGGATGAGTTCTTGGAATTGTTTGACATAGTGACACGAAATGTGTTACGGTACAATTTTGACTTGTTTGTGATTAATAAAAAGACTACCTTTGATTGCTAAATCTTACATGTATCGATGTTATCTATCTTTTATTGCTTCATCCAAATGATCGTATTAGTGATGCAACCATTGAACAAGTACTCATCTCGAATTGAGTTACGTTGTGAATTATTCTTTTTGAGTGCCATCGAGGTCATGAACCTCATGATTATTTGGCTAAGCTCATTTCCTATTATATTGTAGTTAGTTCTTGGTGAACAACTTTTCATCACTCCTTTGCAGATCACTAATTGTTTTTATAAGATAAAACAGTATCCTTTGAGAAAAATTGAATTTTCATCTTTATAAGGATTATTTAAAGTGAGATTTATAATTGATCATTATCGAAATGAAGTTGTTTTAATAAACACCTTATAAAACTTAATTGTTTTCATAACAAAGAAAATATTTGTAAATTTATTTTTGATTCTTATTTAAGAATTAAGCATGAAAATGTTTTATTATAAACATGATGATAAAATTTTGACGAACTGAGTATTGCATCGTTAATCTTGAAATTGTATATAGTTGCGCGCCTACATACAATTTGGAAGTGACCATGCAAGGCTGATTAGTAGTCACCATGAAATTATTAAGAAACACTAAATTTTCTTTGAAGATTGTGAAAGATTAAATTTTATGAGATCTGCAAGAAGAGAAAAATAGGGACATATTGATAGGGACACCTACATATATGCCCGTACTATTTATTCTTTTGAGTCGAATTTACTCATCTGTGGAAATTGTCTTATTTGACAATTGACAATTCTTTCTTGTCCAATTCTCCCGTAGTGAGATTCTTAGGAAAAGTATTTGATTACCGAATGTTGATACCCGACTGGATGTATCGACGTTCCTATCATTTCTTTTGATTAAGATTTCATTTGAATGACCTGGGTAAGATCCGAGGAGCTTTCGACTGCGTACTCAAATTAATGAAAACATGGGATATATTCATATTCATTAATGTTTTCGTTTGTATCTGATTTGAAATTCTCTCGCGTAGATTATGCGTTGACCTTACTCTTTTAAGGTTAGTTATGTCTCCATATATCCTTGAAGTGTGAAGGATTATGAGTTATTATTAGTCTTTTGAGAAGTTCACATCTTATCAACGGTAATGAAACTGGAAAGTTGATAGTGCCAGTAGAATGGATTGATTGATTATGACATGACGACATTGTCTTAATTGATGGGAACTCGAGTAGAATTCCCTTAAAAGATAAGATGTTGATTATCAAAAGTGATCTTAATAATTCTTGATGGATGACCATATCCTGCATTTAGACTTGAAATTATACCATGAATGGTTGTGAATTAGTCATAGATATTATAATCTAGAAAGAACCTAATATGAATTTATTAAAAGATGTTTCTGTTATCTGAAACTTTAGGAGGTATTTATTGGTGAATTACCTAGACTTTCGCCATTAAGGCAAGTTGAAATTGGTATTGATAATATTCTCGGTGCTGCACCTGTGACATGTGCACTGTACTTCAGCACCATCTGAATCGAAAGTGTTACCGTAAAACTGAGAGAGTTGTCGGAGAAAGCTTTTATTCTACCAAGCTCGTCATCATGAAGAGCTATGGTGTTATCATTCCTTATATTTATTAACTACCGTGAACTAAGAAATTGACGATTAAAATCTATATCCACTACCCAAGAAGATAGATTTGTTCGATCATTTACAAGGTTCTAGCGTATGTTCTAAAGATTTGATCCATGGCATGGTTATTGATAGGTGTGAAAACACCCATCCTTTTTACCACTTAATTACAATAATAACCGAGCCAAACGTGTATTTTATGTCATTTATGTCGGAATTATGCGTGGTTTGTGTTTTTGTTGTGATTTAGGACGAAAAGGTGAAAAGTGGAGAAAACACGGCGTTCACGGGCTTTTATCGAAGAAAAAGACAAAAGACGAGGTCGAAAGATCAAGAGTGCGAAAAGAACGGAAGTCCAATACCAATTCTGAAGATTTATCGAAGAAAAAGTCAAAAGACGGAAGTTTACTTAAAGCCGAAGAACTCAAGTCTAAGTTATTGAAGAATTACAAGACGAGTTCAAAGAAATCCCGAGCCAAAAGTCATTAAAGTCCAAGATTTGAGAAGATTAAAAGGCTTAAGGACTAATGGTGCAATTAAGAGAAAGAAGAAAGAGGGAGGAAGCTTCCTAAGATCCTCCCTAATCTCCCTATATATAGATTAGAATGTTTTCATTTCAAGTTGTTGGTGGCTTAACAACCCACTCTTCCACCATTTTCATTTCCCTGCATTTTAATTTATTGCACCTTAATCTTCATGTAATGCACCTTTAAATTCCTTTTAATTCCAAGTAAGTTTACCTTTGATTGTTGTTAATCTTCATCTTTATTGTTAATCTCCTTCTACCTTTCTTGTTTGATTTGTTATTCATCTTCATTGTTCATGTTCTTGAGTTTTTATGGTTTCGATCAAGTGGGTTTTGATTGATTTGGCTTTATTTGTTAGTTTTGATGATTTGTTTTGATTGATTATTGTTAGTTGATCATTTGTGGTTGTTTTGGTTTAATGTTTTGGTTAATCTTGATTAGATTTTGTTAAATTCGTACTTTGTTCTTCATCCCCTGTTTTCTTGTTCATGTTACTGTATCTTGCCCAGATATTCCGGATCATCTGCTTACTTTGTCTTCTATTCGAAATATTTGTTTATTCCGGATAGAGTCCCTTATTCGGAATATTTGTTTATTCCTGATAGAGTCCCTTATTCGGAATATCTGTTTATTCCGGATAGATTCCCTTATTCGGAATATCTGTTTATTCCGGATAGAGTCCTTTATTCGGGATACTTGTTATTCCGGATAGAGTCCTTTATTCGGAATGTTAGGTTATTCCGGATAGGACCTTTATTCCGAGTAGAGCATTTTTCCCTTTTTATTCCGGATAAAGCCTTATTCCGGATGAACACGTTTATTTCGGATGAAGGCTTTATTCCGAATGAGTTTTTCAGGTTTTAGTTTTTAACTTTATTTTTCCCGCCTTTTTCTTTATTTGCACTTTTACTTGCTTTCCTTTTAGTTTAAGTTTAAGTTTGAGTTATTTACCTTTATTACTTTTAATTGCTCGTCATTTACTCTTCGTCAAGTTTTTATCTTTCATTGTTGTTTCTTTTTACCATCTTTATTTTATTTGTTCCAAGTCTTTGTTTTCCGTTAGTTTTAGACAACGACAACTCTTTTATTTGATTCACCAAGAACAACTGAGTCGCACAATTAACCAGAGATCAATTCGAAGAGATTCCGAGAAACGAACTTTTTCAACCTAGCAAAATCTAGTTATTAAAATGGCACTGCTGCCGGCTCTTTTCGTGAGGATTTACGTTTTTTGTGAGAGAAGCGTTGGCTTTTGGGATCCGTTCACTTGTGAACGTTATTTTTCGTGTCAAAAATTTTCAAAAATCCCAAAAACATTTGAAAAATCATAAAAAGCATTTCTTTTTCGAAGTTTTGCACCAAAAATATTCTTCTTGCTTATTATCTATCTTTCTTTATGGATTCTTATGTCCATTGCGTCGGGTGTGGGAGACGATTATACGGGAACGACTCTTGTCAATGGTGTACATGTGAGCGGTGCGGAAACGATATCGACAACACACAATTCGGATTTTGTCCTTTGTGCAACTCGACTAATTTGTCCTTTTTGAACCCACCTCCTGTTCCCTCGTGCATCTATTGTGGAAGCGATTCTCATTGGCATGTTTCGTGCCCGGTTCGATACCCGTATGGTCACGGGCAAAAACCGGGGTACAATTATGACAATGATAATAGCTATCCACAAGACGCACCCAGTCTTTCTCCTTACCCGTTTTGCAACAACTGTGGCGGTCCTCACGATACCTCTTACTGTCAACCAATGAATTATTATGAGCCAAATCCGTGTCCTTAATTTTCTTCACCGATAGATTATTATGAACCAAATCCGTGTTATAATTCTTCTCAACCGATGAGTGACTATGAGCCACATCCGTGCTATAATTCTGGTTTTCATAACTATGAGCCCCCACATCACACCCTCCATCATCAATCCTCTCAGGGAATTCGTATTGATCAACAACTCACTACTCTGAATGAAGAAAGGCACGCCATTATTTTGGAAATTCAAGAAGCCTTTGTTCAGTTTAAAGAAGCATGGGCGGAGGAAAAGCGACTGCAACAAGAGCAAGTATCCAATATTAGTGATTATACCCCTCCTCTTGTGCATCAATACTATTATGATGATGATGACGACGATGCTGTATGCACTTTCAACACATCTTCTGAAGTTGTTGCTCCTACTCTCGATGTTCCTACTGAGTCTAAGGATCTTGAATCGTTGAATGAGCTTAGTGATGTTGGTCTCGACAAAGTATTAGATGATGAGGTTTGTGACTTACCTGCTATGGAGCTTCAGGACGACGTTGCTCTTACAGAAGAGGTCGATCCTAATGATGACGATTCTTCCCTCCGCTATGAGAATTTCACTTTTGAAATCTCTCATTCTCCACCGGGAGATGCGGGCGATGACGATTTATTCTCTCCGGCTTACGAGAAGTTCACCGATGAACATGATCTTGTGGATGAGGTGAAAGACGTACTTCTTCGCGATAGATTACAGAAAGTGCACATTCTTATTGCTCAAATCAAAGAGTTGACTTCTCCTCCTCTCTCCGAGTCTTTGCCTCCATCTATTCCTCCCGTTGAAGATAATGACCCATTGCTAGAAGAAATCGATATTCACTCCATACCTCCAGGTATTGATGACAATGACATGGAGGGGGATATTATTTTTGATAATTTGCTGCAGGAAGGTATTGTCCCAAGTC
Source organism: Glebionis coronaria (assembly GCA_025667525.1). Taxonomy (NCBI): domain Eukaryota; kingdom Viridiplantae; phylum Streptophyta; class Magnoliopsida; order Asterales; family Asteraceae; genus Glebionis; species Glebionis coronaria. The sequence goes on from CM046881.1 coordinate 281,009,945, forward strand.
CCCCTCCCGAGCACCTTTCATCCTCCCCTTTGGCCACTATTACGGAGGATGAGTGCTTTGACCCGGGAGGTGACATTGATTATGCTATCATTGATAACATCACGGATTTGCTGAATGCTCAGCCTCCATTGTCTTTGGGGGATGACAATATGCTTACTGTACCCACCCCACCTCCCGTGGATCTTGAATTCACATACTTCTCGTATGTTGAAAGGACCTTTCTCCCATTCAAGACTTATCCCCCCGCCTCTCCTTTGTTGATGTCAACCGGGAACGAGGACAAGGTCTTTGATCCCGGTATTACATTCGAGGCTTCCCCATGGACCATTTAATTCGGGGACGAGTCAGGCTCGTGACTCGGTTAACAAAAACAAGCGCTTTTTGGGAGGCAACCCAATTATCTATCTATCTTTACCATAAGTGTAGGGGGAGCCCCGTTGGTGTTTCTTGCTTTCTTTCTTATCATGTGCAGGAATTAGAGCTTCAAAGACACACTCTTGATGACTTTTGACGAACCGTGATTCCGTGTTCCCTTCTTCCCGGTTCTATCCTAAACTCTTTTTGATTCACTATTTTATATTTCTCAATATTAAAATAGGAATCTCTTTAGTTGTCTTTTCCTTAGCGAGATTTAAACAAAGTGCACAATGGCCTAAGTGTAGGGGAGTTTACTCCCACATGCTTAAACATTGAGGACAATGTTTATGTTAAGTGTAGGGGGACTTCTATCGAAGTTAAGTGGCCTTTTCCTTGTATTTGTCCTCATTTTAACCGGAAAATCAATTTTTCGACATTTTTCAAAATTTTTGATCTATTTTGGCCTATTAGTTTTTCCCTTTGTATAGTTATTTTCTTTCATTACTAAAGCTAGTATCCTTAACGTGTTTAAATCAAGTTTAATTAGAATAAATTTTAATAAAGTGGTTTTAATTTTCAAATGTTGTGAATCTTTTGACTCAACCCGAGTTTACTTATCTAAGTTACTAAAGCTAGTATCCTTAACGTGTTTAAATCAAGTTTTGCTAGGCTTTTATATAGGGAGCTAAAAAACGCGAAAGTCTTAACTCTCACGGGTTAAGAACAAGAACTTTTCGCAAGTTCCTATAATTGATCCTAGAGAGTCGTTTATCAAGGGAACTTTAAAACGCGATTTCTAAACTTGAAAAAGTCCAAGAATTTGCAAGATCCTATAGGCGACTCGAAAACCCAAAACATTGATTTAATAGGCTAAGCATCCACGAGTCTCATTCCTTGAGATTTTAAACTATGGAGAACGAGAGATGATAGAGCCAATTATAAGTTTGGTATTCTTTCGTGAATTTATGTGAGTTAATTATAAGCCTATTCTCCCATCGCTTGCTAATAAATTTATCTGCAATAAATAAGGTTGTACGATTTGAAAAATTACTTAGCTTCTAGCCCAAGATCGTTTAAAAGTTGCTCGGTATGGATTAGAGTTCATAGCCAAGGCATAACTTATTGAAGCGGGATGCGAAGATTGGCGAGTCCAAAAAGGTCCTAACAAGACATGAGGGCTATATTTTGTTGCTAAAGATCCCAAGTGATGTGAAGAATCATTTATCGAAAATCAATATGAAGGATCGAGACACACGACGAAAAGCAAAAAAACTCCCAAAAAGTCATGGAGAAGTGTATCCGAAAAGACCCTAGCAAGGTATGAGGATAAATAGATCCAAGTCATAAAAGGAGGCGGATTGTTGTATATCAAAGTCCAAAATAAAGATTGGAGAAAAATGAAGAAGTCGTGGTCCAAGTATGAATCTCTCAAAACTTCAAGTGTAGAAATTCCTATATGAAGAGAAGGCCAGTATTTCATGAACGTCTCTCAAGATTTGAAGTATGAAGTCGCTGCCAAATATCGGTCCGAGAAAAGTCTCAAATCGCGAAGCGAGTTATGCCAAGATATGAACTTTATGAGGTCCCGAGAAGCAGTTTTAAAAGATTTTTTCCTTTAGCTAACTATTGATTAAATCGTTCACTTTATTTTCAGCCTAAATAACTACCGAAATAAGTTAACAATGCATCATCGTGATCATTCAAGACAATAATAAAATATAAGAGATACACCTAGGAATAAGGGAGTCTAAGTGAATAATTGGCCCACATGAGTTCATGTTAGTTTGCTAACTTATAATAAAAATGATCTCGTTTTTAAGCTTGGTTTGGAGAAAGTGAAAAATTGAGGATGATGATTATTCATGACATTTCCAAAACCCAAGGTATGTTTTTGATTTCTTTACTTGCTTAGTTATTTTCTATCTCTTTAATAAAAGCCAACGTGGATTGATTGTGATGAAAAATGTAAACGTGCTTTGTAACCAATGCATTGCATGAGGATATTGCAATGGTTAAGTGATAACTAGATTTTACTCAGTTAAAAATATCGTTGAACCAATCTCTTCGAATTGAAAAAGGAGTTTAATGTGTGACTCAGTCGTTCTTTGGTGAAACAAATAGTTGTGTCGTTGTAGTATATTAAAAGTACAAAAACAATTAAGGTAAATCTAAAATCTAACTTAAAATAAATGACGGGAATTTAAAGCGAGGCTAAAAGTAAATGGCACTTAATTAAATCTATACTAACTAAAAGTAAAGGGTGCAATATTAAAACTTTGAAAAGTAAATTAATTAAATGACTAAAAATAAAAGCATGACAAAAATTAAATTTGACAACGTAATATAATTTGAAAACATAAAAATAAATCAAGTAAAGAGGCGGGAAAATAAAATTTAAAATAAAAACAAAAACAAAACAAGAATACGAATCAAATCGCACTACGATCGCAACCAATGAAGTGGTTGGATCGCACCTGGATCGTAGCTTGATCGCACTCTAGATCACACTTGGTGATCGTAGCCCACGATCGCACTTGATGCAATGGAAACAAGATAGATCGTACTCTATGGATCGTACTTTATGGATCGCACTCCACCACGATCGCAACAAAGTGGATCGCAGTGGGTGATCGTGACCAAGAGATCGCAACACGGATCACACTCTATGATCTTACCCACGATCGCAACGAGTGGTCGTGGTGTGGATTATGGAGTGTGATCGTATTATGATCCTAGTCCTTGATCGCAACACTGGATCGCAAGTAGAAACCCTTAAGGGTTTATGCGATCTCACTTGTTGGATCGTACAAGGGTAAAAAGCAGTTATGATGGGAATAAGGAAAACAGAATAAGCAAACGAAATAAGCACTAAGACAAATAAGCAAATACCAAATAAACACTATTGAACATAAGCAAATAACAAAACTTGATTTAAAACGAGATTAAGAAAAACAAAATAAGCTTAAACTTAAAAACTTTTCAAAACACAAAATAAGCAAACTAAATGAGCAAACTTTTGAAAAGATGAAACTTTGAGAAAATTAAGAAAATCAAATAAGCTAAGTATGAAACAAGCCAATAAGATTGTCAAACTTATAGCTTATCTCATACAAAAACTTAGTTAAAAGTAAAAAGATAAACTTTTTAGTAAAATAAGCAAAGAGATTAAGCTAAAAGCTTGCTTAATCCGAATTTGAAATGAACCAAAAAGAAGAAAAGTAGGATGAGAATGATGAAAAGAAACTTGATCAAAGGTAAATGAAGAGTAAAGCAAGAAAATTAAGGAACACTTACTTGGAATTAAAATGAATTAAAGTGCAAGACATGTATTTAAAATGACATAAGTTTAAAGAGCAAGTAATTAAAAGGTGGAAGACTAATTGTCACCTTAGCCAACAAAAGTAAAAATGAAATGCTAATGGCCTATTTATAGGAGAGATTAGGGAGGTGCTTAGGAAGCTTCCTCCCTCTTTCTTCTTTTCCTTAATTGCAAGCTTAGGTCCTTGTCTTCTTAATCTTTTGTTAATCTTGGACTTTAATGGCTTGTCTCGGGATTTCTTTGAACTCGTCTTTAATTTTCTTCATAAATAAGACTCGAGTTCTTCGGCTTTTAGATAAACTTCCGCCTTTTGACTTTTTCTTCGATAAATCTTCAGAATTGGTCTTGGACTTCCGTTCTTTTTGCACTCTTGACTTCTTGACTTCGTCTTTCATCTTTTTCTTCAATAATAGCCCGTAAATGCCCGTGTTTTCTCCACTTTTTACCTTTTCGTCCTAAATCACAACAAAAACCCAAACCACGCATAATTTCGACATAAAAGACATAAAATACACGTTTTGTCTCGGTTATTATTGTAATTAAGTGGTAAAAAGGATGGGTGTTTACACACCTATCAAATCCCCTACACTTGACCATTGCAATGTCCTCATGGAATGCATTAGTTACAAAGCACGTTTACATTTTTCATCATAATCAATCCACCTTGGCCTTTATTAAAGAGATAGAAAGCTATAAACATACAAAGTAAAGAAATCAAAAGCATACCTTGGGTTTTGAAAATGTCATGAATAATCATCATCCTCAAGTTTTCACATTCTCCAAACCAAGCTTAAAAACGAGATCATTGTTATTATAAGTTAGAAAACTAACACGAACTCATGTGGGCCAATTATTCACTTAGACTCCCTTATTCCTAGGTGTATCTCTTATATTTTATTGTTATCTTGAATGATCACGAGGATGCATTGTTGACTTATTTCGATAGTTATTTAGTCCGAAATAAAGTGAACGATTTAATCAATAGTTAGCTAAAGGTTAAAAATCTTTTAAAACTGCTTCTCGGGACCTCATAAAGTTCATATCTTGGCATAACTCGCTTCGCGATTTGAGACCTTTCTCGGACCGATATTTGGCAGCGACTTCATACTTCAAACCTTGAGAGACGTTCATGAAATTATGGTCTTTTCTTCATAATAGGAATTTCTTCACTTGAAGTTTTGAGAGATTCTTCATATTTGGACCACGACTTCTTCATTTTTCTCCAATCTTTATTTTGGACTTTGATATACAACGATCCACCTCCTTTTATGACTTGGATCTATTTATTCTCATACCTTGCTAGGGTCTTTTCGGATACACTTCTCCATGACTTTTGGGGAGTTTTTGCTTTTCGTCGTGTGTCTCGATCCTTCATATTGATCTTTGATCAATGATTCTTCACATCACTTTGGATCTTTAGCAACAAAATATAGCCCTCATGCCTTGTTAGGACCTATTTGGACTCACCAATCTTCGCATTCCGCTTCAATAAGTTATGCCTTGGCTATGAACTCTAATCCATACCGAGCAACTTTTAAACGATCTTGGGCTAGAAGCTAAGTAACTTTTCAAATCGTACAACCTTATTTATTGCAGATAAATTTATTAGTAAGCGATGGGAGAATAGGCTTATAATTAGCTCACATAAATTCACGAAAGAATACCGAACTTATAATTGACTCTATCATCTCTCGTTCTCCACAGTTTAAAATCTCAAGGAATGAGACTCGTGGATGCTTAGCCTATTAAATCAAAGCTTTGGGTTTTCGAGTCGCCTATAGGATCTTGCAAACTCTTCGACTTTTTCAAGTTTTAGAATCCGCATTTTAAAGTTCCCTTGATAAACGACTCTCTAGGATCAATTATAGAAACTTGCGAAAATTTCTTGTTCTTAACCCGTGAGAGTTAAGACTTTCGCGTTTTATAGCTCCCTATATAAAAGCCTAGCAAAACTTGACTTAAACACGTTAAGGATACTAGCTAGAGTAAACTTAGATAAGTAAACTCGGGTTGAGTCAAAAGATTCACAACGTTTGAAAATAAAACCACTTTATTAAAAATTTATTCTAATAAGGAAAGAAAATAACTATACAAAGGTAAAAACTAATAGGCCAAAATAGATCAAAAATTTTAAAAAATGTCGAAAAATTGATTTTCCGGTTAAAATGAGGATAAATACAAGGAAAAGAGCCACTTAACTTTGATAGAAGTCACCCCTACACTTAAGATAAACATTGTCCTCAATGTTTAAGCATGTGGGAGTAAACTCCCCTACACTTAGGACATTGTGCACTTTGTTTAAATCTTTCTAAGGAAAAGACAACTAAAGAGATTCCTATTTTAATATTGAGAAAATATAAAATAGTGAATCGAAAAGAGTTTAGGATAGAACCGGGAAGAAGTGAACACGGAATCACGGGTCGTCAAGAATCATCAAGAGTGGATCATTGAGCGCGAATCCCTGATTATGAGAGGAGAGGAAATAGCAAACCAAAGGGTCTCCCCTACACTTAGGATAAAGAAAGCGAAAAGAGAGATACAAGGGTTGCCTCCCAAGAAGCGCTTGATTTTTGATTACCGAGTCGTGAGCCTGACTCGACCTTGATCATCAAAGGAAGAAGCATGAAACATATCCACCAGGATCAAAGAAATAGTTTTCGTCCATCAAATAGCACAAGCTTAAGGCGAACGAGGCAAGCCAAAGAAGAGTAGGCAAGATTCCCTTAAGCAGCGATAGAGCACGGTGGAAGCAAGGGTGAAGTGGTGCAAGCAGATTTCCATAAGTTCCAAAAATATTTCCTTTTATTTCATCAGGTGGATACTGAGATGGCTGCAGAATATCGATACCGGGGTCGAACACCTTTTCCTTTAGGGGAAAATAGCACTCAGGCTCAGCAGAGTGTGAAGAAGATCCGCGATGAAGAGGCACAACCTCGTCCTCAGAAGGGGGACAAAGAGGTGTTAAATCATATGTGCTGCGGATATGGGTGTTGACCGGTTTCTTCTCCTTTGAAAGAATGTTCTTCAAATCCAAAGTAGGATCAAGACGATAATCTTCAAAATCTAAAGGAGGTGCATCACTCTCATGAGGGAAGTAAGTGTTGAGAAACATAGAGAAGTCTTCCTCAAATGAGTAATCGTCCAAAGTAGGATTAAGCATGGATGACAGAGGATCTTCATCATGTGAAGAATCACTCGATAGAGTATCGGCCTCATCAAAATCATCATATGTGGGCAGATCGGGATACTCAGAAGTAAGGTCATCATAATCATCCGAATCTGAGCTAGAATCATCATCAAAAGCATCAAAGTTCGGTGTAGAATCATAAATGGTAGAAGCGTCCAAATTGGATATAGAATCATCCACATCGTCTTGAAAAAGTGGATTATCAATGCAAGAGTCGAACAGAGGATTGTTGTAGACGACAAAATCATCAAGCACATTAATCATATTCACTGATTCTCGTCCAAAGGATTTGCTTGTAAGATTTCCCATTTTAAAAACTTGTGAATCATTCCCGACTCTTAAGATTAACTCACCTTCGGCAACATCAACTAGAGATCGTCCGGTTCTAAAAAATGGCCGACTAAGTATTAAAGGAATACGAGGGTCCATTTCATAATCAACTACGACAAAGTCGACCGGGAAAGTAAATGTGCCAACTTTGATGAACACATCTTCGGCAATACCAACGGGGTAAGCGAGAGTGCGATTTGCAAGTTCAAGAGTCATCTTCGTTGGAGTAAGGTCGGGTAATGATAGTGTTTTCCAAACACTCAAAGGCATAGATTAATACTGGCCCCGAGTTCAGCGAGGGCAGTAAATTCTTTAGTTTTGTTAAAAATGCACGGCAACACAAACGGCCGGGATCTCCAAGTTTTTCCGGAAGTTCTTTAAGAATAACTGCAGAACAGTTTTCATTTAAGCGTGTGTTGGCGAGCTCAATCAACTTCTCCTTCTTGTTAAGCAATTCCTTAAATGCTTTAACAAATTTCGGCATATGGACAAGTGCTTCAACATGGCTTATGTTGATGTTCACTTGAGAGAGCATCATTATATAGCTTGACACTTGACAGTCATTCTTGGTTAGCTCGTTGGTCTTGCCTAAGCGAGAAGGATATTGGATATTGGGTTTGGGTGGTGAAGGTGTAGGTAAAGGTTGAGATGTTGAAGGTTCCTTCCTAGGTACATCGTCATGACGAGGCGGAGACGGTAATGGTGCACTAATACTAGGTGTAGGAGGAGTACGGATAAATGGTGGTGGAGGAGGTGTAGATGAAGGGGGCGGGATAGGTGGTCCTACGATGGTGACTCCACTACGGGTAGTAATAGCACTCACATTTGCTCGTGGATTGGTGACGGTGTTTGAAGGTAGAGAACTCGAAGAAGAAGGTTGAGCGGCGGGCAAGAAACTAGCAAGCATATTCTTCAAATCATTTGTTTGATTGCTGAAGGAGGATTGAATATTATCTCGAAGCTCGGATCTTATCTCATTTCCTTGCTTGGTAATATCTCCTTTAAGATTGATAATTTGGCTCTGCAGATTCTTGATTTGCTCACCTTGGGTTCTCATGATGGCTTCAACATCCGGATTAATGGGTGGGGTTTGTTGAGTGGGTGGGTGATAAGGATTAGAAGATCTTGGTGGGATTTGGTTGCTTCTATTGTAGTTGTTGACGGGGTTTTGGTTTTGAGGAGAAAAACCAGGTGAAAGGTAATTGTTTGATCGGTAACTCAGCAAATATCTATCCCCTTGAGGTCGGTTTTGGTAATTTTCCGGTGAATAATTACCATAAGCTGCATACACATTTTCCGGATTTCCTTGTGTAGAAGGACAATCGGTGTATGAGTGAGGATCGCCACATGTTTCACAAGAAGGTGCAGCCGCTTTAACTTGTTGTTGTTGGTTTGAAGCGAGAAGCAAGATACTTTTGCTCATTTCAGTCAGCATGCGGGCTAGTTCGGTCATATCAGGGTTTGCTGAAGTAGAAGAAACATTGACTCTCGGGTTGTTCCTAGAAGAAGCAGAGGAATCCCAGTTTTTGTGGTGAGTAGTCATGTTCTCAATAAGCTCTCTACACTCCTCGGGTCTCCTTTTCATAAATGTGCCACCGGCGGATGCATTAATCGTATCACGATCTCGAAAAGTCAATCCGTTGTAGAAAGTATCAATTAAGGTCACAGGGAGCATGTTGTGGTTTGGACAATGATCAATCAAGACATTATATCTTTCCCAAGAATCAAAAAGAGATTCATCGGGATCTTGCATGAAACCGCTGATTTGATTGCGAAGGCTCGTGACCATGGATGGTGGAAAGTAGCGCGATAAAAAGCGTTGAGTCATGTCATCCCAAGTATGAATAGAATTCTTCGGGAGACGATCAAACAATTTCTCGGCGTGATGTGATAAAGTATGTGGAAAGAGTTGAAGGCGAAGAACATCCATTGTGGCACGGGGCAACTTCATGCTTTGGGTGATTGTAATGAACTTGTCGAGGTGTTTGTTGGCATCATCATCAGGCAATCCACGGAATGGGTTAGTTTGCACTTGCTGAATGATATGGTGCTTCAACGAAAACTCTGGAGCCGTGATTTGCATCGGCGCAATCGGTCCTCCTCGTCCAAACATTGTAGGTTGACAAAGCTCCTCCATTGTCTGAAGATCGGGCTGTGGAAGAACATTGTTGTTATTGTTGAGGTGCGGTGGATTATTATTGTTGTTAACACCTGACATACTTAAATCTTCTCGAGTCTCAGGCTCCTGATAATTAGAAGATCTAGTACGCATACACCTAAAAATGCAAAAGAAAAAGAAACCAAACACAAAGACAATATATATACACAATAAAAATAAAATCTTTTTAGATTTTTGAAATTTTTAATTTTTTTATGGATTTTTATCAATTTTTAATTTTTATGGTTTTTTTTGAATTTTTAAGCAAGAAAATAACGCTCACGAATGAACGGATCCCAAAAAGTAACGCGTCTTTCATAGAAAACCGTTAATCTTTACGAAAAGAGCCGGCAGCGGCGCCATTTGATAACTAGATTTTACTCAGTTAAAAATATCGTTGAACCGATCTCTTCGAATTGAAAAAGGAGTTTAATGTGTGACTCAGTCGTTCTTTGGTGAAACAAATAGTTGTGTCGTTGTAGTATATTAAAAGTACAAAAACAGTTAAGCTAAATCTAAAATCTAACTTAAAATAAATGACGGGAATTTAAAGCGAGGCTAAAAGTAAATGACACTTAATTAAATCTAAACTAACTAAAAGTAAAGGGTGCAATATTAAAACTTTGAAAAGTAAATTAATTAAATGACTAAAAATAAAAGCGTGACAAAAATTAAATTTGACAACGTAATATAATTTGAAAACTTAAAAATAAATCAAGTAAAAAGGCGGGAAAATAAAATTTAAAATAAAAACAAAAACAAAACAAGAATACGAATCAAATCGCACTACGATCGCAACCAATGAAGTGGATGGATCGCACCCGGATCGTAGCTTGATCGCAGTCTAGATCGTACTCTATGGATCGTACTCTATGGATCGCACTCCACCACGATCGCAACAAAGTGGATCGCAGTGGGTGATCGTGACCAAACGATCGCAACACGGATCGCACTCTATGATCTTACCCACGATCGCAATGAGTGATCGTGGTGTGGATTATGGAGTGTGATCGTATTATGATCCTTGTCCTTGATCGCAACACTGGATCGCAAGTAGAAACCCTTAAGGGTTTATGCGATCGCACTTGTTGGATCGTAGAAGGGTAAAAAGCAGTTACGATGGGAATAAGGAAAACAGAATAAGCAAACGAAATAAGCACTAAGACAAATAAGCAAATACCAAAGAAACACTATTGAACATAAGCAAATAACAAAACTTGATTTAAAACGAGATTAAGAAAAACAAAATAAGCTTAAACTTAAAAACTTTTCAAAACACAAAATAAGCAAACTAAATGAGCAAACTTTTGAAAAGATGAAACTTTGAGAAAATTAAGAAAATCAAATAAGCTAAGTATGAAATAAGCCAATAAGATTGTCAAACTTATAGCTTATCTCATACAAAACCTTAGTTAAAAGTAAAAAGATTAACTTTTTAGTAAAATAAGCAAAGAGATTAAGCTAAAAGCTTGCTGAATCCGAATTTGAAATGAACCAAAAAGTAGAAAAGTAGGATGAGAATGATGAAAAGAAACTTGATCAAAGGTAAATGAAGATTAAAGCAAGAAAATTAAGAAACACTTACTTGGAATTAAAATGAATTAAAGTGCAAGACAAGTATTTAAAATGACATAAATTTAAAGAGCAAGTATTTAAAAGGTGGAAGACTAATTTTCACCTTAGCCAACAAAAGTAAAAATGAAATGCTAATGGCCTATTTATAGGAGAGATTAGGGAGGTGCTTAGGAAGCTTCCTCCCTCTTTCTTCTTTTCCTTAATTGCAAGCTTAGGTCCTTGTCTTCTTAATCGTTTGTTAATCTTGGACTTTAATGGCTTGTCTCGGGATTTCTTTGAACTCGTCTTTAATTTTCTTCATAAATAAGACTCGAGTTCTTAGGCTTTTAGATAAACTTCCGTCTTTTGACTTTTTCTTCGATAAATCTTCAGAATTGGTCTTGGACTTCCGTTCTTTTTGCACTCTTGACTTCTTGACTTCGTCTTTCATCTTTTTCTTCAATAAAAGCCCGTAAATGCCCGTGTTTTCTCCATTTTTTACCTTTTCGTCCTAAATCACAATAAAAACCCAAACCACGCATAATTCCGACATAAAAGACATAAAATACACGTTTTGTCTCGGTTATTATTGTAATTAAGTGGTAAAAAGGATGGGTGTTTACACACCTATCATTAAGTGTAGGGGATTTGATAGGTGTGAAAACACCCATCCTTTTTACCACTTAATTACAATAATAACCGAGCCTAAACGTGTATTTTATGTCATTTATGTCGGAATTATGCGTGGTTTTGTGTTTTTGTTGTGATTTAGGACGAAAAGGTGAAAAGTGGAGAAAACACGGCGTTCACGGGCTTTTATCGAAGAAAAAGACAAAAGACGAGGTCGAAAGATCAAGAGTGCGAAAAGAACGGAAGTCCAAGACCAATTCTGAAGATTTATCGAAGAAAAAGTCAAAAGACGGAAGTTTACTTAAAGCCGAAGAACTCAAGTCTAATTTATTGAAGAAGTACAAGACGAGTTCAAAGAAATCCCGAGACAAAAGTCATTAAAGTCCAAGATTTGAGAAGATTAAAAGGCTTAAGGACTAATGGTGCAATTAAGAGAAAGAGGAAAGAGGGAGGAAGCTTCCTAAGCTCCTCCCTAATCTCCCTACATATAGATTAGAATGTTTTCATTTCAAGTTGTTGGTGGCTTGACAACCCACTCTTCCACCATTTTCATTTCCCTGCATTTTAATTTATTGCACCTTAATCTTCATGTAATGCACCTTTAAATTCCTTTTAATTCCAAGTAAGTTTACCTTTGATTGTTGTTAATCTTCATCTTTATTGTTAATCTCCTTCTACCTTTCTTGTTTGATTTGTTCTTCATCTTCATTGTTCATGTTCTTGATTTTTTATGGTTTTGATCAAGTGGGTTTTGATTGATTTGGCTTTATTTGTTAGTTTTGATGATTTGTTTTGATTGATTATTGTTAGTTGATCATTTGTGGTTGTTTTGGTTTAATGTTTTGGTTAATCTTGATTAGATTTTGTTAAATTCGTACTTTGTTCTTCATCCCCTGTTTTCCTGTTCATGTTACTGTATCTTGCCCAGATATTCCGGATCATCTGCTTACTATGTCTTCTATTCGGAATATTTGTTTATTCCGAATAGAGTCCCTTATTCGGAATATTTGTTTATTCTGGATAGAGTCCCTTATTCGGAATATCTGTTTATTCCGGATAGATTCCCTTATTCGGAATATCTGTTTATTCCGGATAGAGTCCTTTATTCGGAATACTTGTTATTCCGGATAGAGTCCTTTATTCGGAATGTTAGGTTATTCCGGATAGGACCTTTATTCCGAGTAGAGCATTTTTCCCTTTTTATTCCGGATAAAGTCTTATTCCGGATGAACACGTTTATTCCGGATGAAGGCTTTATTCCGAATGAGTTTTTCAGTTTTTAGTTTTTAACTTTATTTTTTCCGCCTTTTTCTTTATTTGCACTTTTACTTGCTTTCCTTTTAGTTTAAGTTTAAGTTTGAGTTATTTACCTTTATTGCTTTTAATTTCTCGTCATTTACTCTTCGTCAAGTTTTTATCTTTCATTGTTGTTTCTTTTTACCATCTTTATTTTATTTGTTCCAAGTCTTTGTTTTCCGTTAGTTTTAGACAACGACAACTCTTTTATTTGATTCATCAAGAACAACTGAGTCGCACAATTAACCAGAGATCAATTCGAAGAGATTCCGAGAAACGAACTTGTGCAACCTAGCAAAATCTAGTTATTAGTTATCATCAACTTCGCATCTGCGAAAAAGATTATCTATTCCAATCACTACATCCAGAACTTGTAATGAATATTATGAGTTGCATGTTATGTCGTTTGGATTAACTAATGCACATGTAGCATCCATAAATTGGGTGAATCACGTGTGTAGGCTGTAAATTGATAAATTCATGCTTGTGATCCTTAAGGACCATCTATTTGTTTATAAGAATAAGAATGAGTTAATAATTAGTTATAGACTACCCTAAATTGGCCGAACAATGAAAACTTGTACCTTGGGTATTTAACATGTGATTAAATACTTAATCCACATTATTTGAGCGTGGGGTTAATAAGATAATGGAATCTATATTGACTCTTCAAAAATTTAGAGCCCTTTTAAGACTTTGGGTTTTACCAAAAAGAAAGTGCAAATGTGTTTTGACAAATGTTTTATCAAAAAGAACTTTTGAGGGATTATTCCCTTATACCCAGAACATTTAACTAAACTCCTGTTTAGGGGTAAATGTTCGTGTATACCTCAAGACAACCTAAGAGGGATTGAGGAAACCATTTAAACCATGACTTGAAATCTGAAACAACACTTTTTGCTTTTCAACTAAGAAAATTTTGACCAAAGTATAACCAAAGATTTTTCAAACATTTACGAATCTTATTAATTATTTTCGATAAATCAGCAAACATCGTGTTAATTAAATTCAAATTTGTTTTGAACATTTTATTATAATTGGTCGAACTAAGAAATTTAAACTTTTAACGTTTACATTTCATAAAAACTTAATATTTATTGTTAATTTACGTGTAATAATTATCGACGCTTTAAAACGTCGGATCAAGCAAAACTGATAAAAATAATAGTTGAGATAGAACTAAGACATAGAAAATATGAAGGAATAATTTCTGAATAAATACGGTCATGATATTTATTTCATCTAGGAAGGTGAATATAATTACTGACACATTATGTAGAAAAGATAAATAACCAATTAGGACATGTTCCTTAATAATGAAGGTGCAACATAAATTGCCGAACAATATAAAAATAAACAATGCTTGTAAGAAGGATAATATAGATAATAAAAAGGGGTTTGCGGCTAATATGAACCATTAGAATTGAGGAGCCGATGGCGTTAAATGTATAAAATGCCACTTGTGGTTGCCTAAATATGGAGATTTTGAGATGTAGTCATGTTGGAATCTCATAAGTATAATTATTCTATTCATGACATTTCTGACTAAATGTATCTTTATCTGAAGAAGTTGTACTGATGGCAAATTATGAAGGCAAACATCGCCTCATACATTAGTAAACGTCTAACTATTGCAAAGGTCATCATCTGAATTTGATTCGATTTGGGTCATCGTCGACAGACTGACCAAATCTGCTAATATCATTCCTGTTAATGATAGATTCTTGATGAAGAAATTGACTCTTTTGTATTTAAAGGAGTTGAGTAAACACAGTGTGCATGTATCGACCATCTCTATCAAGATCCTCGCTTCGCATCGAATTTCTAGAGATTTGCTCAGAAGTCATTGGGAACGAACCTTGATGAGAGTACCGTTTGCAACCCCAATCGAAGGGATGAGGTAAAGTAATGATACAAAACACTAGAAGTGTTGTTTTACACTTGAATGATTGACCTTTGGTAATAAACCATATAATCGCTTTCCTTTGTAAAGATTATCATTGATAATCATCGTGTTAGGATCAAGATCGAATCTTGTTAGGATCTAAACATAAGAGCATCTGTAAGCAGGAGTTGGGATGAAGACACCCGACATACACGCATTGTGAGTTGGACATGTCTTTTAGGTTTAAGGTTTCCTATGATGACAAACCTAACCTTACAAAATACCCGACCCGCGAGACCTGAATTGATTGTTGAAATTAAGGATTTGATTATTGACTGTCGGTAGTGGGCAGGAGGTTATGTGAATATGAAATGTAGATCTTGAAGTGCCAGATGGGTAGCGAAGTTATGCCAAAAAATTTTAACCATGGAAAAATGAATTGATGATCTGAAAGATCATGTGATATAAGTCCCCGTTGTATGGGACCATTGAGATGATGTAAAACTTGGTTTGAAAGGCATATAAGCTGGATCTACCCTATGACTTCAAGGGCTGCGTGAATTATGTTTCGTAAATCGAACTTGATAAATATCTATCAAGTGAAAATTTTAATTCTTCTTGATAAAGTTTAGATCGGCGAAAAGTTGCATTCATCAAAAACCCGTGAACATCATGGATAGAGAAAGTAAGTCAACAATAAGCCTAATCTTATTCCCGTAGTTATGTTTGATGAAACTCGCGTATTGTAATGAATTACACTTGTGAGAAAAGACCGAATGTGGAGGAAATACCCACATGGCTTTAACTCTATAAGAAGCGAGTAGTAAGATAAGATGATCTTTGAGGACAAAGATCCTGTTTAGGGGTAAATGCTGTGACAATCCATCAATTTATGGTTGATATTTTATTCTCAATTATTATTTGAAAATATTATTTTAATGTTATATTATGAACTCACTCATTTATGGGAAGAAATTTGGTTTTACATCTTGAAGTAGCATCCACTACGTCTAAACCGGAGGATTCTACGTTACGTGCTTACGTTTACATACACCGTTTTTGGTGACAGTCCGACATTTCAAGAAATAAATTTATCCGTGAATATTATTTTGAGATTTTAAATTTGTGTTGGTTCATAAACTCACAAATTTACGAGAAGAGATTAGGACTTACGATTATAACTTAACGTCCTTTACGACTAAACCGGAAACCTTAGGATTACGTATTTACGTTTTTGAACTCCGTTTTTGATGAGACAATTTTTATTAGATTCGTTTTGTGCCGTTGATTCATAAATTATAAAAACGTTTTTCGTAAAACGACCCGAGGGCACACAAATCGAGGAAACTAGAATCGAGGAGTACCCGTAAATAATTGGGGATGAGACAAAACAAGTTTTGCCCCACCCCCACACATGGGAAGGCAAATCTTCACCAACACACCAAGATGTGTCCATTTTATAACTAAACCAAGGAAACTTGTCCTTAGTTTAGTCTCAAAACCATTTAACACTTAAAACTACTAGACACATACCATTTACTCATTTCCCTAATGCAAATCACACACAATTCTCTCTCTCTACTCCCCAATTTTGTCCATATTCATCCATAAAACACCCCATTTGATCAATTTTTACCACAATATCATGTGTTATTCATACATATGATGGAACCCCTTTGAAGATATGAAGATTTGAGGTGATAATAACTTATGAAAAGGAGTTTTCATAAGGTTAGAGGGCTGATTTCATGGAGATGTTCATCCATCCAAAGTACCCAAGAATTTGCCTTGCTAAAGTTGAAGATTTGATAACAAGAACCAAGTCTTGTTCATCAAAACCTCACCTTTTCATCACTAATGGTGGTATAGAGATTGTTCTTCCTATCCTCCTAGTTTTTTTGATTATGTAATCTTGTATTTTCTTTATTTATGTATATGTATATGATGATGAATGATGATTAAAAATATTATGTGGGGATTTGGTGTTGATAGATTTGATAAACATGGGTAAAAAGATGAAAAAACCACATGTAAAAATGGTTAAATCTTGCTTAATAAGATGGCTGTATAAAAACTGTAAGTAACCAAATGATAAACTGATAAAATGGTAAAGTGGAATAAATATACATTAATTATTAGGTGTTATACACATGTGAGAGTTTGCCATGCAATGGAATCATAAAAATGAGTGAGATATGATCAAAACAAGTTTAGAGTGCAAATCTGCCTACACTGTTTTGGACTAATTTATTAAAATATTTAGAGGTTGATTCATCAGTAGCTGGAGAAATAAAATGAAGCACATATCATGTAGTTTCTATGATAAAAATTTGAGGTCCTATCTCATTATAGAACTCTAGATATGGACATTTTAGTGAACTTAAAATTTAGGACTGATTTTGTGAAATTAAAGTTTAATATTATTATATAAGCACTCAAATAAATATAGTATAAAATGTGAATTAAAACCCACTAACTTATATATTACATTTTTAAAAATATGTATAAGGATAAATAAATGGACATTTTATAGAAATGGTAGTTTGGTAAGTTTTATAAGTTATAAAAACTATAAAACATGATTTTTACGTCATTTCGTCTAATACCGTAAAATTAACGTTTTTCTTCAATTAAAACTTAGACAGTCGGACCCGTCTAATGTAAACTTTTTAAAAGTCATATACTGATATATAAGTACTTAATACAAGTAAAAATCGATAAAACCCGAACTATATAACATACGGACATTAACAGGCTAAGTTAGCATTATTGGACTAATAATCCAACTAAATAGATTAAACACTTATAAATTTACTTATTGGGCTTAACCCACTTGGGCCCAACATGAAAAGTATAATACTGATAATAAAGGTGTAAAATGGACTAATATAAAGTATTGGGCTTGTAAAAGGCTTATTGGACCTAAAACATGTAAATAGGTAAAACTAGTAAACTAATATAAAAGTTGTCAACACATAACACTAAGATGAGTAAATGAGAATGTATAAACCTACTTGATCATCATATATATAAAATCATCATATGTATATATAATTGTTATTTTTATAAAGTCATTGGACAAAAGTCTAAGACGAGTATTATTTGTCTAGGTTTCTGTGATTGAAGCACGTACCGTACATCCGAATTGCCGATAACCCACTTTCCCACATCAACGTGAGTTCATAGCCTCGCACTCTTTTAAATGTTTTTATGAAATGTTTTATAAACCCGCGAGGGAGATAACATGTTAGTTTTTATAAAATAGGACACTAGTTATCCCGATTGTCTGTTTATTGATTTGGACCCGAATGATTGTATGACCCGATGAATGATTAAATGACCTGATAGATGAAATGAAATCGATTATTAAAGTTAGGTTATGTCACTAACAGTCCCATTAGCATGAATTGTGAACTACCGGGATTTGGTAGACGCTTATGCATATAATAGTACTATTTGGGGACGATCACCCCAGTTCGCGCCTTGACGGTTGATCCCCGTCGTGCCACATTGATTGGTAAGCGAATTTATGTATGAGAAGATTTACACAAGCGTGATTATTGTGACGACACGCTAATTTAGATGGGCAAATGAGTTTCGGGGTAGCTACCCGTTGTTTGGTATAGTAAGGTAACAATGTCATGCGCTTATAATAATCCAAAAATAACGAAATACTGCTATATGCATTGAATTACAATATATTGTCTGACTAGCAATACAGGGTCTATTTATCGATATTATGTTCGTGTTTTGGTTTTACATAACCATATTCATATAACAGTCTTATTTAACTCTATACAACGTTATAAAACGTATTGTATGATGTTTTTACGACAATGGTTCGTATAATGGTTTTGAAGGCAACATCCTATATTATGATTTTTGATAAGGATTTGTATTAAATGACTTTGGCTATTTTATGGCCTATTACAAATATTTGTACAAAATGATTTTCGGTAATAATTTTATACCGATGTTATATTGATGGATTTAATTAAAACTCTATGAATTCACTCGGCGTTTTCGCTGACCTTTTCTTTTAACATGTTTTATCTCAGGTACTTGAAGGTAATTCTCGGGAAGACAACAAAAATTCATGGCCCGCACTTAAATAATAATTTCCATTCAAATGCTTTGTAAAACTTGTATGAAATACAATGACTTGGGACCTATGTAAATTTGATATTTATGAATGGAAATGCTTTATTATTAAACGACTTGATTTTTAAGCGTTGTCTATGATGTGAGTAATGTGCTATCCCGTAACACCAACGAGTCTTCCGCTGTATTGAATTGTATAAATTTGGGGGTGTTACAGTAATTTTTTGTGCAAAACGACTGATGAAGCTTTAAAGATTATCAAGAATAGATCTAAGGTTTATAACCCTCGTAACACACCGGGTGTTGCCAATATGGGTTCCTCATCATCGTCATCGTCTCGTCACATTGATGCCTTACATGATGAAGCAAATGAGGAAAATCTGTTTTTCGATAGGATTTGATATGAGCTAAAACTCATATCAATTTATCAACAAATAACCCTAAAACATGAAGTAAAATACCAATTTATCTTGTAAAAACAGTATTATGTGGTATGTTTGTGTTTGTGTACACTTGTGTAGGTAAAAGGATGCATTTTCAAGCAAACAAGGAATAATCAAGCTTAATTTGATGAAAAAGACAAAGAAGAGTCAAAAGTGACAAGACTTTGAAAGTGCAAGGACCTATCTTGACAATCTGCCAAAGATGAAGGACCAAAGTGTAAATATGTAAAAGTCAAGATCATAGTCAAATTTGGTCAACTCTCAAGTCAACTCAGTCAAAGGACCATTTTTGTTCAAGAATGAAGTTTGAAGGACCAAATATGCCAAAGAAATGAAGTTACAAGCTCAAAAAGACAATCTGCCAAAGTTCAAGGGTCATTTCTGCCTATTTTGGAAAGTATTACAAGTGTAATCCATGTGCTATATTTTGGGCCAATAAGAAGGAAAAGGGGATAACGGATTGCCACATCATTGCATTAAATACCCACTAGTGCCGCCCTCATTAATGAGCGTATCAAAACAGTTCAATCCGTGTGCTGCTTCTATAGCCAGTTATATCTTGACACGTGGCATTTTCAAATATTCAAAGATTTCCAGGATCGATTTGGAGCTAGAGGCAATTTCATGGAATGTTATAAACATCAAAATTGCTCAAAATCACAAGACGAGTTCATTGGTCATAATCAATTAACTTGAAAACAACTCCACAAAGAATCCCCAATTTGAGTTCATACCTGCAAAATCAATTAAGCAGAATTTGGACACGTGGAGACCTGGGATTGGTTCCAACACGTCACCAACCCCAACTGATCTTCTTCCCAAGTCTATAAATAGCCTGTTCAGTCTTCATTTCTTGTTGTGTAGTTGTAAAGTGTGAAAACACACACATTTACTTTTCCTTTCACCATTTCTCCTTTTTAGCTAAACTACTCAAGAGTTTGACACACTCTTGAGTTAGTTAGTTAGTTAGTAACCTTTTAACAGCTTTGTAACCAACTCTTCATTAATAAAATTCAAATTCTACTTTCTCGCCAAATCTTCTTATCATATTTACTATTCATCTCCTGCTTCAATTGTTACTCTTGTTGCTGTTTTGAGTTTGTTATGATCATACCTTGATCATAACTGACTTTGAGGGAAGATTGTAGCTGTTTGATTGATTTCAGTTCAAGTTCATAGCATATGTGATGAATTCAAGGCATTTGAGCCTTGTTGATGATGTGTAGCTGTGTTGATTGATTGTAGATAGGTGAATCTAGTGCTAAGGTGGTGGTTAGCACTAGACTAGAGAGTTCAGCACTCCTCTACTGCTCAAAGGATACTTCACAAGGTGCAAACGCCTCTTGTTTTGGTTCCACTCAAATTGTCAAATGCATGCTCAATTCCTAGTTAACCTTGTTTGTGATTGTATGATAAAACATGTTTTAGCTGATATTGCTTTGATTCCATTGATCTTTTAGCTTAAGTGTAGCTTAATCTGCTTATTGATTTGATAATTGTCTTAGTAGATAGCTTAATTCAGTCATTTTAGTCTTGCTTCCTTAATTGAGTTCTAGTAGTTTTCATTACTTGCAAGTAGCTTTCACACATCTCTTTTTGATCACTGATTTTGATTTGCTATAGCTTTTTACTCAGCTTAAACTGGTACTTAAAAAGTCTTCACAAAATTCCATCTAGATCAGTAATAGAGTGTTTGGCATTAGCTTGTGAAGTATTTTCAAGTGTTGATTTTTGGCAAAATAGTATTCATTTTCAGTAAACAAGTGATAACTAGTAGTTTTAAACCAATTTCAAGTCAAGTCTAAGGTCAAAAAGGCAAATGGCATTGTAAAAGTTTGGGTCAATTTTCAGTCAGTTTAGTCATAAAAAGTTGTCAAATTCATTTGCTTGGCATTTACTTGATTCTTGATGAAATTCTACCAATCCAGCTCTCATTTCTAGATCATATTATGAAGTTTTTGATTCCATAAGCTTTTTGTACAGTTTTCAGTAAGCAAGTGGGAATAAGCGAAATTCTAGACACATAAGCAAATGAAAGTTTCTGTAAATTGAAAACTGCTTTTTCATATCTCTTAATCCTCTTCACAAACTTGTCAATTTTCTTTTACAAAATCACTTAGTTAGTGCTTGTGGTTGATTTTTGAGATTTTGAGTTTTTTGAAAAAAAGCTTGGTCAACGCTGGTCAACATAAGCCAATTTCAGCTTATTTCAAATTCCAAGCTTATTACTGGATGATTTTTGATAAGACTTGATTTCCCGTTCATATTTTGAGTTCATTAATCAGTTTCAGTACAAAAATCCAGTTGTGCATGTCTAGATTCTTGTAGAGCTTATTTTGTGCTTATTGGAAAGTGCTTATCAGCTTATTAGTCATTTTCAGCAAATTTCCTCTTACAGGTCTAGCTTATTTGTGATTTTAAGCATTTTGCAAGTTGTTTGAACAATTTTGGTTGAGAAATAAGCTCATACGAGCTTATTTGTTATTGAAACCCGTTTTTGCTTATAAAATTTTCAAAATTGCAACTTAGTCCTTCTTGTATTAAACTCTTTTTAAACTTTGCTAAACTTGATAGTTTTTAGGGTTTTCACTAATCAGGTCCTTTAAGTTTGGGATTTGTTAAAATTCAGTTTAGTAGTTTTGGAATTTGTTAAAAATTGGTTAGTTTGTTGCATAGTTTACATTTTTGATCCTCATAGTTAACTGTTTTACTATTTCAGTCCTTGTACTTGTTAGATTTACACTTTGAGCATTTATTTTTCATAGAATTTACAATTTCAGTCCCTTTAGTTGTAAAATTTACATTTTGAATTTTACTTGAATAAAAACTTGGTATTTGCACGATGTTTTACATATAAGTAGATAATATTTTTCAGTTTTGCAAGGTATTGCTTGAATTAGCAAATAGAATATCCAAAAAATATTAACAACCAAAAACAGTTAAAAACCCGATATTGTTAGGACTTTCAATTAGCAAGAACTGAGAAAAACGAACTGCATTATACACAATTTCAAATGGCGCCGCTGCCGGTTCTTTGACTTTACGAGAGACTATCGATTGACGGTTTTCATTGGCTTTTGGGATCCGTTCACCTTGTGAACGTTATTTTTACGTATCATAAATAAAAAACAAATAAAAATCAAAAATATATAAAAACAAAAAATTAACAAAACAATTCTTTTCCTAAAGAATTGACCAAACAAATTAAAAAATTCAAAAAGCAATCTTTTTCCTAAGAGATTGCACCCAAAAATATATATTATTGGATTCTCTCGGTTTTTATGTACATATAGTATTTTCTCTTAAAAACTCATAAATACAAAAATATTTTCCATATATTATTATAAGTAAATACGTATACGTATAAGAACAACCAATGTACATATTTTCCATATGTATTGCCGAGGCAATACACCGTGTTGAGGGGCGTTCCGGTCCTTGACACGTGTATCGATCAAACAAAATAAAGCAAGAATAGATAAATACTCTCAATAAGCAACAATTCGAAGAATACGAACATTTAAGTGAATAGAAAGGCGATGTGTTATAAAATGCCATCTAAGGGTCAATAGGTACTTAAGTGCTTCGCGCCACCTAACCCCCGCGCTCACTTGTAAGTATTCTAAGAAGGAAGGCTTCATTGGGGGTCTTGCACCCAAGTAGTACATACATATATTGTTATTTTCTTGTGGATATTTAATATTGAAACTCGAAGAGGATAATCCTTTTCTCTTCAAAGTCACACGAGAGCTTCTCTCTCATTCCTCGTATTGAGTTACATGCTCACTCGCGAGCGTGCACAAATACCGATTGGTGTACAACCTCTTCCTCCGAAAAGGAAGAAAAAGAGAAAGAGTAAGACCACCACCGTCCATCAAGCCGATCACGAGAATCGTGCTTTGATTCATCCACAACAAGAAGCCATGGCTGTCGATAATCGTTCTTTGATGGAACGTTTGCAAACCAATGTTCATGGATATGCTAGTGCTATTAGGATTCCCGACATTCCCGCAAATACATTTGAGCTAAAAACGTCTATGATTACTATGGTTTGACAATCACCTTTCTATGGTAACAAGAATGATGATCCTCATGATCACTTTAAGAGATTCCTTTCTCTTTGCAATACCATCAAGCACAATGGAGTTCCACATGATGCTATTAAGTTGATGTTAGTACCATTTTCACTTGAGGGACAAGCTAAGCATTGGTTAGACACCCAACCACCCGATAGTATCACCACATGGGATGGTTTCACCACTAAGTTTTTGAACAAGTTCTTTCCTCCATCTAAGACCATGGCATTGAGGAGTTTAATTATAGGCTTTCAACAAAAACCTAGTCAATCCTTTAGTGATGCTTGGGAAGAGTATAGAGAGTTATTGAGGCGATGCCCTAACCATGGATTGGATGATGTTCACCAAATCAATACTTTCTACAATGGACTTAAATCTCACCACCAAGATTCACTCAATGCTTCCGCGGGAGGGAATATTCTTCTTAAATCCATGCAAGAGGCCGTGGACATCATTGAGACTAAAGCAATGGTTCAAACAAATTCTCAATGTGAAGAAAGGGTTCATGTTATCCAAAACAATTCTCAAGCACCTTGTGATAACCAATTCCTCAAGTATCAACAAGAGATCATTCAAAAGATGGATAGAGATAGTGAGAGGAATTTTAAGGTACAACAAGAAATGATTCAAGCTATTAAGAGCCTTTCATTGAACAATTCTTCAAATGATGTGAATGCCATTACTCTTTCTTGTGTAACTTGTGGAGGTCCCCATTCTTATGAACAATGTGATAAGGTGTAAGTTTATCAAGGGGAATGCTATGCTTACCAAGACGAACATCGTGAACACTTCTAGCCAAATATCAATCCAAATAACCTTTCTTACAAGTCCCAAAACTACCTTACTCCACCGGGATTCCCACCCCAACCACCCACCCAAATTCAACAAAATCCTCCTCAAGTTTTACAAAGAAATCAAGGGCAAAGACCACCTTACCAAGGAAATAACTACAAGGCACCCAACAATGTTCAACATCAAGGAAATACCTTTTATCCACCACCTCAAGGATTTAATCAACCACTTCCACTTTTCCCCAATCAAGGATATGCTCCAATACCAAATCAAGCTTATCCTCAACTTCAAAATCAAGGATATGGGATGCAAGAGACTCAAGAGTATGTTGACAAGAAAATGCGTGAAATTGAGAAGAGAATGAATGACCAAATGAAACGTATATCGGATGAACAAACCAATAGGCTTTTAATGGCATTAAATCAAAGACCACAAGGGGCTTTACCTTCCAACACACAAACAAATCCAAGGGAAAATGTCAACGCTATTACAACAAGGAGTGGAAAGTCAACAAAGGATCCTTCACCTCCTAAACCTCCTATTGTTCAACCCACTTGTGCTCCTACTTGTGACAAGCCTTCTACCTCTACTTCACCACCTCAAAATGCTCCCATTCACTCAAACACACCTTCTCAAACCATTCATACTTCTCCTCTACCTTCCACACTTTCTAATGAAGAAGCTAACAAAGACAAATCTTCCACTACAACACCTATTCCACCTACACCAAAACCTACTCTTCCATATCCTTCAAGGTTGAAAAAGGACAAGTTAAAGAACAAGGATGACATCCAAGTATCCAATTTCTTAAGGATGTTCAAGCAACTCAACATCAATATATCCTTTGCGGAAGCTCTTGCTTATATGCCAAAGTTTGCTAAGATGTTCAAGGATTTACTCTCAAACAAAGAAAAATTGGTTGATTTGCCCAACACATCCCTTAATGAAAATTGTTCCGCCGTGCTACTTAAAACCTTACCAACAAAACTTAGAGATCCGGGGCGCTTCTTGATACCTTGTAATTTTCCCGGTGTTGAAAATTGCATGGCTTTGACGGATCAAGGGGCAAGCATAAACCTCATGCCTTTATCGGTTTGGAAAAAACTCTCTCTTCCCGAGCTCACTCCCACTAGGATGACTCTTGAATTAGCCAACCGAACCATAGCTTACCCCGTAGGTATAGCGGAGGATGTGTTTGTAGGTGTGGATAAGTTTACGTTTCCGGCCGACTTTGTAGTGGTTGATTATGACATGGATCCTAGAGTGCCTTTGATTGTTGGTAGACCGTTTTTGAGAATGGGTCGTACTTTGATAGATGTGGCGGAAGGAGAACTAATTATGAGAGTAGAAGATGAGAGAGTGGTGTTTAAGTTAGGAAAAGTTTGTGATAGGAAAGAGGTTAAGGAGTCTAGACCGTGTGAGACTATTAACATTGTTGATGTGTTAGATGAGGTGTGTGATGAACACTTTCATGATGCTTGTAAGAGTACTAGTGATGAGATGCCCCATGTAGAAACCGTGGCCTCAATTGCTCCCTCTTTAACACCTTTTGGAGAGAGTGATTTCCTCTTGGAGGAATTTGAGTCAAACTTTCTTGGTGATGATGATTCTCCCATTAATTGGGAAGAAGATATTCTTAGGATCCAAAAGTTGCTCAATGAGGACCCTATTCCTTCTCCTATTCCACTAGAAGTTACCATTGAGGAACCTTCCATAGTAAAACCTTCCATAGAGATTCCACCTCCAATTGAACTTAAGGACCTTCCATCCCACTTAGAGTATGCTTTCTTAGAGGGCAAAGACCAATTACCCGTGATCATTGCTAAAGAGTTGAAAGAGGATGAGAAGGAGCAACTTATTGAAGTCCTTAAGAAACACAAGAAAGCCTTAACATGGAAAATATCCGACATAAGGGGAATTGATCCACATTTTTGTACACACAAAATTCTTATGGAGGATGACTATAAACCCGCCATTCAAAATCAAAGGAGAGTTAACCCAAAAATCCATGAGGTTATTAAGAAGGAAGTGATTAAACTCTTAGATGCGGGTATGATTTACCCCATTTCCGACTCTCCATGGGTTAGCCCGGTTCATTGTATTCCAAAGAAGGGTGGAATCACCGTGGTACCTAATGAGAACAATGAGCTTATTCCCACGAGACTTGTGACCGGTTGGAGAGTTTGTATTGATTATAGAAAACTCAATGAGGCGACTAGGAAAGACCATTTCCCATTACCTTTTATGGATCAAATGCTTGAACGCTTAGCGGGAAATGAGTACTATTGCTTTCTTGATGGCTTTTCGGGTTATTTCCAAATACCAATTGACCCTAAGGATCAAGAAAAGACCACATTCACTTGTCCCTACGGTACATTTACTTACAAGAGGATGCCTTTTGGCTTATGTAATGCACCGGGGACGTTTCAAAGGTGCATGATGGCGATTTTCCATGACATGATAGAGCAAACCATGGAGGTTTTTATGGATGATTTTTCCGTCTTTGGAAATTCATTTACCTCATGTCTCACCAATCTTGAGAGAATGCTTAAGCGTTGTGAGGAAACACGGTTAGTGCTTAATTGGGAGAAATGTCACTTTATGGTGAAAGAGGGAATTGTTTTAGGACACAAAATATCCAACAAGGGATTAGAAGTTGATCGAGCTAAAATTGATGTGATTGCTAAGCTTACCCCACCCACCTCGGTTAAAGGTGTGAGGAGTTTCTTAGGTCATGCGGGATTTTATAGGCGCTTTATACAAGATTTTTCTAAGATAGCTAGACCGATGACTCACCTCTTGGAGAAAGAGGCTCCTTTCATTTTTAACCAAGATTGTTTGGACTCTTTTGAGACTCTTAAGGAGAAATTAACTAAGGCTCCCGTTTTGGTTTCTCCAAATTCGGAATTACCTTTTGAGCTTATGTGTGACGCTAGTGATTATGCGGTGGGGGCCGTCTTAGGACAAAGAGTTAATAAGCATTTTCAACCTATACACTATGCGAGTAAAACCATGACCGGTGCACAACTTCATTACACTACCACGGAAAAAGAGTTGCTTGCTATAGTATATGCTTTTGAGAAGTTTAGACCATACCTTGTGCTCTCCAAAACCATAGTGTATACGGATCATTCCGCTCTCAAGTATCTTATGACAAAACAAGATGATAAGCCTAGGCTTTTGAGATGGGTTTTGTTGCTTCAAGAGTTTAAGATAGAAATTCGTGATAAGAAAGGGGCCGAGAATTTAGCGGCGGATCATTTGAGTAGACTTGAGCATCCTTTCCAAGGAGATTTGCCACATCAAGAAATCAATGAATCTTTTCCATTAGAGGAGCTCATGTCTATCTCTTCCCAAGAGGATGCCACTCCTTGGTTTGCGGATATCGCAAACTATCTTGTGGGCAATGTGCTTATTGAGGGTCTTACTTATCAACAAAAGAAGAAGTTTCTTAAGGAAGTTAAGTACTACTTTTGGGATGATCCTTATCTTTTTAGGCAATGTGCGGACCAAATCATTAGACGGTGTGTAGATGGACCCGAGGCATTTAAGATCTTAGAAGCGTGTCATAAAGGACCTACGGGTGGACATTTTGGGCCTAACTATACCGCCAAGAAAGTCTTTGATTCGGGTTACTATTGGCCTACCATTTACAAAGATGCCCATGAAATGGTAAAATTTTGTGATGTGTGTCAAAGACAAGGAAAAATTACGCAACGTGATGAGATGCCACAAAATTTTATTCAAGAGTGTGAGATATTTGATGTGTGGGGCATTGATTTCATGGGACCTTTTCCATCTTCTAAGGGAAACAAGTATATACTTGTGGCGGTGGATTATGTGTCAAAATGGGTGGAGGCTAAAGCCTTACCTACCAATGATGCTAGAGTTGTTGTGAAGTTTTTGAAACAATTGTTTGCTAGATTTGGTGTACCTCGGGCCATCATAAGTGATCGTGGTACGCACTTTTGTAATGATCAATTCACAAGAGTTATGAAGAAATATGGAGTTAATCATAGACTTTCTACCGCGTATCACCCTCAAACAAATGGTCAAACTGAGGTCACAAATCGTGGTTTAAAGAGAATTTTAGAGAGAACGGTGGGAGAGCATCGAGCTTCTTGGTCGGATAAGCTTGATGATGCTTTGTGGGCGTTTAGGACGGCTTTTAAAACACCAATTGGTTGTACTCCTTATAGGCTTGTCTATGGAAAAGCGTGCCACCTCCCATTTGAGCTAGAACACAAGGCATCTTGGGCTCTCATGTGGGCTAACTTTGATTTAAACTAAGCCGGTTCCCATAGGAAAGATCAACTCAATGAGATGGATGAATTGAGAGCCAATGCCTATGAAAATTCTTTGCTTTACAAGGAAAAGACTAAGAAATTGCATGATGCCAAGATTAAGAATCGTGAGTTCAAAGTTGGAGAGCCGCTTCTCCTCTTTAACTCAAGGTTGAAACTTTTTGCGGGCAAGCTTAAGTCGAGATGGTCCGGTCCATTCACTATTGCTCAAGTGTTTCCATATGGAACTATTGAGTTGTCACAACCCGATGGTCCAAATTTTAAAGTGAATGGTCACCGTGTTAAGCATTACTTTGGGGAGGACATTTCCGTTGAAATGGTCCAAGAGATCCCCATTTTCCCCATGAATTGATTCATTGAGGGACGCGTCGAGCTAGAGACTCATTAACTCAAGCATCGTATAACTAGGTTTAGAGTGTTGTAGGTTAGAAATAAAGGGAACGACTTGGAGATAAGTGTAGGGGAGACCCTCTTTTGTCTTCATGATTGTTTGTAGGGTTGCTCACTCATTTCATGCTTTGGAGCTTATGGAGGAGGCCCTTGTATCCGGTTCACTTCGTTATTGTGATCTTTCATTGACACCTTGTGCTTAAACATGATTTCACTTATAGTTGTACTTCCTTAACTTGGGTTAAGCAAAGTCTATTCATTGTCATAAGTGTAGGGGAAGTTTTTATACTTCCATGCTCTTAAACATTGAGGACGATGTTTAGCTTAAGTGTAGGGGGGTCTTCTATCGAAGTGACCTTACCTAGAACTTGTTATTATCTTTCATGATAACATGGAAAATTGATTTTCAAACATTTTTCAAATTTTTGATCTAATTTGGCCACCAAAAATATGCATTCATAATTTTTGCATTAATCATTTTTCATTTGCATAATACATTTGCATTGTTTATATTCTTCTTTTGTTTTTCATAAAAAATATATAAAAATAAAAAAATATAATAAAACATGGTTTAACAAGTTTAGACTTCTTTGACATATTAGGTCTGCTATGGATATTTTGACTCAACCCAAGTTTGCTTATCCAGGCATTCTCTAGCTAGTATCCTTAACCATGTAGTCCTTCATTGGTCTATTAGGCTAAGCATCCACCAATCTCATTCTTTGAGATTTTTAATTTGTGGAGAATGGGAAATGATAGAGTTGAAGCAAGTATAAAAGGGCTAGATAAACTTCATGATAATTACTTGTGGCTAAACCCTTCTCTTCTTTACCTCTATTTTCTTCGCATGTATATAATTGTTAATAAATAATCAAGAACGGTTTTAATTGGTTTGTAATCTCTTATGCATTTTTGTCTAATCATTCATGGTTGGTATGAGTACGTCTTAAGATTCTAAGTTAGAACGTTTTATGTGTACTAGACTTATGTCATGCTCAATATTTAGCGGGTGTTTTTCCTTTTATTCTTTTCAAATTTCTTATTGAGGAATAAAGAAAAATAAGAGCGGCTTATGAAAAAAAAATGAGTGGCTAGAAAAAAAAAAGAAAAGGAAAAAAAAATATATATGCAAGACTCCCAAGAGGGGCAGTGTGGTGTTAATTATAGTGACTATTGAGTTCCAATATTACCTTGACGGGTTGCGGGGATTCAATAGATTGCTCCAATCCAATATTACCTTGACGGGTTAAGGGGTTGAAGATCCAAAGTCTCAAAAAGATGGCGGATGTAAATTATTGCGTGAGTTTTATTTTTTTTTCCTTAGCGAGTGTGTAGCTACTTATGAAAGCATGACATGAGGATTTTACACATAAGGCGAATGACTTATTACTCTTGAAACAGACTTGTATTAATTGTGAGCGGTTTTTCAAGTAATGGATGAGAGGATTACTTAAGATTAAAACCGTGCTTCCTTATTTTTAGATTTTGCATTTCTTATACTTCACACTTGAATAAATGACAAATTTGCTCACAAGCAATTTTCTCAAATAATAACCGATTCCACATTTAATTGTCATGAATAAGTTGATGCACTTTTTACTTGTGAATGCAATGATTCCATTTTTAAGCTTGGTATGGAGAAAGTGAAACTTGAGGGTGATAAATGTCCATGGTACCCAAGCCCTAATCAAAGTCATTGAATTCTTTATGAGTTATTTCCATCAAAACCATTTCAAGAAAAACCAAAAAGATATATATAGAATTGTATTTTGTTCATTGCATTGTTAAAAGTCAAAATCATGCATCATGTAGTTTAGAGTAGTGTAGATGCATTCCATATGGCCAAGGTGGATTAATTATGAGGAGGATGTAAATTTGTGCTTTAAAATATATAGAAATGCATGAGGACATGACAATGTTCAAGTGTAGGGGATTTGATATGAGCTAAAACTCATATCAATTTATCAACAAATAACCCTAAAACATGAAGCAAAATACCAATTTATCTTGTAAAAATAGTATTATGTGGTATGTTTGTGTTTGTGTACACTTGTGTAGGTAAAAGGATGCATTTTCAAGCAAACAAGGAATAATCAAGCTTAATTTGATGAAAAAGACAAAGAAGAGTCAAAAGTGACAAGACTTTGAAAGTGCAAGGACCTATCTTGACAATCTGCCAAAGATGAAGGACCAAAGTGTAAATATGTAAAAGTCAAGATCATAGTCAAATTTGGTCAACTCTCAAGTCAACTCAGTCAAAGGACCAATTTTGTTCAAGAATGAAGTTTGAAGGACCAAATATGCCAAAGAAATGAAGTTACAAGCTCAAAAAGACAATCTGCCAAAGTTCAAGGGTCATTTCTGCCTATTTTGGAAATTATTACAAGTGTAATCCATGTGCTATATTTTGGGCCAATAAGAAGCCAGGAAAAGGGGATAACGGATTGCCACATCATTGCATTAAATACCCACTAGTGCCGCCCTCATTAATGAGCGTATCAGAACAGTTCAATCCGTGTGCTGCTTCTATAGCCAGTTATATCTTGACATGTGGCATTTTCAAATAATCAAAGATTTCCAGGATCGATTTGGAGCTAGAGGCAATTTCATGGAATGTTATAAACATCAAAATTGCTCAAAATCACAAGACGAGTTCATTGGTCATAATCAATTAACTTGAAAACAACTCCAGAAAGAATCCCCAATTTGAGTTCATACCTGAAAAATCGATTAAGCAGAATTTGGACACGTGGAGACCTGGGATTGGTTCCAACACGTCACCAACCCCAACTGATCTTCTTCCCAAGTTAATAAATAGCCTGTTTAGTCTTCATTTCTTGTTGTGTAGTTGTAAAGTGTGAAAACACACACATTTACTTTTCCTTTCACCATTTCTCCTTTTTAGCTAAACTACTCAAGAGTTTGACACACTCTTGAGTTAGTTAGTTAGTTAGTAACCTTTTAACAGCTTTGTAACCAACTCTCCATTAATAAAATTCAAATTCTACTTTCCTACCAAATCTTCTTATCATCTTTACTGTTCATCTCCTGCTTCAATTGTTACTCTTGTTGCTGTTTTGAGTTTGTTATGATCATACCTTGATCATAACTGACTTTGAGGGAAGATTGTAGCTGTTTGATTGATTTCAGTTCAAGTTCATAGCATATGTGATGAATTCAAGGCATTTGAGCCTTGTTGATGATGTGTAGCTGTGTTGATTGATTGTAGATAGGTGAATCTAGTGCTAAGGTGGTGGTTAGCACTAGACTAGAGAGTTCAGCACTCCTCTACTACTCAAAGGATACTTCACAAGGTGCAAACGCCTCTTGTTTTGGTTCCACTCAAATTGTCAAATGCATGCTCAATTCCTAGTTAATCTTGTTTGTGATTGAATGATAAAACATGTTTTAGCTGATATTGCTTTGATTCCATTGATCTTTTAGCTTAAGTGTAGCTTAATCTGCTTATTGATTTGATAATTGTCTTAGTAGATAGCTTAATTCAGTCATTTTAATCTTGCTTCCTTAATTGAGTTCTAGTAGTTTTCATTACTTGCAAGTAGCTTTCACACATCTCTTTTTTATCACTGATTTTGGTTTGCTATAGCTTTTTACTCAGCTTAAACTGGTACTTAAAAAGTCTTCACAAAATTCCATCTAGATCAGTAATGAGTGTTTGGCATTAGCTTGTGAAGTATTTTCAAGTGTTGATTTTTGGCAAAATAGTATTCATTTTCAGTAAACAAGTGATAACTAGTAGTTTTAAACCAATTTCAAGTCAAGTCTAAGGTCAAAAAGGCAAATGGCATTGTAAAAGTTTGGGTCAATTTTCAGTCAGTTTAGTCATAAAAAGTTGTCAAATTCATTTGCTTGGCATTTACTTGATTCTTGATGAAATTCTACCAAACCAGCTCTCATTTCTAGATCATATTATGAAGTTTTTGATTCCATAAGCTTTTTGTACAGTTTTCAGTAAGCAAGTGGGAATAAGCAAAATTCTAGACACATAAGTAAATGAAAGTTTATGTAAATAGAAAACTGATTTTTCATATCTCTTAATCCTCTTCACAAACTTGTTAATTTTCTTTTACAAAATCACTTAGTTAGTGCTTGTGGTTGATTTTTGAGATTTTGAGTTTTTTGAAAAAAAGCTTGGTCAACGCTGGTCAAAATAAGCCAATTTCAGCTTATTTCAAATTCCAAGCTTATTACTGGATGATTTTTGATAAGACTTGATTTCCTGTTCATATTTTGAGTTCATTAATCAGTTTCAGTACAAAAATCCAGTTGTGCATGTCTAGATTCTTGTAGAGCTTATTTTGTGGTTATTGGAAAGTGCTTATCAGCTTATTAGTCATTTTCAGCAAATTTCCTCTTACAGGTCTAGCTTATTTGTGATTTTAAGCATTTTGCAAGTTGTTTGAACAATTTTGGTTGAGAAATAAGCTCATACGAGCTTATTTGTTATTGAAACCCAATTGAAAATTAGTCCTTCTTGTATTAAACTCTTTTTAAACTTTGCTAAACTTGATAGTTTTTAGGGTTTTCACTAATCAGGTCCTTTAAGTTTGGGATTTGTTAAAATTCAGTTTAGTAGTTTTGGAATTTGTTAAAAATTGGTTAGTTTGTTGCATAGTTTACATTTTTGATCCTCATAGTTAACTGTTTTACCATTTCAGTCCTTGTACTTGTTAGTTTTACACTTTGAGCATTTATTTTTCATAGAATTTACAATTTCAGTCCCTTTAGTTGTAAAATTTACATTTTGAATTTTACTTGAATAAAAACTTGGTATTTGCACGATGTTTTACATATAAGTAGATAATATTTTTCAGTTTTGCAAGGTATTGTTTGAATTAGCAAATAGAATATCCAAAAAATATTAACAATCAAAAACAGTTAAAAACCCGATATTGTTAGGACTTTCAATTAGCAAGAACTGAGAAAAACGAACTGCATTATACACAATTTCAGTTTTTGACGCTTATGACACATTGGAAAGCACAAGATGCTTTGAATTCTGCATCGGTTAAAGCGGTTGAAAAAAGTTGTTTATATTGTGGTGGAGCTCATGATTTTTCCGAGTGCATTACCGACGGTGGTAACACTTCGAGTGCTTACGTAGCAACGGGAACTTACAACCAAAACGGCCAAGGTTCCCGCCCAAATCAAGCTCCATCAAATCAAAATGCTAACAATTGTCGAAACAACAATCAAAATGGTGGTTATCAAGGCAATACACGTAATTACAACAAAGGGAATTATCAAAGTGGGAATGGACAAGTTTCAATCAAAACCAAAACCGTGATTTTCAAACTACTACACAAGGTTTTCAAAATGATCACACCAAAAATCTTCAAGGAGAATTTTTGAATTATGCTAAAGAAAATGATGCTAAGTTTGATAATATGCAACGTGAAATGATTAGCTTAAGATCCGAGTTGAAAAACGAGCTTAAAAACGAACTTGCTAATGAACTTAAGACTCATGCTAATAAAATGGAAGGGAATGTTCAACGTCTTCAGCAAGAATTGTTAAAAGCGGATGCTAGGCAATCAAAATTTGAAGACCGAATGGCAAAAATGTTTGAAGCAATCATGTGTAAACCCTCTTCCTCGGGTGGTCTTCCTAGTGATACCATTGCAAACCCGAAGGGAGAAATGAAGGTTATTACTACTCATAGTGGTAAAACTTTCAAGGAACAATCTCTCATCCAAGTACTTCTACGGAAAAGGAAATCGAGAAAGAACTCGAGGTGATGGTCGAAAAGGAGCATATCACAAGCCCACGAAGTACCGCTCATACCACACCTACGGTTGAACCAATACCAATCATGGAACCCGAGATTCCAAGGCCGTTTCCTAATGTCCAACCCACAACACCCTTACCCTACCCTTCGAGACGAAACAAAGAGAAATTGCAAGAACGTAACAAACAACAAATCGAGCTTTTTATAAAAATGTTTCAACAAGTTCATTTTGATGTAAGTTTAGCCGACGCGTTGTTATACATGCCTCGTTTCGCTTCCACTTTTAAAAGTATGATGAACGATAATGAAAAGCTTACAAAGCTTGCTGATTGTTCTTCGGTTTATCTTAACCGCATACCGGAAAAAGTTGGTGACCCCGGGAAGTTTCTCATTCCTTGTGATATACAAGATATGAAAGAATGCCTCGCCTTGGCCGATCTTGGTGCGAGCATTAATTTGATGCCATTTTCCATTTGGAAATCGCTTTCGCTTCCGGCTCTGACTCCTTCGAACATGTCTATCGAGATGGCCGATCTTTCTATGATTTTGTCATGTGGAGTAGCCGAGGATGTTTTCGTGAAACTGGGGAAGTTCTACTATCCCGTTGATTTTATAGTAGTTGACATCCCCGCGGATCCTCAAGTTCCTCTAATTTTAGGTCGTCCATTTTTAGACACCTCGAGATCGCTTATCGACGTTCATGCAAGAACTATTAATTTGAGATTCAACGAAGAGGAACTTGTTATAAACGCTACTCAAAACTCGACACCTTCTCATGTTTATGCAATCGCTACCATCAATCACATCGACTTAGTTGATGTGGTTTGCGATGAGTTTTCACAAGAAGTGTTAGGTTTTTCCGATGGCTCGTCGAGTGGCAATCCCACTATTTTGGATCTGATTCTTGCTAATTCTACACCAAATCTCACTCCATTCCAAGGAGGCAATTTTATTTCAAATGAGATCGACAATGAAGATGAGGTGATTATTGGTAATGATTCTTCTATTCCACCATTTCTTCCGCCGACAAAAGTTATGAGTGTTGAACAAAAATCTTCAATCGGGGAACCGCCTATCCTTGAATTGAAAGATCTTCCATCTCACCTTGAATACGCATTCTTGGAAGGTGATGACAAGTTTCCGGTTGTTATTGCAAAAGGTCTTGCTAATAATGAAAAAACCGCGCTCTTGAAAGTTCTTAAAGCTCATAAAGGGGCAATTGCGTGGAAAATTTCCGACATTAAGGGTATTGACCCAAAATTTTGTACTCACAAGATTTTAATGGAGGAGGACTATAAACTCTCAATTCAAAGTCAAAGAAGGGTAAACCCCAAAATTCACGATGTCATCAAAAAGGAAGTCTTAAAACTCCTTGACGTGGGAATGATTTATCCTATCTCCGATAGCCCATGGGTGAGCCCAATACATTGTGTCCCTAAAAAAGGAGGAATGACCGTTGTGCCCAATGAAAACAACGAGTTAATTCCCACTCGTGTTGTGACCGGTTGGAGGGTGTGTATTGACTACCGAAAGTTAAATGACGCCACTCGTAAAGACCACTTTCTTTTGCCCTTCGGATCAAATGTTGGAGCGACTTGCGGGAAATGAATTCTATTGCTTTTTAGATGGTTTTTCCGGTTACTTTCAAATCCCTATCGACCCTCTTGATCAAGAGAAAACTACGTTCACGTGTCCTTATGGAACGTTTGCTTATCGTAAAATGCCTTTCAGACTTTGTAATGCACCGGGTCCGTTTCAACGGTGTATGATGGCTATTTTTCATGATATGATCGAGAAGTCGATGGAAGTGTTTATGGATGACTTTTCGGTGTTTGGAAATTCGTTCACGTCGTGTTTATCTAATCTCGAGAAAATGTTAAAACGTTGTGAAGAAACCAACCTTGTGCTTAATTGGGAAAAATGTCATTTTATGTGTAAACAAGGAACCGTCTTAGGGCACAATGTAACACTCTCAATTTTCGTATCGGTACAGCGGAAGGGTCTTTTAGAGTGTTACGGGATAGCACAATAACTCCAATCATAGACAACACATAAAAATGGTTGTACAAGGTTTAACATACATTCATTCGATAAAAAGTTTTAAAGTGTACAATAGGTCCCAAATTAAACAGGTCATTTAGTTTACAAAACATAGATCGAATGAACATTTTTAATATTTTGTGGGCCATCAGAGTCGATCTCCATCCGGATTACCTTCAAGAACCTGAGATAAAAACATGAAAAAATCATATCAGCGAATGCCGAGTGAATTCATAGAGTTTAATAAAAACCGTTATATAAAACAATCGTTAAAATCAGAACACAAGTATAATATCGGAAGTAAGTCCTCGTATTGCTAGTCAGGCAATATATAAATCAAGCGTACATCTTAAACCGTCCATGAGACCGTAGCCTCAATATTACCATAATAGGTAATATATTCATCGTTATTAGCGTCGTTATTGGATTAAATTATGGTTTATATAGGATACATTTGGATTATTATTAGCCGCATGACATTGTTACCTTACTATGAAAACAACGGGCCGCGAACCCGACAAACAATTTGCCCATCTAAGTTAGCGTGTCGTCACAAAAATCACGCCATGTAATCTTCTCATACATAAATTCGCTTACCAATCAATGTGGTACGACGGGGATCAACCGTCAAGGCGCGAACTGGGGTGATCGTCCCCAAATATTACTATCAAATGCATAAGCGTCTACCAAATCCCGGTAGTTCACAATTCATGCTAATGGGACTTTAAGTGACATAACCTAACTACTAATAATCCTTTTTGTCTCGTTTATAGGGTCATAGCATCATTCGGGTCCATATCATTAAGCATACCATCGGGACTACTTGTGTTCTATTTTTATCAAAATCTAGCATGTTATCTCCCACGCGGGTTTACAAATCATTTTATAAAACATTTAAAAGAGTGCGAGGCTATGAACTCACGTTGATAATGAAAGGCGAATTATCGGCTACGGGCGTGCTTCGGTCACGGAAACCTATATAAATAATAATTGGTCTTAGACTCTTGTCCAATGACTTTTATCAAAATAACAATATACATATGATGATTTTTGTACATATGATGATGATCAAGTGGGGTTATACATCCTTGTTTACTCATTTTAGTGTTTACGTATTGGTAACTTTTTACTAGTTTACTAGTTTTACCTATTTACACGTTTTAAGTCCAATAAGCTTATTATAAGTTCTTTAACTTATTTTAATCCATTTCATTCTTATATTATTAGTATTTACACTTTATATGTTGGGCCCAAATGGGTTAAGCCCAATAAGTTCTTTTTATAAGTGTTTAACTTATTTAGTCCAATTAGCTCGTTAATGTCCGTATGTCCTATAGTTCGGGTTTATCGGTTTTTACTTGTATTAGTTACTTATATATCAGTATATTACTTTTAAAAACTTTACATTAGACGGGTTTGATCGTCTAAGTTTTAATTGGCGAAAAACGTTAATTTTACGGTAATAGCCGAAAAAGTCGTAAAAATCAAGTTTATAGTTTTTATAACTTATAAGTATTATTCCACTATCATTTTTATAATTTATCCATTTATTTAACCTTATAAATATTTATATAAATGAAATTTATAAGTTAGTGGGTTTTAATTTTACATTTTATACAATATAATTTTGAGTGCTTATATAATAGTAATAAACATTAATTCTCAAAATCTGATTTTTATTTTCATCTTCACCATTTTTATCATATATAGAGTTCTATAATGAATTAGAAGCTCATTTTTGGATGGCATGATCTTCATATTATGTGATACATTTAACTTACCTGTAGATACTGCTTATTTTAAGTTTATCTAGCCTTAACAGTCCCTACAAAACAACTTATTCAGATTAGCACACTCATCTTGTTTTGATCATATCTCACTCATTTTAATGATTCCATTGCATGGCCAACTCTCACATGTGTATGACATCTTGTACTTACTGTAAATGGATTATACCATGCAAGTTTATCAGTTCAAGTTTTAGTTACATACTGTTTTTATACATCCAACAAATTAATCATGATTTTATCCTTGTTTCTTATGGTTATTAATCTTTTTAAGCATATTTATCAACACTTGATCCTCACACAACATTTTTATCATCATATATTCATCATATACATATACAACAAGAAAGAAAATACATTTGATCTTTACAAAAATAACAAGAGAAATTGGAGAGGGTGATCTTCTTTACCAACCAAGAGTATATCTTATTTTTGGAAGACAAGAACTTGATGAACACCAAAAGTAACTCCAAGATCATCAAACACCAAGAATATAAGTTGAGAAATCAGCCCTAGGACACAAGCAAATCACATCCTTTGTTGTTAAAATGGCCACCAAGTGATCAAGGCTTCAAGTTAACTCCATGATATAGCTAGATAACAAGTATTTTGTGGCTAGAAAAGATCAAGAAGGGGTGTTTGTTCTTTAAAAGTGGACGGCAATGGTGGTGATGTTGAGAGGATTTTTGGTTGATTTTGCATGTGTAAATGGTGGTATGTGAAATGGTTGATGGTTTTAGCTAGTTTGGTAGCTTAAAGTGTAAGCTTAACTTACACTTGTAAGTTATAAGCTAACATGATGCCACATCTTTGATGTGGTGTCATGTGTGCCGTCCCATGTGTGTTAGTGGGGTGGAATAATGTATTTTGTCCCACCTCACTAATTTACGGGTATCCCTCGATTCTATTTTCCTCGATTTACGTGCCCTCGGGTCGTTTTACGAAAAATGTTTTTATAAATTATGAATCAACGACACAAAACGAATCCAATAAAAATTGTCTCATCAAAAACGGAGTTCAAAAACGTTAATACGTAATCCTAAGGTTTCCGGTTTAATCGTAAAGGACGCTAAATTATGCACGTAAGCCCAAATTTAAATCCGTAAATTGTGAGTTCATAAACCAACAAAAAAATAAGTTTCAAAATATTATACGAGAAAATAATTCACTACCTGAAAATGTTAGATTGTCACAGCTTTTCCTCCAAAAAGGGATCAACGTCCTCGTGATCCATTTCATTTGGATGTCCGTTTCCTATTGAAATCGAAGAGGTGCGGATATTTCTTCCACATTTCATCCTCTCGTTCCCAAGTATATTCCGCTCCATGCTTTGAATTCCATCGGATCTTGACAATAGGTATCCGACTTTGTTTCAGTTGCTTTACCTCACGATCCATAACCTCTACGGGCTCTTCGATAAAATGCAACTTCCCATCTATTCGAACCTTATCTAACGAAATTTTCTCATCACTCACTGCTAGACATTTCTTCAGATTAGATACATGGAATGTGTTGTGAACACCATGAAGTTCTGGGGGTAACTCTAGTTTGTAAGCCACCGGACCTACTCTAGATAAAATCTTAAAGGGTCCAATATAACGGGGATTCAATTTCCCTCGCTTTCTAAATCTTATAACGCCTTTCCATGGCGATACTTTCAACATTACTTGGTCACCCACTTTAAACTCCATTGGCTTCCGCCGCACATCCGCGTAACTTTTCTGTCTACTACGGGCAGTCAACAACCTATTCTTAATCTGAACTATCATCTCCGTAGTATCGCGGATTAATTCCGGTCCTGTGAGCTGGGTATACCCAACTTCACTCCGACATACAGGAGATCTACACTTCCTACCATACAAAGCTTCAAACGGTGCAGCCTTAATACTAGAATGGTAACTATTGTTATACGAAAACTCTGCTAACGGCAAATGTTTATCCCAATTCTTACCAAAGTCTAACACACGAGCTCTCAACATATCTTCTAGTGTTTGTATCGTCCTTTCACTCTGTCCATCAGTCTGGGGGTGATAAGGAGTGCTCATGTCAAGATTCGTTCCCAAAGATCTTTGGAGAGATTTCCAAAAATTCGATGCGAATCTAGGATCTCGATCTGAAATGATCGATACAGGCACTCCATGCTTGCATACAACATTCTCAAGGTATATACGAGTCAACTTCTCCAGTGACAACTGCTCTTTAACCGGAATGAAGTGTGCTGATTTGGCCAGTCTATCGACAATGACCCAAATCGAGTTGTTTCCAGATGATGTTCTAGGAAGCTTGGTGATAAAGTCCATCGTAATTCGCTCCCACTTCCATTTAGGAATCTTTGGTTGTTGAAGTAGTCCTGATGGCTTTTGATGTTCAGCTTTAACTCTAGCACAAGTCAAGCATTGAAGAACATACATAGCTATGTCAGCTTTCATATTCGGCCACCAGTACAACTTCTTCAAATCATGGTACATCTTATCAGATCCCGGATGAATGGAATACTTAGATTTATGGGATTCTAACATAATCAAGTCTCTTAAGCCTCCAAACTTAGGTATCCACATACGACCTCTTAAGCATTTCACTCCATCAGCTCTAACCTCTAAAGGATCTCCTTCTCCTCGGAACCCTTCATTAACAAAATTTCCCTTCTTACAAGCTTCTATTTGCGCATTTCTAATTTGCTCAGGCAAATTATTGTGCACGGTCAAGACTAGAGAACGTACCCTGATAGGCTCTCTATCTTTCCTACTTAACGCATCGGCAACAACATTGGCTTTTCCTGGGTGATATTTTATATCACAATCATAATCACTTAACAACTCTATCCATCTTCGTTGCCTCATGTTCAAATCCTTCTGGTCGAGAATATACTGTAGGCTTTTGTGATCGGTGAATACCGTACACTTGGTGCCATACAGATAATGTCTCCACAACCTAAGAGCAAAGACTACAGCTCCTAACTCAAGATCATGAGTAGTATAATTCTCCTCATTCTTCCTTAATGGCCTAGAAGCATAAGCTATTACTTTCTCTCGCTGCATCAAAACAACTTCATAGCCTCTAAGAGATGCATCACAATACACTACAAAATCTTCACTCCCGTCGGGTAATGATAAGATTGGCGCACTACATAATTTTTGCTTCAATGTCTGAAATGCTCCGTCTTCATCACTTCCCCAAACGAAAGGTTTATTCTTCTGGGTAAGCTTAGTCAAGGGTTTAGCTATCAAAGAAAATTCTTTAATGAATCGCCTATAATAGCCAGTCAATCCTAAGAACTGTCGCACTTCGGTTGGCGTTATCGGTGCAGACCAATTCTTAATGGGTTCAACCTTTGTAGGATCAACATGAATTCCATCTTTGTTAATCACATGACCAAGAAATTGCACATAATCTAACCAGAAATCACATTTCGAAAACTTAGCATACAACTTTTCATCCTTCAACAAATTCAAAACAATCCTTAAATGTTCTCTATGTTCATCTTCATTCTTAGAATAGATTAGAATATCGTCAATAAACACAATCACAAATTTATCCAAGTAGGGCTTACACACTTGATTCATTAAATCTATGAAAACCGCAGGTGCGTTAGTTAACCCAAATGGCATTACTTGAAATTCATAGTGTCCATAACGAGTTCTAAATGCACTTATAGGAATATCTTCTTCACGGACGCGAAGTTGGTGATATCCTGACCGCAAATCTATCTTAGAATACACACTAGATCCTTGTAGTTGATCAAACAAATCATCAATCCTAGGTAAAGGATATCGATTTTTAATTGTCAAATTATTCAGTTCCCTATAATCAATGCACATACGGAAAGATCCATCCTTCTTCTTAACGAACAAGACTGGAGCTCCCCAAGGCGACGAGCTCGGTCGAATAAAACCTTTATTAGACAACTCCTTAAGTTGCTCAGATAACTCCTTTAATTCAGAAGGGGCTAATCGGTAAGGCACACGTGCCACCGGTGCAACACCAGGAATTAAATCGATTCGAAACTCTACTTGCCTTATCGGTGGAAGTCCGGGTAAATCTTTAGGAAATACCTCAGGAAATTCACAAATAATAGGTACATCTTCCAATCGTTTCTCCCTAGACTCATTCCCGGTTACTTGAGCTAAGAATAACTCACAACCGTTCCTGATGTACTTTTGGACTTTAATACATGAAACGATTTTCAAACGGGATTCACCTCGATTACCATCAATTACTAACGTCCTATTCCTAAGAGGAATCTTAACTTTCTTCTCTCCACATAAAATAGTAGCATTATTCAACGACAACCAATCCATACCAATAATAATATCAAAACTACCTAATTCTATCAACATCAAATCAATCGGAAAGGAATAGTTTAAGAGATTTAGAGAGCATCCTTCTAATAGCTTATTAGTTTTTACTAATTTACCATTAGCCAATTCCACCTCGTAACTGGTATTTATCTCAACAGGTTCAATGTCAATAAGGGCACTAAATTTAGTGGATACAAAGCTCCTATCAGCACCCGAATCAAATAAAGCAACAACATAATGATTGTTGAGTAAAAACGTACCGGTAACGACATTTGGATCCTCTTTCTTCACCTCAATT
The DNA here is from genome assembly GCA_025667525.1 of Glebionis coronaria. Taxonomy (NCBI): domain Eukaryota; kingdom Viridiplantae; phylum Streptophyta; class Magnoliopsida; order Asterales; family Asteraceae; genus Glebionis; species Glebionis coronaria. The sequence goes on from CM046881.1 coordinate 281,052,939, forward strand.
GTTCAAAGTTGATAGATACCACCCTGGGGTTTCTTCCAGGTACAATCGCTTTCAACTTGGGGCATTCCGATTTCCTATGACCTTCTTCATTACAGTTGAAGCAAATGGTTCCCTTCTTACACCTTTCAACCTTGTGTCCAAGCTTTCCGCAATTTCGGCACTTCCAGCAGTCGCCAGCATGCCTCTTGTTTCCACACTTAGGACATCTATCATCGTTGCGCGGTGTGTTGTTGGTAAGAGCATTTGCATTCCCCTTTCTCTGGTTCGGACGAAGATTGAAATTCTTCCTATTATCACCTCTATCTACACGCTCACCGTCTCCCTTTCTTTTCTCACCAACACGGGCTTCATCTTCCCTATCCTGAATTATCTGTCCAATGAGTTGGTAAGCCATTCGAACAGCATCATCAATGGTTAGTGGTTTAGATGATGTCACGTCCCCCCGGATATTCCTGGTCAACCCTTTAATATGTTTTTCAATTCGGATCTCTTCGGGTTCAACCAATCGAGGACATAGCAAGGCCAAATCATGGAATCGGTTTGTGTAACTATCAATGTCCACACCTTTCATTCTCAGATGAATCAACTCTTGTTCTAACCTAATGATCACACTACGGGGACAAAACTCCAAAGTCATCAACTTCTTAATTTCAGCCCAAGGAGTAGCATTAGCAGCATCAAGACCCATGAAAGCAATTCTCCCGTTCCACCAAGTCAACGCACGACCATTAAGAGTAGCCATAGCAAAAGTCACCTTATCTTCCTCCTTACACTTACTAATCCGAAACACCGACTCTATCTTCTCAATCCACTGGCTTAATCCTACAGCACCTTCAGTTTCATTAAAAGGTAGAGGTTCACACTTCATGAACGTCACATAAGTACAGCCACCAACTTCAGGTGCATTAGTTCCAAGTCCTCTTACATTTCCTCCAGCATTAGCATTCACATTATTAGCATTCACATTCACATTAGTACCGCCAACTCCACTACCGCCAGCTCCACTACAGCCAGCTCCACTACCGCCAGCTCCACTACCGCCAGCTCCACTACCGCCAGCTTCATTTCTAGCATTTACCATAAATTCAGTCATAGATGCGTTAAATTTCTCCGTAATAATCCTACGTACATCGTCCTCAGTCACAGCCTTCTTGGGCGGCATAGTTCTATAATTTCACAATTTCAAAGTATTAAGCATTCACCCAACAAAGAATTCATATAATATGGATTGAATTCATAATCAAGATACAAATAAGGCACAATATGGAATTCAAGACAAGATACATATTTCATTCGATTTGAAACAAAAGTATTGTCTTAGTTACATCCCATATCAAAGTTTTAGCACTATATACACTCAAAATTCGTGCCAAGTCTACTACTAACAAGTCAGTTCAGTCAAAGCTACAAATGTACAAAAGATACAAAGGTCACTACTAAATACAGACTGGTCTACTGAGAACCGCCAGATGGTCCATCATCCATCGTCTTCTGTATCTTTGTCGGACGATCACTAGACACATCTTCAGCTGGGCGCTTACGGATCACTCCTCTTTCAACCATGTCAGCATAAAATCTACAATTCCAACCCACGGATATATTCAACTCCTTTTTAGCTTTCTCACGCATCGCACGAGCTACATTCAACTGAATCTCCATAGAATTCACCTTTTTCTTCATTTCAGCAAACTCACCACTTTCTAACACCGATAACCTCCTAAAAGCCTCATTCAAACCACGCTCTACATCAGTCAAATCCAAACTAAGCAATTCCCGCTCTTTCTCACCAACCTTAGTCTTCGACTCCAAATAAGCAACATGAGTCTAAACAACACCTAATCTAATCTCTGTCATATTACTCTTAACACGGGAAGGATCTAGATCACGTCTCAAGGCACATGGGAAAAGACCATCAATGTGAGTAGCCTCTCGAGCACTAGACGACTCTCCTATCACACGTCTACGAGTAGCAATACCATCAGTACCATCAGGTGCATTGTCATCCTCATCCTCCTCTGATTCAGAATCAGATTCAGATGATTCAGACATTTCATCCCTAGGTAGCTCAACCTCAGAATCAGACAAATAAACTGGTGGGGGTAAAGGCTCGCCCTCTGGAACATCATAAGGGTAAATAAGCTCGGCTTCCTCATCATCATCGACCTCAACGTCTATACCTACATCCTCCTCGACATCCTCATCTTCAATCTCATCATCTAAATTATCTAACCCAATCTCATCATCATTCTCAATATTAACGTTATCAATCTCATTCTCTACCATATCAACCTGATGGGCAATCTGATCTCCTAGTCCTAATTCGGGCTCGGGATCCTCAAATGGTTCCTCCTCATCATCTATATCATAATCTACTAAGTCTAAATAAGGATCATTATCTACATTAGGTTCGGGAATAGCATGGTTCTCTACATGAATATTAGGGTCAGCCATGACAATCTGCATTTATATATATATCTCGTATTAGGATAACATACTAGTTAAACAATTACATACTGAAATCACGATATATACATATATATAAATTAAACTATATATATCAAAATATATATCTTCTCAATAGGGCTTGTTGGTAACGTCGGAGATCTCTGGCACCGTTATAGTCAAAAGATTTTTCAAATATTTTTTCAAATGTTCATTGTCAAAAGATTTTGAAAAGTTTTGTTCAAAACCTTGGTTTTTAAAATCTTTTGTTCTCTATAACGAGAGCTCTGGTACCAAACTATAACACTCTCAATTTTCGTATCGGTACAGCGGAAGGGTCTTTTAGAGTGTTACGGGATAGCACAATAACTCCAATCATAGACAACACATAAAAATGGTTGTACAAGGTTTAACATACATTCATTCGATAAAAAGTTTTAAAGTGTACAACAGGTCCCAAATTATACAGGTCATTTAGTTTACAAAACATAGATCGAATGAACATTTTTAATATTTTGTGGGCCATCAGAGTCGATCTCCATCCAGATTACCTTCAAGCACCTGAGATAAAAACATGCAAAAATCATATCAGCGAATGCCGAGTGAATTCATAGAGTTTAATAAAACCCGTTATATAAAACAATCGTTAAAATCAGAACACAAGTATAATATCGGAAGTAAGTCCTCGTATTGCTAGTCAGGCAATATATAAATCAAGCGTACATCTTAAACCGTCCATGAGACCGTAGCCTCAATATTACCATAATAGGTAATATATTCAACGTTATTAGCGTCGTTATTGGATTACATTATGGATTATATAGGATACATTTGGATTATTATTAGCCGCATGACATTGTTACCTTACTATGAAAACAACGGGCCGCGAACCCGACAAACAATTTTCCCATCTAAGTTAGCGTGTCGTCACAAAAATCACGCTATGTAATCTTCTCATACATAAATTCGCTTACCAATCAATGTGGTACGACGGGGATCAACCGTCAAGGCGCGAACTGGGGTGATCGTCCCCAAATAGTACTATCAAATGCATAAGCGTCTACCAAATCCCGGTAGTTCACAATTCATGCTAATGGGACTTTAAGTGACATAACCTAACTACTAATAATCCTTTTTGTCTCGTTTATAGGGTCATAGCATCATTCGGGTCCATATCATTAAGCATACCATCGGGACTACTTGTGTTCTAATTTTATCAAAATCTAGCATGTTATCTCCCTCGCGAGTTTACAAATCATTTTATAAAACATTTAAAAGAGTGCGAGGCTATGAACTCACGTTGATAATGAAAGGCGGATTATCGGCTACGGGCGTGCTTCGGTCACGGAAACCTATATAAATAATAATCGGTATTAGACTCGTGTCCAATGACTTTTATCAAAATAACAATATACATATGATGATTTTTGTACATATGATGATGATCAAGTGGGTTTATACATCCCTTTTTACTCATTTTAGTGTTTACGTATTGGTAACTTTTTACTAGTTTACTAGTTTTACCTATTTACACGTTTTAAGTCCAATAAGCTTAGTATAAGTTTTTTAACTTGTTTTAATCCATTTCATACTTATATTATCAGTATTTACACTTTATATGTTGGGCCCAAATGGGTTAAGCCCAATAAGTTCTTTTTATAAGTGTTTAACTTATTTAGTCCAATTATTAGTCCAATATGCTTACTTACCTCGTTAATGTCCGTATGTCCTATAGTTCGGGTTTTATCGGTTTTTACTTGTATTAGTTACTTATATATCAGTATATGACTTTTAAAAACTTTACATTAGACGGGTTTGATCGTCTAAGTTTTAATTGGCGAAAAACGTTAATTTTACGGTAATAGCGGAAAAAGTCGTAAAAATCAAGTTTATAGTTTTTATAACTTATAAGTATTATTCCACTATCATTTTTATAGTTTATCCATTTATTTAACCTTATACATATTTATATAAATGAAATTCATAAGTTAGTGGGTTTTAATTTTACATTTTATATAATATAATTTTGAGTGCCTATATAATAGTAATAAACATTAATTCTCAAAATTTGATTTTTATTTTCACCTTCACCATTTATATCATATCTAGAGTTCTATAATGAATTAGAAGCTCATTTTTGGATGGCATGATCTTCATATTATGTGCTACATTTAACTTAGTTATAGATACTGCTTATTTTAAGTGTATCTAGCCTTAACAGTCCCTACAAAACAACATATTCAGATTAGCACACTCATCTTGTTTTGATCATATCTCACTCATTTTAATGATTACATTGCATGGCCAACTCTCACATGTGTATGACATCTTGTACTTACTGTAAATGGATTCTACCATGCAAGTTTATCAGTTCAAGTTTTAGTTACATACTATTTTTATACAGCCAACAAATTAATCATGATTTTAGCCTTGTTTCTTATGGTTATTAATCTTTTTAAGCATATTTATCAACACTTGATCCCCACACAACATTTTTATCATCATATATTCGTCATATACATATACAACAAGAAAGAAAATACAGTTGATCTTTACAAAAATAACAAGAGAAAATGGAGAGGATGATCTTCTTTACCAACCAAGAGTATATCTTGTTTTTGGAAGACAAGAACTTGATGAACACCAAAAGTAACTCCAAGATCATCAAACATCAAGAATATAAGTTGAGAAATCAGCCCTAGGACACAAGTAAATCACCTCCTTTGTTGTTAAAATGGCCACCAAGTGATCAAGGCTTCAAGGTAACTCCATGATATAGCTAGATAACAAGTATTTTGTGGCTAGAAAAGATCAAGAAGGGGTGTTTGTTCTTTAAAAGTGGACGGCAATGGTGGTGATGTTGAGAGGATTTTTGGTTGATTTTGCATGTGTAAATGGTGGTATGTGAAATGGTTGATGGTTTTAGCTAGTTTGGTAGCTTAAAGTGTAAGCTTAGCTTACACTTGTAAGTTATAAGTTAACATGATGCCACATCTTTGATGTGGTGTCATGTGTGCCATCCCATATGTGTTAGTGGGGTGGGATAATGTATTTTGTCCCACCTCACTAATTTACGGGTATCCCTCGATTCTAGTTTCCTCGATTTGCATGCCCTCGGGTCGTTTTATCTAACACCCCACCAAATGCTATGCGCAGCGGAACTACAACATTTGGGTGCTACGCAGTGATCATCGCACACAAGATATATCGAACGACTCCAAAGAGACGTCAATTTAAAACTTAGATTAAAAATTGTTAAAAGATACATGTCTACGGTTTTTCCAACCCCAATTGATACAACAGAGTTTAGCGTTTACGGTCCCCATGAATCTCAACCCAAAAGTTACAGTTTTCACAACAACATAACATTAAAGTTAAAAATGTTTAAGTAATAACGGGAGGAAAAACAAGCAGACTCCAAGCCATACACACAACATCCATCCAATGCACGCTCCATGCTACACTTCAGCGGTTACCTGAAACACATGCTAAATTTGGTCAACGAAAACGTTGAGTGGAATTCATAGGTTTTACAATTCATTTTGAACATATGTGAAATAAAAACCATTCACGATCATTCATAGACTTGTCGATCAAACAATCTATATTCAAGATACTGGCAATTGTGTTTAAGCTCATGACACTAAACCGTTAACTCAATCACCCGCGTAATAATTACCGGCGTGATTCAGATGAAACCAAGGCCCCTAATAAGGCATCAGTTGCAATTATACCTTATCTCTTATCACAAATTATCCGTCCGCAGGGGGTATCAACGTACTAGCCCTCGTCTCAGATAGGGTAGTCAACCCCATAGTACTATCACTTTGTATAAGCGGCTATTTCTAATCCACGCTAGGACTAAACAATAGTTAATAGTTCATGAATTTAGGGAGTTTTGCAACTAGGTACTCAACACAATTTCAAAGGCAACATTCGGGTCCAACAATCATTCATGACATATGTTCATTTTAGAAACTAGCATGCACTTCCCTCGCAGGTAAAACAGTTTGAAATAATAATAAGCGAGGCTATAAATTCACACCTTATATAACAAGTTGTCGATAGTTCGAGAGACGGTCACTGACGACGATACGGATGCCCGGGTAAATCAACACCTATCAAACCAAATAACGCGTAATGAGTAATCTCATTTTAAAAACCTTATGGTACTGTATAAAATACATAAATACTAGTCACTTATGACAATTTCAACTCACGCCAAAACAAAACAACAAGCGTTACTCATTTTATACCATTTGTCCTTATTATTAACATTATACATTTTTATTCATTTTCGCCGATACTTACCAAAAGTACGGGCTGTTTTACCATACTTAACCATCTTTATAAAATTTGACAAAATTCTTAAAAATACTATAAGACCTGTAGAAAACACATATTTAATCCCAACAAAAAATTTTACTTCTACGACCCGTTACTCAACACTTTTCCAAAACTACGTTTTTCGGACTGAAATTGTACTTTGACCAAGTCGGACTCATTTGACCCGTTTAAAATACTCCATTGACCCATTTGACACCTAAGTCCTACAATAGACTCAAATGTGCAGGTTTGACACCAAAATTCAGCCCTTGACCATTTACCAAACTAGACTTATAGTCCCCGGGATTTGACCTAAAACCAAGCATAACTTCGGATTATGACGGTTTTCATCTCCCGGTACACGAATTTCAAAACGTCGTAACTTTTGACTCGTTAGGAGTCGTAAGCTCTACCTTATACCAAATCGAAGCTAAGAAGATGCTCTACAAATCTATCCTATCCAAAAGACCTGTTTTCAAAATAATTTTTACAAAAATGCCTTAAACTTTCTGCCTAAAATCAACCTTACCAAAATCACACTAACGCTCGTTTTCAAACCCATTTGTCATCACTAGACATCATCCTAAGCATCCCTAATCACAACCAAACAATATTTTCAGTCCCTAACCCCTATTGATCATCAACCTCATAAAACTAAAATCCTAAAAACAAACATGCAAGTAAATTTACCCATCTACAACATCTAAAAACATGATAATATACAAAAATCAAGCTCAAAACATGAACCACCATGATCCCCAAACACCCCCCATTGAGCCATGGGGTTTGGATGATCAAAACCCACCAACCAAATTGATTTTGGTTGATTTGTTTGGTGCTCTAGCATCCTTTTAGCATGAATTAAACATGCAAATGCTCAATTAACCTCAAAAACGAATTTGAAAAATCTTGAAATTTTTGGATGAATTTTTGTTAATGCATGTGTGAAATGAGCATGGATTAACACTCACTAGATGATTTTAGGAGGTGGTCTATGATTAGAATGGATCAAAACTAAAAAAAATGAAGTGGTGGTGGTTTTGTGGGTTTGGCCGTCGGCCTAAGAACACAAGGGAGAGGGGTGTTTGATTTTTTTTTGTAAAGTGTTTAGTGTGTGTTTGTGTTTGTCCCCTTTTGTGAAATGGGAGGGACCTAGGTGCAATTTCACCTTTCTTTTGGCCTTAAGCAAAAACGACACCAAAACTTTGTGGGATTGACTCACTAGTCTTTTTAGAAAATTTTACGGGAGTCGGAAATTATTCCAAACACTCCAAAATACTTTTGGGATACTTTAAATGTACCCGGAAAGCAATAAAACTTACCCGACTTGACTTAACACGAACCGTAAGTAAAATTCTCGAAAAATTATATTATCGATAAAACGTCAATAATTATAGAAATTTGGGCATCCATCGGGATCGTATTCGTCATCGTCCTTCTTAAATCGTCAATCGTCAAAATTATAACCTCGAACATTGGTTTCAACCAAAATACCAAAATATATAGCAATTAAAATTTATTAAAAATTTCAAAAATTAGCGTAATTTAGGGTAATGTTAGTGACCTCGGTTCTAGGGTATCACATCCACCCCTCCTTAAAGAGAGCGACGTCCCGGCGCTCGCCTCTTCTTATACTCACATTTTGTGCCGCTGGAACAGATGAGGATACCTTTCCTTGAAAAAGTCCTCACGTTCCCAAGTGTATTCCGGTCCACGCCTAGAATTCCATCGAACCTTCACAATAGGAATTCTACTACGCTTCAGCCTCTTGACCTCTCGGTCCATAATTTCCACGGGTTCTTCCACAAAATGCATTTTGTCGTCCAGTTGAATCTCGTCCAAAGGAATCACCAATTCCTTATCCGCCAAACTCTTCTTCAAGTTCGATACGTGAAACGTGTCGTGAATAGCACTAAGCTCGCTCGGCAACTCTAACTTGTACGCTACTGGTCCAATTCGTTTAACGATCTTAAATGGTCCAATATACCTCGGACTCAACTTTCCTTTCTTCCCAAAATGAATTACACCCTTCCATGGCGATACCTTAAGCATAACCATATCTCCGACTTCAAATTCCAACAGTTTTCTTCTGTTATCGGCATAACTCTTCTGTCGGCTTCTCGCAGCAAGTAGTCGGTTCTTGATTTGCACAATCTTCTCGGTCGTCTCTAAAACCATTTCGGGTCCAGTCAATTGACTTTCTCCTACTTCACTCCAACACACAGGCGATCTACACTTTCTTCCATACAATGCTTCGAACGGTGCTGCCTTGATACTCGCATGGTAACTATTATTATACGAAAACTCCACTAGAGGCAAGTGGCGTTCCCAACTTCCTCCAAAATCGATCACGCATGCTCGGAGCATGTCCTCAATCGTCTGAATAGTTCGTTCACTCTGGCCGTCAGTTTCCGGATGATAAGCCGTACTTAAATTCAATTCAGTGCCCATCGCACGTTGAAGCGATTTCCAAAATTCCGAAGTAAATCTACTCTCGCGATCCGAAATGATCGATAACGACACTCCATGTCTGCAGACGATCTCCTTCACGTACACACTGGCCAGCTTTTCCATACTGCCCGTCTTCTTCATAGGTAAGAAATGAGCAGATTTCGTCAATCTATCCACTATTACCCATATCATATCACATCCACTAGGAGTTCTAGGTAAACCCGTCACGAAATCCATGGCGATTTTCTCCCATTTCCATTCTGGGATCTCTGGTTGTACCAACAACCCAGACGGTTTCTTATGTTCTGCTTTAACCTTCGCGCAAGTCAAACACTTACTAACGTAACAAGCAATATCTGCCTTCATATTCGGCCACCAATAAGCTTTCTTCAGGTCATGATACATCTTATCCGATCCAGGATGTATCGAATACTTCGACTTATGAGACTCGTTCATAACCAAATCTCGTACTCCAGGCTTTCCTTCCTCAGATGAACACAATGGTAACCAAATCCGATTCTCGAAATATCTCAATCCGTCTGACCTAATCACAAAAAGAGGTTTCAACATTCTTCCCAAGTTCTCAGCTTCAACGTTCCCTTTCATTAATCCCCTCTCTTGAGCCTTCAATATAGTTTCGGTTAAATCAACGCTCTCAGTCATTACCAAAGCTCTGACTCTCAAAGGTTTCTCACGATCCTTCCTACTAAGTGCATCCGCTACAACATTCGCCTTACCAGGATGGTAGCAAATTTCACAGTCATAGTCACTCAGTAATTCTACCCATCGTCTCTGTCGCATGTTCAACTCCTTTTGATCTAAAATGTGTTGCAAACTCTTGTGGTCAGTGAATACAACACACTTCGTCCCATACAAATAATGTCTCCACAACTTCAACGCAAAAACTACAGCTCCTAATTCCAAATCGTGCGTCGTGTAGTTCTCCTCATTCTTCCTCAGTTGTCTCGACGCGTAAGCTATCACCTTTTCACGCTGCATCAATACCGCTCCATAACCTTTACGAGATGCGTCACAATACACTACAAAGTCTTCGGTTCCTTCAGGCAATGACAATATCGGTGCAGAACATAACTTGTCCTTGAGCGTTTTGAAAGCGAATTCTTCCTCATCTCCCCATTCATACACCCTATTCTTTTCGGTAAGCTTTGTCAATGGCTTTGCAATCAACAAAAATCCTTCAATGAATCTCCGATAATACCCAGCTAAACTAAGGAATTGTCGAACTTCAGTCGGCGTTGTCGGTGCCGACCATTCCCTGATCGCTTCGACCTTGGCAGGATCCACGCGAACTCCTTTGCTATCAATCACGTGACCAAGGAATTGCACAGACTCTAACCAAAACTCACACTTCGAGAACTTCGCATACAACTTCTCTTTCTTTCAGCAGATCCAAAATCTTTCTCAGGTGCTTCTCGTGCTCCTCCTTACTCTTAGAGTAAATAAGAATATCATCGATAAAAACAATAACAAACTTATCTAGATACGGCTTGCATACGCGATTCATAAGGTCCATGAATACAGCAGGCGCGTTTGTCAACCCAAACGGCATCACTCGAAATTCAAAGTGTCCATACCGCGTACGAAAGGCAGTTACAGGGATATCCTCCTCTCTTACACGTAGTTGATGATACCCTGATCTTAAATCGATCTTTGAGTATACACTGGAACCTTGCAATTGATCAAACAAATCGTCAATCCTCGGCAATGGATACCGATTCTTAACCGTCAGCTTGATGAACCATCTTTCTTCTTTACAAACAACACTGGCGCTCCCCATGGTGATGAGCTCGGCCTAATAAATCCTTTGTCCATCAACTCCTTCAGTTGATCCGATAACTCCTCTAACTCGGATGGTGCTAATCGATAGGGTGCACGCGCAACCGGCGCAGCTCCTGGCACCAAATCAATTCGAAACTCGACCTCACGGGTGGGTGGTAAACCTGGCAGCTCGTCTGGAAAAACTTCCGGATATTCGCAGATAACAGGTACCTCTTCAATCCTCGCCTCTAAATCACCATCACTCGAAACTTGTGCCAAAAACACATCGCATCCACTCTCTACATACTTCATCATTTTCAAACAAGAGACCACTTTCAAACGAGAAGTGCATTCGTCTCCCTTCACGGTCAAGACTTTATTCCTCAACGGGATCCGAACTAATCTCTCACCACAGACGATCATAGCACTGTGCGCCATCAGCCAATCCATTCCCACAATTACGTCAAACGATCCTAGCTCTATAGGCATCAAGTCGATTTTAAAAGCGTAATTTCCTAACTTCAGGGTACACCCCTTCAGTATAGAATTCGTACTAACAATTTTTCCATCGGCTAACTCAACGTTATAACTAGTTGCTAACAACACCGGTTTTCTATCGATATGACGACTAAATTTAACATCTACGAAACTCTTGTCGGATCCAGAATCAAACAAAACACTAGCATAACAAGCGTCTAGCAAAAACGTACCGGTAACCACGTTAGGACCCTGTGGTTTATCAGCCGTCCCTACTTGATACACGGCAGCAGCATTGTTACCTCCTTGCTTGTTTCCTGCCTTCGGGCAATTCCCTTGCATATGGCCTCTCTCTCCACATCCAAAACAACCCCTCACTCTTGTAGCATTCGCCCCAGTGGCTACCCCTTTCGTTCGGCAATCAGACATCCTGTGACCCGCTTTTCCACATTTGCCGCATGCAGGCGGGCAATTCCCTACATGGTACAAGTTGCATCTACCACAGTGGGGATTCACCTTCGCTCCTCTGGGGTTTGTCACAGCTCTCATCCCTTCATTCCTTCGTTGGTTAAACTGCTGATTGCGGTTCTGACCATTGTTGTTTCGGTTTCCACCTCGGCTTTGACCCTGGGATTGATTGCTCTGTGCCGCTTCCCATTTCCTCTTATTTCCTTCAGCAATGAAGTTCTTCTTGTCTTGGAGTTTGACATCCATCAACGCGTGAGCCATCTGGACCGCTTCATCAAACGACCGAGGTTTAGACGAAGTCGTCTCACCCTTGATATTACTGGATAGACCTTTGATGTACTGTTTCATCTTCTTGGTATCATCGGCAAAAGTGTCTGGACACAAAAGGCTTAGTTCATTAAACCTCCTGGTTTAAGCAGTGATATCATTGTTTTTCAAAGTCAGGTGCCTCAACTCATCTTCCAATTGACCTAACTCCTCTTCAGGACAGAACTTCTTGGTCAAAAGAGCTTTAGTAGCAGTCCATGTTCTTGCATTCGCTACTGCCAACCCAACAGTGGCTACTTGGGTGTTCCACCAACTTAATGCATCGTGAAGAAATGTAGCAGCCGCAAACTTGACCTTGTTCGCTTCTGAACAACCACTAATTTCGAAAGTACTTTCAACCTTTTCTAACCATCTCCTGAGTTCTAGAGCTCCACCAGTTCCACGAAATTGCGTGGGACCACATTTTATGAAACTAGAGTAAGTACATTCTCTTGGGGCTTGCTGTCTCCCCGCATTTCTGCCCTGGTCTGGATTCCTTCCTGCTCAGTCTGCTTCTAGCGCATTCGCAATGGCTTCCTGAATCATCGTGTTCACACGGGTTGCGGTTAGTTTTGGAGGCATGGTGCGTTATCAAATATATCTTTCTGCAAGACAGGGAAAATAGGAAAACAATGTAAGTATACACATCAAGATTAAGATGGATTTCTCTTTCAAGACATAATATAATCACAACGACACATCACTACAGAGTTACTAATATTCATCAATTCACATCACAAAAGATCAAATTAAAGACATATCACAGATCATGAAAGGTAAACATGGATTGTATTGATAATCAACAAAAATTGTGACAAGTATTGCCACTACAATCATTCACCATAAAACTTAAGTCCTCAAGTTTTTCGTCATAATGCCATCATACAAAAGTCTAAAACAGTTCTATTACAACGATCAAAGATAAAATACAAGACAAGCAACTAGGCATGTGGTGATCCACACGGCCTCTTGGATGGCGGTTCGTCATCATCTTCCTCGGGTTCCTCATCGCTATCATCCTCGTCCACATCATCCATTTTTCTCTTTCTTTTGTCGTTCGGCCCACATTCAGTCTCCTTTTTCGTCCCTGACGTAGACCCACACTCAACCGCTACATGATTTCCCACAGTGATACAAGCACCTCTGGCAGGTGGCTGGATCATGAAGTCATTAGCTTCCATTTCCAAATCGTCCACAAATCTCCAATCTGGGGGCAATGATGCTCTCACTCGATGCTCCCAACTCTGCATCCTAGACAATCTCACTTGATCTTCCCTAACACGGTCAAGACTGGCGCTCAAGTTCGCGATCATCGATCTTAGACTGTTGATATCACTTTTGTTTGCATTTCCATCATACTCAATTCTTGAAGTCCTTTCCAATAATCTTTGGTGTGCCCTTTCATTCTCGTCGAATCTGTCGATCACCCTCGACTCCACTATGTACCGCTTGAACATCGATTCATCCAAACTTCTCACAACCCGACGTACGTCATGATAAGCTCTTGGTCTAGGGCAGCAAACTCTTGAGATGCCCTGATGAAGAAAATTTGCGCTCGCTGCACCTTCGGATCTCCTGGGGATACCCGGTGCACCAACCAGATGAGAAGTACGAATAGGCCTGGGGCAAGTAGTTCTCCTTTGGTCGAGGTCCTGGGCTTGCACATCGTTCGCCTCAGCTTGTCCTTCAGCAGCTGTTCCAACACTCCCCCCTTCGTGACCCACGACGTAATCGTTTCCATTACCATTAGGCGGTACCTCGGCCATTCCTGCAATAACAGCGAATTTCAGTGGGTACGTAAGATAACTATACAATATTTATAAATACATGTATGCAAATGCAATGCAAAGGTGGTACATATGCCCAAAATGTAATAATATGATGCTCATGCATGATTAATACAAAAATTACGGTGTCGGATATTCCACGTATAATTTCAACGTCTACATATAGTAATTTCCATACTTACGTAATAAATACCCTCATATATACTTTAACTCAAAAGTATACGTCAAATGCCATGAATACAAAAATAAATCTTACCGGAGCCATGCAGGATAGTTGTGTGTGCTTGGACAATTTCTTACGACACCAAAAGTTATAGTTTAGGATTTTCAAAACGACCTAGTTCTCTATAACTCATGGCTCTGATTACCAATCTCTAAGACCCCACCAAATGCTATGCGCAGCGGAACTACAACATTTGGGTGCTAGGCAGTGATCATCGCACACAAGATATATCGAACGACTCCAAAGAGACGTCAATTTAAAACTTAGATTAAAAATTGTTAAAAGATACATGTCTACGGTTTTTCCAACCCCAATTGATACAACAGAGTTTAGCGTTTACGGTCCCCATGAATCTCAACCCAAAAGTTACAGTTTTCACAACAACATAACATTAAAGTTAAAAATGTTTAAGTAATAACGGGTGGAAAAACAAGTAGACTCCAAGCCATACACACAACATCCATCCAATGCACGCTCCATGCTACGTTTCAGCGGTTACCTGAAACACATGCTAAATTTGGTCAACGAAAACGTTGAGTGGAATTCATAGGTTTTACAATTCATTTTGAACATATGTGAAATAAAAACCATTCACGATCATTCGTAGACTTGTCGATCAAACAATCTATATTCAAGATACTGGCAATTGTGTTTAAGCTCATGACACTAAACCGTTAACTCAATCACCCGCGTAATAATTACCGGCGTGATTCAGATGAAACCAAGACCCCTAATAAGGCATCAGTTGCAATTATACCTTATCTCTTATCACAAATTATCCGTCCGCAGGGGGTATCAACGTACTAGCCCTCGTCTCGGATAGGGTAGTCAACCCCATAGTACTATCACTTTGTATAAGCGGCTATTTCTAATCCACGCTAGGACTAAACAATAGTTAATAGTTCATGAATTTAGGGACTTTTGCAACTAGATACTCAACACAATTTCAAAGGCAACATTCGGGTCCAACAATCATTCATGACATATGTTCATTTTAAAAACTAGCATGCATTTCCCTCGCGGGTAAAACAGTTTGAAATAATAATAAGCGAGGCTATAAATTCACACCTTATATAACAAGTAGTCGATAGTTCGAGAGACGGTCACTGACGACGATACGGATGCCCGGGTAAATAAACACCTATCAAACCAAATAACGCGTAATGAGTAATCTCATTTTAAAAACCTTATGGTACTGTATAAAATACATAAATACTAGTCACTTATGACAATTTCAACTCACGCCAAAACAAAACAACAAGCGTTACTCATTTTACACCATTTGTCCTTATTATTAACGTTATCCATTTTTATTCATTTTCGCCGATACTTACCAAAAGTACGGGCTGTTTTACCATACTTAACCATCTTTATAAAATTTGACAAAATTCTCAAAAATACTATAAGACCTGTAGAAAACACATATTTAATCCCAACAAAATTTATTACTTCTACGACCCGTTACTCAACACTTTTCCAAAACTACGTTTTTCGGACTGAAATTGTACTTTGACCAAGTCGGACTCATTTGACCCGTTTAAAACACTCCATTGACCCATTTGACACCTAAGTCCTACAATAGACTCAAATGTGCAGGTTTGACACCAAAATTCAGCCCTTGACCATTTACCAAACTAGACTTATAGTCCCCGGGATTTGACCTAAAACCAAGCATAACTTCGGATTATGACGGTTTTCATCTCCCGGTACACGAATTTCAAAACGTCGTAACTTTTGACTCGTTAGGAGTCGTAAGCTCTACCTTATACCAAATCGAAGCTAAGAAGATGCTCTACAAATCTATCCTATCCACAAGACCTGTTTTCAAAATAATTTTTACGAAAATGCCTTAAACTTTCTGCCTAAAATCAACCTTACCAAAATCACACTAACGCTCGTTTTCAAACCCATTTGTCATCACTAGACATCATCCTAAGCATCCCTAATCACAACCAAACAATGTTTTCAGTCCCTAACCCCTATTGATCATCAACCTCATAAAACTAAAATCCTAAAAACAAACATGCAAGTAAATTTACCCATCTACAACATCTAAAAACATGATAATATACACAAAATCAAGCTCAAAACATGAACCACCATGATCCCCAAACACCCCCCATTGAGCCGTGGGGTTTGGATGATCAAAACCCACCAACCAAATTGATTTTGGTTGATTTGTTTGGTGCTCTAGCATCCTTTTAGCATGAATTAAACATGCAAATGCTCAATTAACCTCAAAAACGAATTTGAAAAATCTTGAAATTTTTGGATGAATTTTTGTTAATGCATGTGTGAAATGAGCATGGATTAACACTCACTAGATGATTTTAGGAGGTGGTCTATGATTAGAATGGATCAAAACTAAAAAAAAAATGAAGTGGTGGTGGTTTTATGGGTTTGGCCGTCGGCCTAAGAACACAAGGGAGAGGGGTGTTTGATTTTTTTTGTAAAGTGTTTAGTGTGTGTTTGTGTTTGTCCCCTTTTGTGAAATGGGAGGGACCTAGGTGCAATTTCACCTTTCTTTTGGCCTTAAGCAAAAACGACACCAAAACTTTGCGGGATTGACTCACTAGTCTTTTTAGAAAATTTTACGGGAGTCGGAAATTATTCCAAACACTCCAAAATACTTTTGGGATGCTTTAAATGTACCCGGAAAGCAATAAAACTTACCCGACTCGACTTAACACGAACCGTAAGTAAAATTCTCGAAAAATTACATTATCGATAAAACGTCAATAATTATAGAAATTTGGGCATCCATCGGGATCGTATTCGTCATCGTCCTTCTTAAATCGTCAATCGTCAAAATTATAACCTCGAACATTGGTTTCAACCAAAATACCAAAATATATAGCAATTAAAATTTATTAAAAATTTCAAAAATTAGCGTAATTTAGGGTAATGTTAGTGACCTCGGTTCTAGGGTATCACATTTTACGAAAAACGTTTTTATAAATTTTGATCAACGACACAAAACGAATCCAATAAAAATTGTCTCATCAGAAACGGAGTTCAAAAACGTAAATACGTAATCCTAAGGTTTCCGGTTTAATCGTAAAGGACGCTAAATTATGCACGTAAGCCCAAATTCAAATCCGTAAATTGTGAGTTCATCAACCAACACAAAAATAAGTTTCAAAATATCATACGAGAAAATAATTCACTACCTGAAAATGTTAGATTGTCACACACAAGGTATCGAAAGCGGGGATTGAGGTCGATAAAGCTAAGGTAGACGTCATCGCCAAGTTATGTCATCCCAAAACCGTCAAGGGAGTTAGGAGTTTCCTATGCCATGCGGGCTTTTATCGTCGTTTCATCAAAGACTTTTCGAAAATCTCTCGACCTATGACACACCTTCTCGAGAAGGATGCTCCTTTTAATTTTACTGAGGATTGTGTTAGAGCTTTCGAAACTCTTAAAAGGAAACTTACCGCAGCTCCCATTCTTGTTGCTCCTAATTGGGAATTACCCTTCGAAATCATGTGCGATGCAAGTGATTATGCTATAGGGGCCGTTTTAGGGCAATGTTATGAAAAGCACTTCCGTCCTATCCATTATGCTAGTAAGACGATGACCGAGGCTCAATTAAAGTACACCACAACATAAAAGGAATTCCTTGCCGTGGTCTATGCTTTTGAGAAATTCCGACCTTATCTTGTCTTGACTAAAAGCATCGTGTATACCGACCATTTGGCTATCAAGTATCTCTTAGCTAAGCAAGATGTTAAGCCGAGATTGCTTCGTTGGATGCTCCTCCTCCAAGAATTTGATGTCACCGTGCTTGACAAAAAAGGAGCCGAGAATCTAGAGGTCGATCATCTCTCTCGTCTAGAAGATCCTCACAAAGATGTTTTCGAGAACAAGGAAATCACCGAAACATTTCCTCTTGAGACTCTCGGTGTAGTGAATTCTAAAGACACAACCCCATGGTTTGCCGAGATTGCAAATTACCATGCGGGGAACTTCATAATCAAGGGTATGACGACACAACAAACTCGATGTGGATTTTAGAGAGGTCGATTGGAGAAAACCGTGCTTCATGGTCTGACAAACTCGATGACGCTTTATTGGCCTTTAGGACCGCTTAAAAGACGCCTATCGGTTGTACTCCATATAAGTTGGTTTATGGAAAGTGTTAGGACCATTGGAATAGTTAATTGTAATAGGTAGACTAGGAGGTATGTAGTTCCTCCTGGTCATAGTAGTAGTAGGAGCAAGTCGTGCTCCTTGTCTTAGTTAAAGTCAAACTTTATTATTTAGTTATTATTCTGTTAGGATATGCATGAGATATGTTAGGAAAGGATATTCATATCAGTTTTACACGTTTTGTTTAATGATGTATTAGGGTTTCCTTGTAGTATAAAAGGAACCTTAGGCAGAAGGGTTATACACACCTTCATCAAACATAATTCTAGTTATCATTAATATTAGAAATCCTTAGAAAATGATCAAGTCATTATAGTTATTTTGTTCTTCTTTATAGTAATTGTATTCCACACTTATATTGTGTATAGAGTCTCTCTGTGAATAGACTTGTGATTACAGAAGTCGTTCACCGTTCCTGACAGGTTGCAAGATCCACATCTAGTGGACCCAACAAGTGGTATCAGAGCCTTGGAGAGTCTTTGTACAAGAAGAATCAATTTTTCTCATTACTAACATTTTTGTTTAATCATGTCTGCCTCAAGTTCTACTCAAACAGGAGAAGATAGTACTCCTAGAACTCAGCAACCTCAGAAAATCGTTGCTACGGTTTCCAACACAAATGGTAAGTTTCCTATTCTGAAAAAGGACGAATATGATAGCTGGGCAATGAAGATGGAATGGTGGATCACCAACACTGATCAAGACCTTTTGAAGATTATTCTGAATTGGGACCAGCAGGAAGTTGACTGGAAGAGACAAGAATGGTAATATTACTCTTCTTGACCCTAAAACTCATGAAGAAATCATAGCCATTCAGAAGGAGGTCAAGGCAAAAACTATTTTGCTTCAATCCCTTCCTGATGATCACATGGGTGACTTCTTTCATTTGGATGATGCTAGAGAGATCTGGAATGGAATAAAAGCAAGGTTTGGTGGGAATGAGGAGTCAAAGAAAATACGAAGATCCATGCTGAGAGATGAATTCACATAATTCAAGATCTCAGAAACTGAAGGTATCCATCAAGGGTATGACAGGTTCCAAAGATATTGAGCCAGTTGAATCAACTTCGGTCGAAACCTGACGATGGTGATATTAATGCAAGATTTCTTAGAGCCTTACCCTACTCATGGAAACTCAAAGCAAAAGGTGGGCTTGACTATCTTAATTTTGATGATTTACTTCATAAGCTCAAAACTTTTGAGCCTCATGTGAGGGGATATTCAAGTGACTCATTTCCCACTCGTGCTAACTCTGCCTTTGTGAGTTCAATGGGATCGAATCCCATGTCTTATGCTAGTAGCGCAAGCAATACTGTGTCTTCTCAACATACCTTTCAGCATACTTCTACTCCTGAACCAACTGCCAAGTCTGGTAGCATGGTAGAAGCTGTTCTTCACTCTTTTGTTGTTGACGTTGATGCTCAACAGCAACTTGCTTTTGATGACTTCAAACAGGTTGATAAACTTGACCTGGATGAAATGGATCTCAAATGGCAGATGGCCATGCTCACTCTTAGGGTTCACAAGTTTGAGAAGAAAGCCGTTCGAAAATTTAATTACAACCCAAGAGAGCCAGCAAGGTTTGACAAAAGCAAGGTTCGATGCTATAACTGCAAGCAACAAGGTCACTTTGCAAGGGAATGCCCTAACAAGAATGACCAAGAGAAGAGCAAATATTCAGCTTTTAAGATTCAGGAGGTGAAGGTTGACAAGAAGGCATTGGTGTCTGTTGACTCTATGGTCAACTGGAATGAACATCAGACTACTACACTGGAAACAGCTGAGCCCTCTACTGACGTATTTGCAATGATTGCTGGGAATCTATCTGATGCAGAGGAAGCAGAAGAGTTTGCTCTTATGGGCATCTCACCTCAGGTACAACATTGTCCTCTTGGTTGTCATGATAAATATTCAGAATTGTTGTCCCAATATAATGACTTAAATGATCAGAATGATAAGTATTTTTTAGAGGTTCAAGCCTATAAGGCTTCTTTAAAAACATTGGAACAACAAAAGAGGTGGCTTCAAGATAGTCAACGTGAGTATGAGGATAAAATTAGGATACTGAACATTGATTTAGAAAAAACAACAAATATGCTTAAATATACCGAAAAGGTAAAAGATGAAAGTATCAAAGAAAAACAAGAGATGAAAGAAAAATTGGATGCTACACTTCTGAGATTTGAAAAATGGAAAAAGGCACCTAAGAATCTTTCAAAGTTAATTGATAGTAGCATGTATGGTAGGACTAAAAGAGGGTTAGGATTTGATAAATATATTGATTCAGAAGATGTGTTTGATTTATCTTTTTCGAGTGTCTTTGATCCCGACAAAGAGGAAGAGGGAGCACCTAGCTACAACAGGTTTAAACCAGCAGCAGAAATGCACGCTGTCCCTCCACCTCTTACAGGAACTTTCATGCCCACTCCTAGGCATAATGACTTGGATGGATCACAGATGCATGAGTCCCCAAAAAGTTCTACTAATTCTAATGACTTTGTCTCGTGTACTTTCAGTGACAAAGCCAGTGACTCTGCATCAAGTGGTTCAAGTGAAGAGTCGAGACCTACAAGTTCCAAGTCGAATGATCATGTTGCTACTAGTGCTAGGAAGTATGAAGAGAGAGTTGCTTTTACTTCAACAGTGTCTAGTCCTGATTTATTGAGTCCTAGGAAGAATGTTTCTCCTAGAATTGTGTGTAATAAAGTTAGCAGTATGAAACAATATCATTCTAATAAAAGGTCGTTTAAAACATGTTTTGTTTGTGGTAGTGAATTTCATTTGATTAAAGATTGTGATTTTTATGACAAACATTCTTCTGTCTATCAATCATTTCCTGCTCCTGGTCCACCAGGAGTTGTTCCATATTCTTCTAGAAGACTAAACCCATGTGCTCAATCATTCTCTTCTTCTAGAAGGACCTCTCCTTTAGCTTTTGATCATTGGAGAAACACTGGATTAATATCAAATAGACCAACCAGTAACTATTTTCAGAGTTTTAATCCAAATTATGAATATAATTTTGACCACATGTTTTTTGGTTTGGGAACTCTGGGAACTGTTGTTAAGCCCTCAGCAGGTTGTTCTTGGTCAAACACTAACACCCATATGATGCATAGGCAACCTAAGAACAACAGTGGATCTCATCAATCTTCTTGGCTGTCTACTAAAGATCCACAAGGCAGGCTCAAACCTGAAAAGGTTTGGGTCCCCTTAAGACACTAACTTTTATTTTTCTCTTTTCTTGTTGTTGTAGGTTTCTCCATACCAAGATCCTACTCTAGGAATTGTTGATAGTGGATGCTCTAGGAGTATGACAGAAAATAAAAGTCTTCTATCTAACTTTGTACCATTTCAAGGCGAAAAGGTCTATTTTGGAGGAGGTGAAGGCAGAATCACTGGCAAAGGAACGATTCAGACGCCTAATCTTAATTTTGAGCAAGTCTACTATGTGGAAGCACTTCAACACTTCAACTTGATATCTGTCTCTCAGATTTGTGACAAGAAGCAGTTTGTCCTCTTTACGGATACTGATGCACTTGTGTTATCCAAAGACTTTAAACTTCCGGATGACTCACAGGTTCTACTCAGAATCCCTAGAAGACACAACCTCTATAGTATCAAGCTGAATGAAGTCAACCCTACTGGTCAACTAGCATGTCTGGTTGCTAAAGCCTCAGAAGATGAAGCTACTCAATGGCACAGAAGGATGGGACATGTGAACTTCAAGACCATTCAGAAACTAGAAAATATGAACCTGGTCTCTGGTTTACCTCCCAAATCATTCAGAAATGATATAAATTGTCTTGCATGCAGCAAAGGCAAACAACATAAAGCATCCTTCAAGGCCATTACTGCTCTCAGCCTTATAACTGAACCATTGTAGCTACTACACATGGATTTATTTGGTCCTACCTCTATTAGGAGCATTGACCACAAACAATTCTGTCTGGTGGTAACTGATGGATATAGCAGGTTTACGTGGGTTTTCTTCATGGCTGCCAAGAGTGAGACCTACTCAATTCTTAAAGATTTTATTACACTCATAGAGAATCAGTTGTCCAAGAAGGTTAAAGGTATTCGATGTGATAATGGAACCGAATTCAAAAATGCAGACCTCGTAGCACTTTGTAATTCTAAAGGCATTAAAAGAGATTATAGTGCAGCAAGAACTCCTCAACAGAATGGTGTGGCAGAAAGAAAGAACAGGACTCTAATAGAAGCTGCAAGAACAATGCTTGCCGATTCCAAGCTTCCAACCTTGTTCTGGACAGAAGCTGTTAATACTGCAAGTTATGTTTTGAATAGAGTTTCTATTACAAATCCTCACAAGAAGACTCCTTATGAGCTCCTAACAGCCAAAGTACCAAATATTGCTCATTTGAAGCCATTTGGGTGTCCTGTCACCATTCTGAATACTAGTGACTATTTGGGGAAATTTGATGGCAAGGCAGATGAAGGATACATTGTGGGATATTCAGCTCACTCTCCAGCTTATCGTGTCTACAATCTCCAAGCCAAGCGAGTAATTGAAACTATCACTCTCAGGTATTTTGAGGAGAAGTCAAACATCCAAGGCAAGGGTCCTGAATGGTATTTTGATCTTGATTATCTTAGTGATTCATTAGGATATTTTCGTTTCAAAACTAACCATGATGCAGGTCCACAAGTGTTTGCAACTTCTAGTACAGGTGCTCATTCTAGTCTTTCCGACTCAGATGACGAGGATGATATTTTTGTTGTTCCATCCTATTCCACCACAGTCTCTCCTACTCCTCCTAGTGATGCAACTCCATTGGATGTATTGGATTCACAAGTAGCTCTTGACACATTACTCAAACAACAACAAGAAGCTACTACAGCAGCTGCTCAAGGTGGCTTTGAGTTTCCCTTGAATACGCCTGCTGATAAAGCTGCTCCTAGTACTCCAACCCATACTAGATTCTCAAGTCCTTCTGACCTGGGGAACCATCAAAAGAAGTCTTCTACCAAGCTGGATGATATTCATAAACAACCAATAGATGGCATTTTCAACTCTGCTTCATATGATGATGACTTTGTTGGGGATCTTAATAACTTGGCACCAGAAGTGGAAGTAGCTTCCAATCCAGTGTTGCAGTCACACAAAGATCATCCTACTACTCAAATCATTGGAGATCCTGGTTCTACTGTCAAGACTCGCAAAATGCATAAGAAGGCCTCGTCTGATCATCATGCTCTTGTGAGCTATATTGAAGATCAAAAGCGTAATAATCATACGGACTTTCAACATTGTTTGTTTGCTTGTTTTCTTTCACAGGTGGAACCTAGATCAGTCTCTCGTGCTCTTAAGGATCAAAGTTGGGTGGAGGCTATGCAGGAGGAAATGCAGCAATTCTTGTTTCAGAATGTTTGGATCCTAGTTGACTTGCCGGATGGAAAGACAGCAAATGGTACCAAATGGATTCTCAAAAACAAGAAGGATGCACGGGGTATTGTGGTGAGGAATAAGGCGAGGTTGGTTGCACAGGGTCATACACAACTTGAAGGCATTGACTACACTGAAGTTTTTGCTCCTGTTGCTAGGATTGAGGCCATTCGTCTGTTTTTGGCTTTTGCTTCTTATATGGGCTTTACAGTTTTTCAGATGGATGTCAAGAGTGCATTTCTCAATGGCAAGATTGATGAGGAAGTTTATGTCACTCAACCTAAGGGCTTTGTAGATCCACTTCATCCCAAGAAAGTTTACAAGGTGGTCAAAGCTCTTTATGGACTTCATCAGGCTCCTAGAGCTTAGTATGAGCGTCTCTCAACTTTCTTGTTGAAACATGGCTATAGAAGAGGCACTATTGACAAAACACTATTTCTTAAGAGGAATACCAAGGACATTATCCTTGTTCAGGTGTATATGGACGATATTATTTTTGGTTCTAATAAGAAGGAATGGTGTGATGAGTTTGAACAACTGGTGAAGGGCGAATTTTAGATGAGTGCTATGGGAGAGCTTACATTTTTCCTTTGTCTTCAAGTCAAGCAACAGTCGGATGGAATCTTAATAAGTCAAGATAAGTATGTTCATGAGATCCTTCAAAAGTTTGATATGGATCCTCTTAGACCAGCAGCAACACCTTATGAAGTTGCTAAAGTCAAACTCAAGAATGAGCCAGATCCTCCGGTAAATGTTCACATGTACAGGTCTATGATTGGTTCACTCATGTATTTGATTGCATCACGTCCGGATATCATGTTTGCATTAAGTGCTTGTTCTAGACATCAGGTGGCTTCAACGGTTTCTAACTTGAATGCCGTCAAGAAGATTTTCAAATACATCAAGGCTCAACCCAAGCTAGGCTTGTGGTATCCTAGAGAATCACCTTTTGTTCTTGAAGCATATAGTGATAGTGACTATGCAGGTGCTAATAATGACAGAAAATCTACTACTGGTGGTTGTCAGTTTTTGGGTCGAAGACTTATTTCATGGCAATGCAAGAAACAGACGATTGTCGCTACTTCTTCAACAGAAGCTAAATACGTAGCTGTTGCTAGTTGTTGTGGACAAGTTTTTTGGATCCAAAATCAGATGCTAGACTATGGGTTCAATTTTATGAACACCAAAATTTTCATTGACAACCAAAGCACTATATGCATTGTCAAGAATCCTGTGTTTCATCAACGTACAAAACATATTGAAATTCGGCACCATTTTATACGGAATGCCAATGAGAAGAAGTTGATACAGGTTCTTAAGGTTCATACAGATGATAATGTTGCTGATCTGTTGACTAAAGCCTTTGATGGTCCTCGGTTCAACCACTTGGTGGTTCACATTGGGATGGTCAATCCTTGAGACCTAGGATTGAGGGGAGGCTAAGCCTAAGGGGAGGCTTAGTGTACATATTTACTTACACAGATTAACATATTGTTAGATTTTAACAATTGATTGAATGGGTTCTTGTGGTGTGTGTTACTCCTAGTGGAGGATTTTTCTCACTTCTGATGGTTGTCTTCATTAATGGTTGGATTCTAGTCATTACTGGTTAGCTTCTAGTCATTCATGGTTGGCTTCTAGTGGATAAAAATCCTTCTTTGTCAAGTGCTGGTTGGCTTCTAGTCTTGGTTTGGGTCACTGTTCACTTCGTTGACTTCTGTTGACCACATTCTGCTTCTAGTATTGACCTTTATGTGTTTTGACTTTTAGTCAACGCACACAAATTCTTGTATATATCCTCTTATTTAACATTGGTAAATTGGGATTTGCAAATAATGTTATAAGGGGCAAGTGGTTACTTTGCATTAACTACCTAATTTGAAAGGGCAACCCACATTATTAGGGGTCAATGAACAGTTACTAGACCATTATTTATGGTCAATTACACCCCTTGACTCATTCATCACAATCATAACACACACACACACGCTCCTACTCTCTCAAACCCTAACAAATCAACTTCCATCACTTCTTTTCAACATCAATGGCTACTTTGGTATACCAACCCGCTCACAACAAGGTCGCTTATCTAGGAGATGGTCCTAAACGTGATGAATTCACAGACATTCTGGAGTTTATTGAGGCTTCTAACCTCAGGTATGCTTTTACTATGTGCCCCATTGTTTATGATAGTGTGATTCGCCAATTTTGGAATTCTGCTACACTTGTGGTTGTGGTTGGTCGTCCACGTGAACTCCATGCTACCATTGATGGACGTTCTTATGTGGTTACTGAAGCTTCTATTCGGAGTTCCCTTCATCTTCAAGATGAAGGTGGTGTTGATTCCATCCCCAATGCTGAGGTTTTGGAGGGGATGGCTGCTATTGGGTATAATCATGGGGGGAAGATTAACTTCCAAAAGAATAGGTTTTCCCCCAGTGGAAGCTTCTAGTGCACTTTTTGATTCATTGTTTAAGCCCCAAGTCTGGGAGTTGGGATGCTTTTCCTACTCCTTTGGCTACTGGTCTAATCTGCATAGCACAGGGTAGGGTGTTTAATTTCTCTCGCTATTTGTTTGATGGGATGGTTAGCAATCTGTCTATTACCGGTTCTAGGAAGAAATTTTTAATGTATCCTAGGTTTTTACAGCAGATACTTGTGTGTTTACCTCGTGATAGGGAGGAGTATGAGACCCCCAAGCTTACTGCTAAAGTTTACTACAATATGGCTCATGGGTTTAGCGGGGTTTGGAGGCCCCTTACTGATGCAATGTTGGGCCTTGCCCAAGGTCCTCGTGATGTTGTTCCTCCGGTTGTCCAAGCCGAGGAGGAACCTCCATTAGGTGATGACCCAATGGAGGAGGAGCATCCTGCTAGTGGTGCACCGAATGTGGTTGTGGAAGAGCCGGTTGAGGAAGTGGTGGTTGAAAGGCCATCCACTTCCAAGGCTGCCCCCTCTTCGATGCCACATTCGTCTCCATTTGTGGATACCCCCTCCTAGTCCTGTCCCTAATTCTCTGATAAGCCCTCTAGTTCTCTGCTCATATAAATGACCCCTTTATTGCTTCTGGTTTCAATGAAGCCTTCCCAGACCCAAGTCCTCTTGGTGGGAAAGCGGAGGAGCCTATTACACTTACTTCTTTGCTTGATCTCATGCACAGGTACCATGAAAGGATTCTTTCTTTGGAGGCGGATTTGAATCAACATCGTAAGCTTACCAGGGAATTTGTTCTTCCCATGGCTGACCGGATTAAAGCCTTGGAGACATAGCAGAGGCGAATGAAGAAGCATGTGGTTCAGTCTGATTCTGATGAGGAGGTTGATGATCTTGTGGAGGATGGCTTGAATTTGTTGGCGAAGGCTGCATTTGCTGATAAGTTATATGATGATCTGCTGATTCCTCCTACTTCTTCAAGCATCCCTCCTACTGCTGCTCCATCAAAGGAAGATGTTGCTGGTACTACTGCTGGATCGTCTCATGATCCAAAAGGGAAAGCCCCTATGCCTGCTGCTCCCTCACCCCCTCGCAAGCGTACTCACAGAAAACTTGAGGAGGATAGGTTGGGTGAGGAGGCTGCACAAAGAATGCAAGCGGAGATTGACCAAGCTGCTCGGGCTGAGGAGGAAGCTCTACAGAAGCAGAGACGTGAACAGTTGCAGCATGATGCTATGCATTGGGATGATAGTGATTGGATGCGGGTGCTTACTATCTTACCTCGGATTATTCGTAGTTTACTGATCTCTTGGGTTCTGATGTGAATGAGCAGAATTGTATTCCTCGGGCTATGGTGTTAATGCGTAAGAAACAATTAGCGCTTACTGCTCAACTACGTGAAAAGCGTAAGAACAAGTCCTTGACGAGAACCGAGGAGAAAAAGTCGATGTAGAGGTATACCAAGTATCAGTCGGCTGCTCATTTTATTGTTGGTTGGACATGGGAACGAGTTCGGGCATTGTCTTTTGATGAGCTTAAGGCTCTATATGAACGAATGATCAAGCGTCAGAGCACACCTGTTCTGGAGCGTTTCATCTATCATCCTCCTCCACGAGTGGTTCCTACTTCTCAACCTGCTGTTGCTCCTGGTTCTTCATCTGCTGTTTCTCTTGGTTCTACTGGTATTCCATCGGTTGTTCATGTCTCTACTGCTGGTACCACCTCTACACCGTTTGTTGCTCCTCCTGTTTCATCTTCGGGTACCACCACCACCACCTATGCTACCACTACCACCACCTATGCTACCACTACCACCACCACTGCTACTCCTGCTATGGCACACCCATCACCACCCGTGACTGGTCCTCAACCTATTCCTTCTTCTGGTGCAGCTACTGTTGATCCTTTGGTTGGGCAAGGAATTGATTCTACTTCTGCTAATCCTATTTTTGCTGCAAAGGTAAAGGTTGAACCCTTGTCTGGTACTTCCACTCCTCGTCGTTCCATCCACAAGCAGTTGGCTAGACGTGCTAGACGTGGCAAGTCTGTTCCTTATGAGAAGCGTGCTCCCGAAAATCTTATTGATGCAGCTTCCGATAGTGACTCAGAATTGTCAATGGGTAATGGGTCTCTTACTGGTTGGACGGTTAAGCCTTCCACAACTCTTCCTGGTACTTTCACCCATAGGATTACCATTAGTGATGGTTATGTTCGTTATGCTTCGGGTTTGCAAGATATTTTGTCTTGGGCGGATCGTAAAGATCTTATGTCATTGTATGGGTTCGTTGATACTGGTATGCCTCTTCATCCTAGTGCAGTGCCCTCCTGGCCTGGTCTGAGAATGTGGGCTGATTTGAAAATGATGCTTGATTCCCCTCCACATGCTCCCCTTTCTGGTGTCTGGAAGGACCAGCCAACATGGGTTATCACGAGATGGGAGTTATATGCTGGCTGTGGTGTGCATGTTTTGGAGTTGGAGTCTGGTGCTATGGTGTTCATGCTCACGGATTTGGACTATCCGTTGACTATTGCTTCGATGGAGGCCATGCTTGCTTGTCACTTGCAGATTTCCAATGCCCATTCCGGGAATGAGTCTTCTATGGCAACTACACTGGTGGAAGGGATACAAGCTCGCCTGCAAGCTGAGAAGGTGGCTGCGTCTGGTATGTGATGTGGTTGGTTTGTAAGTTTTTATGTTTTATGTTTTTCTGTTAATACTGCAATTCTTTTCACCAATGTGTACAGTGATTGGTGACTTTCATTTGTTATAGTTAAAAAAAATACTTTTTATATAATATCTGCTTATACTTTAAACAAATCATGGATTTTACACTTGTGAATAATATACCATCTGCTTATACTGTTTCAAAAATTTGGGTTCCTGTTGCTGATTCACACTTGTGCTGGTTGGATGTTTCTTCTAGTGTTGGACTTGGTCCACACAACAAATCGTCCTCAACTCACCATGTCTCACCGACAAGAAAGAGTTGATTCACCTTGAGGGTATGGCTCCTGGTGTGATTCTCAAATCTGTTGATGGTTGCCAGGTTACCCAAAACTGGATGGTTTTCACTTGCCATGGTCCTATACTGAAAAGTGGCTAATCTAAGGGGGTACGGCTCTTGGTAAAGATTTTATCAAATCCGTTGATAGCTGTAATAACTTGCTTAAATCTATAGGGTTTTCAACTCACCGATGCTTCAGTGCTAAGTTGGCGAGTCCAGAAGGGTATGGCTTTTGGTAAAGACATATCAAATCTGTTGACGGCTGTGATGGTTTGCCTAAAATCATCAGGGTACCCCCACTCACCATTAATTCACGTTCTAAGAGTTGGGCTGGGTTCTGGTCTCCCAGGGTGATGCTTATTCCACCAGAAAGACTGGCTAGCCCAAGAGCGAGCAGCTACTTGGCAAAGGCTCATCAAATCTACTCATGTTGCTGTAAAGATTCAACACGATGCTGATTTGTTTCAAGCTTTGGAGAAGCTTCTAGTGTTCCATGTTGCGGCGGTTCTTATGTTTCTTATCTTGCTGATGCTGCTGTATCTTTTGCTGTTCCAATCCTCAAGCTTTATTGCACGTTTTACCAGGAAACTTGAACTCAGCAGGTCAAATTCAAGTTTAGGGGAGGATTGTTAGGACCATTGGAATAGTTAATTGTAATAGGTAGACTAGGAGGTATGTAGTTCCTCCTGGTCATAGTAGTAGTAGGAGCAAGTCGTACTCCTGGTCTTAGTTAAAGTCAAACTTTATTATTTAGTTATTATTCTATTAGGATATGCATGAGATATGTTAGGAAAGGATATGCATATCAGTTTTACACGTTTTGTTTAATGATGTATTAGGGTTTCCTTGTAGTATAAAAGGAACCTTAGGCAGAAGGGTTATACACACCTTCATCAAACATAATTCTAGTTATCATTAATATTAGAAATCCTTAGAAAAGGATCAAGTCATTATAGTTATTGTGTTCTTCTTTATAGTATTTGTATTCCGCACTTATATTATGTATAGAGTCTCTCTGTGAATAGACTTGTGATTATAGAAGTCGTTCACCGTTCCTGACAGGTTGCAAGATCCACATCTAGTGGACCCAACAGAAAGAATTGTCATTTGCCCATTGAATTGGAGCATAAGGCATATTGGGCCCTTAAGCATACAAATTATGATTTAAAACCGCGGGAGATCACCGGAAAATACAATTGAATGAATTGGATGAATTAAGAGATAATGCTTATGAAGTTTCATTGATTTATAAGGAAAAGACTAAAAAGTTTCATGATGCAAAGATTAAAAACCGGGTTTTTAACGTTGGTGATCAAGTGTTACTTTTTAACTCTCGATTAAAGATATTTTCCGGGAAATTGAAATCTCGTTGGTCGGGTCCTTTCACCATAACACAAGTGTTTCCTTATGGGACCATCGAGCTATCTCAAAATGATGGTCCTAACTTTAAGGTGAATGGACATAGGCTTAAGCACTACGTTGGTAGGGAAGTTCCTTCGTTGGACGACCTCGACCAAGTTACATTCCCCAATGATAATTAGCATTTAGGGGATCGAGTCGAGCTCATGAGTCGGTAATCAAAAACAAGGTGCCTCGTGGGGGAGATCCCATGCTTATCCTTTTTAATGCTTTCTAATAAATAATGAGGGGATTTGTGCCCTTCCAACTCATTGTCTCGTGGTTGTTTGTGAATGTGTTATCCAAATCATCATCATCGCTACGATTGAAGACTCTCGTGTTCGTTTACGCGAGCCTCGATCGTTCGCTTGAAGAGTTTTTCACGAATCCATGACATATCCTTTATTGTTCTAACAATTATCTTTTAGCATAATTAATAAAAGGCTTTAGATATATTGTTGATCACCCTTTCCATGCTAGATCCTAAGCATTTGACTTTTCGTCTCTAGTATGGGGTGCTCCACCTTTAGACTCAAAACATTGAGGACAATGTTTAATATTAGTATGGGGGACGTTTTCCAACTTTCAACGTTTTGTTTTGTTTTGTTGCTAATAAGGCTAAAAATGGCCAAATTTTAAATTTCTTTAGTTTTCATAAGTGTTTTTAAGACACAAATGTATATTTTTCGATGGGTAGAATAAGAGCTAATTTTTGACTTGATGGGCATTTGGAGCCCTTTACATTCCTTAACCCGCTCGAATCAAGTTTTGTTAGACTTTTATATAGGGAACTTTAAAATGTGAAAGTCTTAGCACATTCGGGTTAAGAACAAGAACTTTTTGCAAGTTCCTATAATTTATCCTAGAAAGTCACTTATCAAGGGAACTATAAAACGCATTCTCTAAACTTGAAAAGGTCCAAGAAAGTGCAAGATCCTATAGGTGGCTTGAAAACCCAAAACTTCGATTTGATATAGTCTTAATAAAACCTAATCCAAATTTGGCTTAATTTTTACTTGCGTGTCTAAGTATTCACGAGTCTCTTTAATTAGACGTCTTTAAATAGTGAAGAACGAGAAATGATAGAGTTAGACAAGTGATCATGCTACACGTAGAACATGAAAATGTTCTTTCAAAAACTCATATGTTTTTAATTGTGGCTTTTTCTCCCATAAGATCAATGCATTAGGAATAAAAATAATTGCAATAAGTAAGGTCGTACGATTGGAAAGGTTACTTAGCTTCTAGCACAAGATCGTTTAAAAGTTGCTCGGGGTTGAATAGAGTTCATAGCCGAGGCATAACTTATTGAAGCGGGATGCGAAGATTGGTGAAGATCAAAAAAGGCCCTAACAAGGCATGATGATCTCTATTTTGTTACTAAAGATCCAAGATGATGTGAAATATCATTTATTCTAAATCAATATGAAGGATCGAGACACACGACGAAAAGCAATTACTCCCCTAAAGATCATGGAGACAGTCTATCCAAAAAGACCCTTACAAGGTATGAGGATAAATATATCCAAGTCCGAAAAGGAGGCGGATCGTTGTACATCAAAATCCAAAATAAAGATTGAAGAAAAATGATGAAGTCTTGGTCTAAGTATGAAGAATCTCTCAAAAACCTCAAGTTAAGAAATTCCAAAATATGAAGAGAAGACCATAATTTCAAGAACGTCTTCCCAAGATTTGAAGTATGAAGTACATGCCAAATATAGATCCAAGAAAGGTCTCAAATCGTGAAACGAGTTATGTTAAGATATGAACTTAAGGAGATACTCGAGAAGCCATTTTAAAAGATTTTGTCCTTCGGCTAACTATCAATTAAATCGTGCTACTTTATTTTCGGACTAATAAATACTCAAATAAGTCAATATGAATCACTTGTGATCCATGACAAATAGTTAAAAATTCTAGAAACCCATTTCCTTTCATGATAACTAGGATTGCGGGGAGAAAAAGTATTACATAATTTGGACGTATGAGTAGTGTTAGCATTGTGACTTGTACCAACAATGATCTCGTTTTTGCACTTAGCATGGAATATATGACAATCAAGGATGACGAACTTTACTCTATGGGATATTCACTTGTTTCTATTCATTGACCCTAAAAGTCACACACGTGATGAAAATCATACATTATGTCTTTACACATCTTCGTAGTATTGTTGCAAGTATTTTACTTTTCAATAAAAGGTAATAAAATTGATTTTTGGAGATGCTTAGATACTTTATTCTAGCATTGCGTGAGGGCATGGCAATGGCTTAGTATGGGGGAGTGATGACATGGCATTTATACATGATCTCATCGTTCTTTTCCGGCTTTTAATACATAAAATGTCATAAAAATACCATATATATGATTGTGTTTGTTTACTTGTGTATTTTAGGTATAGATATCGTAAAAAAGACAAAAGATCACAAGAAACAAGGAAAAACGAACACGAGAAACGAAGCCGTACAATGAACCGGGCCCTAGTTATGGATTTCTCAAAGAAAAACCCTTGAAGACTTGAAGATGTACAAGATTGATCCCTCATTTATGAATAAATGACACTTAATACCCTTGTATATTCATAATTACAAGTTTGGTCCCTTAAGTTTGTCAAAATTACCAAAAGGTCCTTCAACTTTGAAGATTTGGCAAGTTTAGTCCCTCAACAATTCTAGATTGTCACAATGGTCCCTCATGAAGTCAAATATCCAATGACGACCTTCAAAGTTCAAGAAAGTACAAGATCAGCCCTTGGAAAATCAAGAAATGTTCAAAACAAACCCTTGAAACCCTTGTTGCAAAGTTTAGTGGCCAAAGTATGAAAACCAAAAGTTTATTAAAAAGGAATTCGTTTTTGGTGGCCGAATACTTTGTTTACAACTTTCATCAAAAGACAAGGACTAAAAATGGGCAAATGAAACATTCTAATAGAATTTGCGCCAAACAACTTACCACTCCACAAAAAACGGATCAAACGTGTTACTGTTTACCCTCATGAACCCAGTTACTATCCCACTTAAAACAAAGGGTAAAAATCAATTACCCAGACACACATTTGATTCACATGCCCTAAAACCCATCCCACACAAAAAACTCTCAATCCCACTCACCAATGGACCCCACCCATTCTCACCTCAACCAATCATGTGACGACTTAGCCTCCAAGTAATGCCACGTGGCCAAATCAACAATCCACAGCAAATACTTGCTCCCAAAGGCAAAAAGGAAGGGTCATGATCATTTGGGACAACTCATAACACCAAATTTGTCTAGAAGATTCAAGGGCATTTTTTAGAATCATTAGCTAGGGTTTCTAGTTCTAGAATCATCCCTTGTACTCTATAAAAGGACCCCCAACATGTGGTGACGCCTTTGTTCCATTTTCTAGCATCCTAAAATGTATTTCCTTCCAAGTTTTAATAAAAGTTGGTTTTTGAAAAGTTCAAGTGTAATTCCTTTTTATGAAATTGAAGTTGTTGTTTAGGTGCTAGAATTTGAGTTCCATTAGCATTGTTAATGTTTGTATGTGGTTTGTTTTGGCCACGGATTTGTTTGGTTAGGATTTAAAAATTTTCACAAAAATATTTTCAAGTTTCTGTCAAAACGTTTAGGGTTCTAAGTTCTTGATTCTTCAAGGAACTTTGGATCTTAGGGTTTGTAAACACTCATTTCCATCTTAGGTTCATCATATCTAAGGTGTGAGGTTTGGTTTCAAATCTAGGTTAGTGTACACTTTTGAAATTTGGTTTTCAAAAGTGGTCTGAGATAGCATATTGACCTGTTATTCATAGCTTCAACTATTGGAGTTTGTGGATAATAAGGTTGTAGATCTGTTGTCTTGTTCCTCAAGTTGTTCATACTTGAAGGGCTTGGACTGGTCTTACATAACAAAGCTTCTATAAGCACTCAAAAAGTGCTTATTAGGCCACTATTATTGTTTGTCCAATTGTTTTGATTACATCTGTTAGTTACCCCAACCCTGCTTCAAGGATTGATCAAAGCTTGTTACCAGCAGGCTTTAGGAAAGAATTGAAGCATTGGCTTGGTTGTTTGTTCATTGTGGAAGGAGATCAAACATTGAAGGCCCTTGAGATCAACCTTTGATCCTTCTTTAGGGTGTGATATTGTCCAAGTACCTTGGTCTTGTTCTAGCTGTTGAACAAGGTCCAAGGAGCATAGCTGAAACCTTCTAGGAAGTTGTGGGGGAAATGTTTGTGTTCTCTTTAAAATTCCACTCAACAAATTTACTAAAAATTTGTTAATTGAAAGTTGCTATGTGATTTTGTGTACCTGTGTTTGTAGGATCAATTTTTTAGTTTATTTCTATTAGTAGTCACATAGTAGACTTGTAGGAATCATAAAAAAGGTAGGTTACTTGGGAAAATTTGGAAATCAAGCTAAAATCAGTCAAAAAGGGATTTAAGGGGTGTTTGGTTGAGAAAGTCCTTAAGGCCTTTGCTCCTTGGTTTTTAAGGTTGGTAGATCGGTAATAGTTGTTTTTAAGTTGTCTTAGCTATTTGGCAAGGTCTCTAAATCTATAACAAAGTTTTGCACAAGTAATCAAAAATCTGTCAAAAGGGATTTGGTTGTGGTCAAACACATTAGAAGCTGCCATTTGTTTAATACTTTGATTCAAGGGTTGAATTTTGGTTTGGGAGTAGTTTTCATTGGTGTGGATCTCTGCATTATCTGGTCTCTTTGATTGGTAGCTTATTGGATAAGCTAGGAGCTTACAAAGTTCACTGAAGTGGTCAAATGCATCAGCAAATGACCACCTCTAATTGACCTCCAAATTTGCGTGTACCCATAAGATTTTTGGATTGTGTTGCTTGATATCTCTTCATTGGCTGCTAATTTACTTGTTTAAACTGGTTGTGTGCTTATTTGAAGCCTATTAAGCTAACTGGCTTATAGAGCTTTTCTTGCCAAAATTAAGCATAGTAAGACCACTGTCTTGCTAAGTCCATTGGTCTAGACCTCTAGACTTTCTCCAAAACAGCTTCAAACAAGCTTATTCCATCTCATAATATAATCCTGCAAGTTTGGTAACTTTTTGGACGCGTTGACTTTCGTTGACCAAGGAAAAAAGAGCTTATTAGTTATTCCAGCTTTTTGAAACGTGCCACAACTTTATTTTTGTACTTTTCATCAATCATCTCACCTCATAAGCTTAACTGGAAGAAACCAGAACTTAAAAAGAGCTTTTCACTAGGAAATCAACTTTTCTTATTTTAAGAAAGTGCTTATTGGTTCACACAACTTATTGTACTTGACTTATTGGGGTTTTCTTTGTTGATTATTCTTATTTATGCTATTTGTGAACTTTTGCAACAAACCAGAGCTTCTGAAACGTACTAGAACTCTAACCCAACTATTTTGTCCTTTAGTGAAATTCTACTTTGCTTATTTCTGGCTTATTGGGTTTGCTTTTTCAAAATTTCTTTTCACAGATCTCTTAAGCATCTCAAAAGAAGGTTGTGTGTCAAATCTGAGCTTATGGCATTGGCTTATTGCTTAATGGGCTTATTGGCCCAATAAGGATAAGCTGTTATACCAATAAGCTATGATAAGCTCAAAACCAGCTTTTGGGCCTTCAGACTTTTGTGTTCAGAATAAAATTTTGAGTCAGATAGGGCTTTTCAGGTCATTTGGGCCTAGTTGAACTTTTTGGACCCATTAAGCCCAATTTGTTGGACTGTTTTGGGATTTAGCCCATTTGGGGGCCCATTAGGGATATTTTTGTAATTTCACTTTCATTTTCTGCTTATTTAGGTTAAAATAAACTAGTTTGCAAGTTTTTAGAATTTTTTATGATTTTTGGATTTCTAATAATATTTTAATATTATTTTATTATTAAATTTCAATTTTCACATTTTTGCACTTTTTATATTTTTCTTAGGTCTAATACATTAAAATAGGATTTTTGCAACTCTTAGATTAATTTTATCATCATTTTTCTAATTTCTAGAATTATTTTAAGTTTTTAATAGTTTTTAATCATTTTAAATAGTTTTAATTAGTTTTAAAATTAATAAAAAATTTTTTTATTCTTATTTAGTCATTTTGGAGGTTTACAAAGTGAAAAATCTTTATTTGGGCTTTTTAATAATTATTTTGATTTTTGGGGCTTTAATTAGCATTTAAAAATTAATATTTAATTAATTAAAAGCTTTGAAAAAGTTTTGATCATTTGTAAACTCTTAGTTTATTTAATTTGATTTTTGGTAATTTTTTGGGAGTTTTTAGAATTTATTTTTATTTTAACTCTTTTTACGGTTTTTAATTTTAGTCGTCGTAGTAATAATTTTCACGTATCCGTCATTCAAATTTCTCATCCCCTTCTTTCTCAAATATTAATCCAAAATATTTACATCTTAGTCACACACATATACCTCCTTGGGAAACGAACTTAATTGGGTCATTAACACTTGATTTTCCTAAATCATTTGTTTAATACTTACCGCTTTTACGCCTTTTTCCTAAAAGGTCGTATTTTACCACAATCAAAGACGGATCTCTTCATTAAATAAAGCTGCCATAGGAATACGTGGAGTAAACGTGACAACATTCACTGAATGTGTTTGTCTGTAACCTCACAGAGTGAATACTACGTCTCTAACCTGGATAATACTCCAGTGGTGGTGACTGTGTCTTTAATGGTTTAAATTATGCATGGCATGACAAAACGGGTATACCCCCTTGGAGGGTACCCTGAATTTCTAAGAGATGAGTTCAGAAGAGTACTGGGGATATGAGTTTTGACTCGTACCCAGAGACGACACTCTTATGATATGTACCGTAACTGGTGTCCTGCCAAGTGTCTTCATAGATGATACCTGCTAGGAATACGTGGAGTCCGTGTCTTGACTGATGTCTTGACTGATGTTTTGACATGTGTTTGCTAGGTGAATTTGAATAAGGCTGGAAATTTGGTGACTGCTAGGGTTGGCGGACCGGTTATACAGCTGACCTCTAAATTTCTGGTCACATCTTTTCCAGAGTTCCGATGGTTACTGACTGATTAATTATAAATACGGTGGTTGTCATTACTGCTTTGTCTGTCAGTTTCATGACGGTCATTATTATGACCGGGATTCCTGTTAATTACTTTGCTGAGTGGCCGACTGGGTACCGATTCCTACTCTTTTGAATGAATGTTAGCTGAGTAAAGTGTGACATCTAGCTAAGAAGGTAAAAGCATGGAATAAAATGGTAGTGTCTGATGGTTGAAGTTTATCCTTGTTAGAAATTTCAAATTTATAGTTTTCGTCCTTGTTCTAAAGAGTCTTCATAGTATAAACAACATCAGTATCTTGAGAAATTTCTAAAGTATCAACAACATCAGCATTTGTGAGGTCTTCAAAGTGTTAGCAGCATCAGTATCTGGTAAAATCTTCAACTCACGAGTAGCTTCAGCATCTGGTGGAATATCGACAAGTGGAAACACCTGAGATGATTAAGGATCAATTAACAGTACACATGGAGTAAGGTACATGGAGTACACCTGGTATACTGTACGTGGAGTACACGATGAATAATGTACGTGTAGTACACCTAACATACTGTGTATAGAGTACATATGACAGTTTGCTTATATGATCGATACTGATGTCAATCCTCTAACATGATCAAGGAAAGTAAATTGATATAAACGGTCAACAACTGAACTGAAACGAGTACATGATAGGCTGACAATTCCTGCTTAGACTTAATGCTGATTGTATAAAGGTTCAAGATTATGTTTAAATTGAATTTCAACAATGGTCAACATGAAGATCTGATTGATGAAGACCAAACATGATTTATCATGAAAACAGGATTTTACTGAAATTCTTCCGTGTATTAGCATGAAAGTATCATCACCCTGCTGAAAATATAATTCTCATGAGGAGACATGAAACTTTATCAGCATGAAACAACATCAACGTGAGAGTATAAAACTTGACTGATACAAAGAACATAGAAGGATAATTGTAACACCCCCAAATATTCATACTTTAGTTCAGCGGACGAGTCGTTGGAGTTACGGGATAGCACATTACTCAAATCATAGACAACGCTTAAAAATCGCTTCGTTTAATAATAAAGTATTTTCCATTCATAAATATCAAATTACATAGGTCCCGAGTCATATTACTTCATACAATTTTACAAATCATTTGAATTGGAAATTGTGTTTTAGTGTGGGCCATAAATTCTTGTCGTCTTCCCGAGAATTACCTTCAAGTACCTGAGATAAAACATGTTAAAAAAAGGTCAGCGAAAACGCCGAGTGAATTCATAGAGTTTAATAAAACCCATTAATATATCATTGGTATATAATTATTACCGAAAATCATTTTGTTCAAATCTTTGTTGTAAATCATAATATAGGCTTTTGCCTTCAAAACCATTATACGAACCAATGTCGTAAAAACATCATACTATACGTTTTATAACGTTGTATAGAGTTTAATAAAAACCGTTATATAATTCCAAAACACGAACATATTATGTGTAATAAGACCCCGTATTGCTAGTCAAGCAATATATTGTAATTCAATGTGTATATCAGTATTTTCGTTATTAAATTATTATCATCTGCATGACATTGCTACCTTACTATAACAAACAACGGGTAGCTAACCCGAAATTCATTTTCCCATCTAAAACAGCGTGTCGTCACAATAATCACGCTTATATAAATCTTCTCATACATAAATTCGCTTACCAATCAATGTGGCACGACGGGGATCAACCGTCAAGGCTCGAACTGGGGTGATCTTCCCCAAATAGTACTATTATATGCATAAGCGTCTACCAAATCCCGGTAGTTCACAATTCATGCTAATGGGACTTTTAGTGACATAACCTAACTATAATAATCCATTTCATTTCATTCATCGAGTCATATAATCATTCATCGGGTTATATAATCATTCGGGTCCACATCAATAAGCAAACAATCGGGACAACTGGTGTCCTATTTTATTAAAACTAACATGTTATCTCCCTCGCGGGTTTATAAAACATTTCATAAAACATTTAAAATAGTGTGAGGCTATGAACTCACGTTGATTGGAAAGGCGGGTTACCGGCGATTTGGATGTACGGTACGTGCTTCAATCACGGAAACCTATACAAATAATACTCGTCTTAGACTCTTGTCCAATGACTTTATGAAAACAATGGCTATGTATATATATGATGATATTATAAGTATGATGATGATCAAGTGGGATTTTATATCTTCATACACATTATAGTGTTATGTGTTAGTCAAATTTTTGACTAGTTACACTAGTTTCACTTATTTATATATTAAGGCCCAATAAGCCCATTAAAGTATAGTATCATTTTATCAGTCCATTTAATTTTTTAAGACCAGGACCATACTCATATGTTGGGCCCATGTGGGTTAAGCCCATGAGTAAGTCCATTAGTGTTTAGCCAATTTAGTTGGGCTAATAGTCCAATAAGGCTACTTTGGCCTGATAATGTCAATAAGTTATGAAGCTCGGGTTTAATTGGTTTTTACTTGTAAGATGTACTTACATATCAGTAGATGAGTTATAAAAAGTTTACATTAGACGGGTCCGACCGTCTAACTTTTATTTGACGAAAATGTTAATCTTTCGGTTTTAGTCGAAAAGACGTAAAACTTATATGTATAGTTCTATAACTTATAAAACATATCAATTTATAATTTTATAAAATTTCACATTTACTTATCAAAGTATATAACTTATTTATAAGTATTATATAAGTTAGTGGGTTTTAGGTATGTATTTTATAATAGTATTCCTTGAGTGCTTATTTTATAATATATACTTTTATTTTCCAAATCTGATTATGAAACTCACTTTCACCATTTTTACCATATCTTGAGTTCTACAAGGAGATAGAAGCTCAATTGTGGGCAGCACAAACTATATAATATGTGCTACAATTAACTCCGGTTTAGCTACTGCTCATTCATCCTCTAAGTGCCTCTTATAATTCGTCCAAAACAGACTATACATATTTGAACTTTAATAATGTTTTGATCATATCTCACTCATTTTATGGACTCCATTGAGTGGCCAACTCTCACATATGTAAAGGTCATATACCTTACTGTATATTATATTATCCAAGTCATTTTAAGAAGTTATCATATGGTTATTTACTGTTTTATATAGCCTAAAATTTTAGTCAAGATTTTAGCTTCTTTACATGTAGATTTTAATCTTTTTAATAAAATCTATCAACACCAAATCCCCACATAATATTTTGATCATCATTCATCATCATATACATATACATAAATGAAGAAAATACAAGATTACATATTCAAAATAGCAAGATGATAGGAAGAGATTGATCCCTATACCAATCAAGATGATGAAAAGATGAGATTTTGCTGAACAAGGCTTGGTTCTTGTTACCAAATCTTAAACTTTAGCAAGACAACTTCTTGGGTCCTTCAAATGGATGAAAACCTCCATGAATCAGCCGTTGAACCTCATGAAAACTCCTTTTCATAGGTTAAGATTACCTCCAATCTTCATGTCTTCAAAAGGCTTTAATCTTGTGCAAGTTTATCACAAGATTCATGGTTGAATCTTGATCAAATGTGTAGTTTATAGGTGGTAGTGGACAGCACAAAGAGAGTTGAGAGAGACAGTGGGAGTTGTTTTGCATGTATGTGAAATGGTTTCAAGGTTTAGCTAGTTTATGTTAGCTTGTTAGTGGTTTTGGTCAAAATGAGAGGACAAGTGTCCTCCAAGCTCATGTTAGCTTGCCACCAAAGGGTGGTGTGGCTAGTTTGGCCGCCACTTGTTATGGGGTGGGCAAGTGTAAACTTGTCTCATCCCTATTAATTTACGGGTACTCCTCGATTCTAGTATCCTCGATTTACGTGCCCTTGGGTCGATTTACGAAAAACGTTTTTATAAATTATGAATCAATGGCACAAAACGAATCTAATAAAAATTGTCTCATAAAAAACGGAGTTCAAAAACGTAAATACGTAAACCTAGGGTTTCCGGTTTAAACGTAAAATACGCTAAATTATGCACGTAAGTCCTAATCTCTTCTCGTAAATTTGTGAGTTTATGAACCAACACAAATTTAAAATTCCCAAAATAATATTCAAGGATAATATAATTTCCTGGAATGTCGGACTGTGTAAAATCCATGATTTTACCATAAGAATAATGTAATAAAAGTTCACCCGATGATCCTAGATCATTTCTCAACCTAGTAATACTAATCGAGTTTCGAGGAAGAAACTCAAGATGGCATGTGGATGGTGTAAAACCCGAGATTTTTCGTTCATTAAATTATAACGAAGTATACTTCAAAATCTATTTTGAAGCAATACAAAAATCATCGGACTTGAAAACTTGGGAAAAGTCGTACAACCCGCGTACCGACAATTTAATAATTTAAGTACATAAATTAATGTCGAGAAATACTTGATAAACGATTTGATTTAAATTGTTTAATATTTCATTTATCTACGGAGAGATTAAATGAGAAGTATCTTCATTAAAACGATACTTATTCTTATTAAAACGATACTTATTCTTATTAAAACAATATACGATAAATAATCGTCGTTTAAACGAACACACACATTATTTATATTATAGGACATATAAATATTACATTTTATCAGAGAGATCGTTTTAAGATTAATGACACGGTTCTCGTAAGACGAATCAACTTTCATAAATCACAAACGAATCCCGAACGGTTTATTAATAAACGCATGATAAAATGTTACACATTAAGCCCTTGTAAAATAATTGCAACATAACCCCTCACCTATTATAAATCTTGCAATTAGATTTTATAACTTTGAAATTGGTATAAAAGGTCAATTAGGGTTTAATAAGTGTGAAAACACTTATCCTTTTACCACTTATTTCCAATAATAACAAGACCAAAACGTGTATTTTATGTCTTAAATGTCGAAATTATGCGTGGTTTGTGTTTTTATTGTGTTTTAGGACCAAAAGATGAAAAAGGAAGAAAACACGGGCTTTCACGGGCTTTTATCGAAGAAAAAACGAGAAAAGACGAAGTCAAAAGATCAAGAGTGGAAAAGGAACGGAAGTCCAAGGCCTATTCTGAAGATTTATCAAAGAAAAAGTCTAAAGACGGAAGTTTAATGAAGTCGAAGAACTCAAGTCTAATTATAGAAGAAAATTAAAAGACGAGTTCAATTTACATCGACAAATCCCGAGACGACGTCAAGAAAGACAAAGGATTTAAATCGAGTCGAGACGAGAAGAAAGAAAGAGGAGGCAACACATGCACCTTCCCATCTCCTATAAATACCCTCCTAAACACATTACGAGGGGGTTAGCTAGTTTCATTTTTCGATTTTTCCTTTCTAGTTTTTAGAGAGAGAAAGTTTTAAACTTTCTCTCACTAAGTTTCATCTTTTCTTTATTTTTATCTTTCAAGTTTAAGCTTTTAATCATCCTTGTATTTGGATTTCATTAGTCACAAGTTCAAGTTAAGCTTTTTGTTCATTAATCTCTTTCTACCTTTCTTGATTTTGGTTTACCTTTGATCCGAAATATTAATGATCCATGATTGATTTTGATGTTTAAGTGATTAAAAAGCTCATCTTTTTATTCCTACATAAGTTCTTATACGTTTGAGCTATAAGCTGTTTGTGCTTATTGGCTTATTCGTATTATTAGCTTATTTACTTTTATGCTTTCTTAAATGTTTTATCATTTTAAAGTTTGTGTTATAAAGTTTACGTGTTTAGATTCAAAAAGTTTTCGAATTCGTGCTTAATTAATCTTGGCTAAAAGTTGACAAATGCTTATTGTATTAACAGCTTATTCGTTTCAGCTTAAGTTACTCATTGTTTTCCATTACGATCTTATGAGGGTTTTCCTTGGTTACGATCTCTGGATACGATCGCATTGATTGCGATCATACTTTTTTCTTTGGCTACGATCCACA
Organism: Glebionis coronaria; assembly: GCA_025667525.1. NCBI lineage: Eukaryota > Viridiplantae > Streptophyta > Magnoliopsida > Asterales > Asteraceae > Glebionis > Glebionis coronaria. The sequence goes on from CM046881.1 coordinate 281,096,541, forward strand.
CCACGATCACTAGTTGCGATCTGTGGGTGCGATCATGTCACAATCCTTGAGTACGATCGCATTGATTGCGATCCTTGTTGTTACGATCAAGACCACGATCAAACTACGATCCACTTGTTGTGATCGTGAGTACGATCGGTGGTTGCGATGGGGTGTTGTGATCAAGTTTGAGTACGATCAGTCTTTCCCATCGCATTGAGTGCGATCTCTCTCTTCTTGAGTGCGATCCACCATTGCGATCTACTTTGGCTTTTGTTTTTTCTTATTTTTCAAATTTAACTTTTCCCACTACTCTTACTTAGTATTATTTTAAACAAGTTTTGTCTTAGTTATTTTTACCTAGATTTCAAGTTTTAAATTCATTACGTTTTAATTTACAAAATTGCACGCTTCCTGAAATCTCCATTTTTACCAAGTATTTTTCTAGTAATTTTTAGTCTTTAATTTTACTCAACGACATTTCCACATTTTATTTTAGTTTAAAAATAGATAATCAACCAACTCAAATTATTGAAGATGTTAAGACTTACTTTTGGGATGACCCTTATCTCTTCAAACAATGTGTTGATCTGATTATTCGTCGGTGTGTTGATGGAACCGCAGCTTTAGACATTCTCGAAGCGTGCCATAAAGGACCCACCGGTGGTCACTTTGGTCCCAACTACACCGCGAAGAAAGTGTTTGACTCGGGATTCTATTGGCCCACCATTTATCGTGACGCTCACGAGATGGTTAAAAATTGTGATGCTTGCCAACGCCAAGTCAAGATCACACATAAAGATGAGATGCCTCAAAATTTCATCCAAGAATGTGAAATCTTTGATTTATGGGGTATCGAATTTATGGGGCCATTTCCATCATCTAAAGGGAACAAGTACATTCTCGTAGCCGTTGACTACGTCTCTAAATGGGTTGAAGCTAAGGCTCTCCCTACGAACGATGCGAGGGTGGTTGTGAACTTTCTGAAGCAGCTTTTTGCTCGATTCGGAGTTCCTCGTGCTATCATCAGTGACCGCGTGACTCATTTTTGCAATGATCAATTTGCTCGAGTCATGGCTAAGTACGGTGTCAATCACCATCTTTCCACCGCTTATCATCCTCAAACAAATGGTCAAGCTGAGATATCTAACCGTGGATTGAAGCGAATTCTTGAGCGTACTGTGGGAGAGCATCGTGCCTCGTGGGCCGATAAGTTAGATGACGCTTTGTGGGCTTTCCGTACCGCTTATAAGACCCCGATTGGTTGTACACCTTATCTTCTTGTGTACGGGAAAGCATGCCACCTCCCTATTGAGCTGGAACATAAGGCGTACTGGGCCTTGAAGTGGGCTAACTTCGACATCAACAAAGCCGGCGATCTTCAGAAATTCACTCAACGAGCTCAACGAACTAAGGAATGAAGCTTATGAGAACTCATTGATCTACAAGGAGAAGAAGAAGATCATCCATGATTCAAGGATTAAGAACCGAGAGTTCCACGTTGGTGATCAAGTTTTACTCTTTAACTCTCGGTTGAAGATATTCTCGGGAAAGCTGAAGAGCCGCTGGTCTGGTCCATTCACGGTCGACAAAGTCTTCCCATATGGCACCATTGAGCTTTCTCAGCCAAATGGGCCAAATTTTAAGGTGAATGGCCAGCGCGTGAAGTTGTACTTTGGTGAGGACATCTCTCATGAGATGATTCCATCCCTCACCATGTTTCCCTTGAATTAGTTTTGGGTCGAGTCAGGCTCGTGACTCGGTTATAAAAAACAAGCACTTCTAGGGAGGCAACCCGTTGATCTATCCTTTACCGTTTTCATAAAAAGTGTAGGGGAGCCCCGTATGTGTTTGTTTTCTTGTTTCTTTTGATGTGTAGGGATTAAAGCTTCAAAGATCCATTCTCGATGACTTTTGACGAACCGTGATTACGTGTTCCCGTCTTCCCGGTTCTATCCTAAACTGTCGTGATTCAATATTTCATATCTTATATGTTCACATTGAAATCACTATAGTCATCCTTTCCTTAGCAAGATTTAAACAAAGTGCACAATGTCTTAAGTGTAGGGGAGTTTACTCCCACATGCTTAAACATTGAGGACAATGTTTATATCAAGTGTAGGGGGGACTTCTATCCAACTAAGTGGGCTTTTCCATGAATTTGTCCTCATTTTAACCAGAAAATTTGATTTTTCGACATTTTTCAATATTTTTAATCAATTTTGGCCTAGTTGTATAGTAGTATTTTCCTTTGTTAGCGTTATTTACTTTCTTTGCTAGAATAAATTTTCAATAAAGTGGTTTTAAATTTTTCAAAGTCGTTAATATTTTGACTCAACCCGAGTTTACTTATCTAAGTTTACTCTAGCTAGTATCCTTAACGTGTTTAAGTCGAGTTTTGCTAGGCTTTTATATAGGGAACTTTAAAACGCGAAAGTCTTAACTCTGACTAATTAAGAACAAGAACTTTTCGCAAGTTCCTATAATTGATCCTAGAGAGTTGTTTATCAAGGGAACTTTAAAATGCGATTTCTAAACTTGAAAAAGTCTAAGAACTTGCAAGATCCTATAGATAACTCGAAAACCCAAAACTTTGATTTAATTGGCTAAGTATCCACGAGTCTCATTCCTTGAGATTTTAAATTGTGGAGAACAAGAGATGATAGAGTCAATTATAAGTTTGGTATTATTTCGTGAATTTATGTGAGTTGATTATAAGTCTTTTCTCCCATCGCTTGCTAATAAATTTATAATAAATAAGGTTGTACGATTTGAAAAGTTACTTAGCTTCTAGCACAAGATCGTTTAAAAGTTGCTCGGTATTAATTGGAGTTCATAGCCAAGGCATAACTTATTGAAGCGGGATGCGAAGATTGGCGAGTCCGAAAAGGCCCTAACAAGGCATGAGGGCTACATTTTGTTGCTAAAGATCCAAAAGTGATGTGAAGAATCATTTATCAAAAATCAATATGAAGGATCGAGACACACGACGAAAAGCAAATAATCCCCAAAAGATCATGGAGAAGTCTATCCAAAAAGGCCCTAACAAGGTATGAGGATAAATAGATCCAAGTCCTAAAAGGAGGCGGATCGTTGTATATCAAAATCCCAAATAAAGATTGGAGAAAAATGAAGAAGTCGTGGTCCAAATAAGAAGAATCTCTCAAAAAGTTCAAGTGAAGAAATTCCTATTATGAAGATAAGACCATGGAACATGTCTCAAGATTTGAAGTATGAAGTCGCAGCCAATTATCGGTCCGAGAAAGGTCTCAAATCGTGAAGCGAGTTATGCCAAGATATGAACTTTAAGAGGTCCCGAGAAGCAGTTTTAAAAGATTTTGTCCTTTAGCTAACTATTGATTAAATCGTCCTACTTTATTTTCGGCCTAATAAACTATCGAAATAAGTCAAAAATGCATCCTCGTGATCATTCAAGACAAAAATAAAATATAAGAGATACACCTAGGAATAAGGGAGTCTAAGTAAATAATTAGCCCACATGAGTTTGTGGTAGTTTGCTAACTTATAATAACAATGATCTCGTTTTTAATCTTGGTATGGGGAACGTGAAACTTGAGGATGATGAAAATTCATGACAGTCAAAACCCCAATGTAAGTCTTTGATTTCTTTACTTGCTTTGTATATATTTCTATCTTTTTAGTTTCCTTAAAGTTTAGTATTTAATAAAGGCCAAGGTGAGTTATCTATGATGAGGAATGTAAACTGTGATTTGAAATTAATGCATTGCATGAGGGCATTGCAATGGTCAAGCGTAGGGGATTTAATAAGTGTGAAAACACTTATCCTTTTACCACTTATTTCCAATAATAACAAGACCAAAACGTGTATTTTATGTCTTAAATGTCGAAATTATGTGTGGTTTGTGTTTTTATTGTGTTTTAGGACCAAAAGATGAAAAAAGGAAGAAAACACGGGCTTTCACGGGCTTTTATCGAAGAAAAAACGAGAAAAGACGAAGTCAAAAGATCAAGAGTGCAAAAGGAACGGAAGTCCAAGGCCTATTCTGAAGATTTATCGAAGAAAAATTCTAAAGACGGAAGTTTAATGAAGTCGAAGAACTCAAGTCTAATTATAGAAGAAAATTAAAATCTACATGCGGTTTTGAAATTATTTGGTGTAACGATTCGCACGGTTGGTGACGCGGGTGAATTTATGCATGAATTAAGAATGAAGAAACATCCTTTGTGGGAATTGATCTCACCTGATCGTGCTAAAGAAATTCTGAAGTTACTTTGCAGATTTGAAGGTGATATGGTTACGTCTACTAATGGAGGTATTAATGCAGTCTCTTCTTCGTTTAATTCTGAAAATGTCTATGAAGGGGTTAATATCTCTATTCCTAGGAAGGTTGTTGAAACAGTAAATGCTCGCTACCATAACACTTTATATGGTTACTTTCTTGGTAAAAGGATTGCATTCCCTGTGGTTGAGTATTTTGCTAAGAATAACTGGGCAAAACATGGTCTTAAGCGTATCATGATGAATGAGAAAGGTTTTTTCTTTTTTCAATTTGGATCTAGTGAGGGTCTTAATGCGGTTCTGGAAGGTGGTCCGTGGATGGTTCGTAACTCACCAATTTTTCTTAAGAAATGGACTATGAAAACGAATCTTCTAAAGGAGGAACTAACTCGTCTTCCGGTATGGGTTAAGTTTCATGATGTCCCGCTACAGGTATTTGAAGAGGAAGGTATTAGTTTAATTGCTTCGTTTCTTGGTAAGCTTATTATGATGGATAATTATACTGATAATATGTGCAAAGAGTCTTGGGGTCGTTGTAGTTTTGCTCGTTGTCTTATTGAGATGAATGCTGATTCGTAGTTTATAGATAACGTTACTATTGGTGTCCCTGATCTTGAAGGCTCTGGTTGTACTAAGGAGTTAATTTGAGTTGAATACGAATGGAAACCACCTAGATGTCATACTTGTAATATTTTTGGTCATTCCGTTGATTCTTGTCCGAAAAATGTTAAACCTATAACGGTTGAAAAAGTTACAACTCATGTTGATAATGATGGGTTCCAACAAGTGCAAAGCAAGAGGAAGAAGTACAAAGGTAATTTAGGGAATCAAGTTCCAAGAGGTGTTCCATTGAGCAAGGGTTTCCAAGCAGGTAAGACGGTTGTTTTTCGCCCAAAAACTCACTTGGATACGAGTGCTGATAATAGTAGTAAGTTGAATACTAAATCTGGTCAGTTGCAGCAGTCTAGCAATCTTAATGGTCCGAACAAGGCTAAAGCTCAAATGAGCAGTGTTTCTACATCTAATAAATTTTCATCTTTGTCCATGCCTGGTATTGACGAAGGGGCTCAAGTAAGCGAGGAAGATAATGAGGAGGAGGAGGGAGTCGAGGTCGTCTTTGATGAATCGGTGAATCTTCTCAATACTCATATTGGGGCAAGCACTCCAACTAGCTGATCCTATGTTGATATTTTATTATTTTCCTCGTAACTTTATGTTATCGTCTTGGTTTTTGTCTAGTTTATATATTTCCAGTATTCTAGACTAGTTAATGTTTATGGCCTGTCATAAACATTTTGTTTAACAAGCTGCCTGTAGCTTGCGGTTAATGTGGTATTTCCGCCACATTCCTTGTACTTCAACGCTTTTTTTGGTTTTATTTACCGGGGTCATTACTACCCTTTTACCAAAAATAGAAGAAAATTAAAAGACGAGTTCAATTTACATCAACAAATCCCAAGACGACGTCAAGAAAGACAAAGGATTTAAATCGAGTCGAGACGAGAAGAAAGAAAGAGGAGGCAACACATGCACTTTCCCATCTCCTATAAATACCCTCCTAAACACATTAGGAGGGGGGTTAGCTAGTTTCATTTTTCAATTTTTCCTTTCTAGTTTTTAGAGAGAGAAAGTTTTAAACTTTCTCTCACTAAGTTTCATCTTTTCTTTATTTTTATCTTTCAAGTTTAAGCTTTTAATCATCCTTGTATTTGGATTTCATTAGTCACAAGTTCAAGTTAAGCTTTTTGTTCATTAATCTTTTTCCACCTTTCTTTATTTTGGTTTACCTTTGATCCAAAATATTAATGATCCATGATTGATTTTGATGTTTAAGTGATTAAAAAGCTCATCTTTTTATTCCTACATAAGTTCTTATACGTTTAAGCTATAAGCTGTTTGTGCTTATTGGCTTATTCGTATTATTAGCTTATTTACTTTTAAGCTTTCTTAAAAGTTTTATCATTTTAAAGTTTGTGTTATAAAGTTCACGTGTTTAGATTCAAAAGGTTTTCGGATTCGTGCTTAATTAATCTTGGCTAAAAGTTGGCAAATGCTTATTGTATTAACAGATTAATCGTTTCAGCTTAAGTTACTCTTTGTTTTCCATTACGATCTTATGAGGGTTTTCCTTGGTTACGATCTCTGGATACGATCGCATTAATTGCGATCATACTTTTTTCTTTGGCTACGATCCACACCACGATCACTAGTTGCGATCTGTGGGTGCGATCGTGTCACAATCCTTGAGTACGATCGCATTGATTGCGATCCTTGTTGTTACGATCAAGACCACGATCAAACTACGATCCACTTGTTGCGATCGTGAGTACGATCGGTGGTTGCGATGGGGTGTTGCGATCAAGTTTGAGTACGATCAGTCTTTCCCATCGCATTGAGTGTGATCCCTCACTTCTTGAGTGCGATCCACCATTGCGATCTACTTCTGCTTTTGTTTTTTCTTATTTTTCAAATTTAACTTTTCCCACTACTCTTACTTAGTATTATTTTAAACAAGTTTTGTCTTAGTTATTTTTACCTAGAATTCAAGTTTTAAATTCATTACGTTTTAATTTCCAAAATTGCACGCTTCCCGAAATCTCCATTTTTACCAAGTATTTTTCTAGTAATTTTCGAGTTTAATTTTCAAGCTTTTATTTTACTCAACGACATTTTCATATTTGCTTTTAGTTTTAAAATAGAAAATCAACTCCCCCTTTTAGTGACCATTACCGACTATTCCACCATTAACCGTGATCAATTTGATTAGATACCGAGAACGATATCGAGTACACACATGCTAAGCAAAAAGTCATGTATTAGGGTTTCACCCTCATTTCTTGCAAACCCTAAACCTAAAACACACACACACACTTAAAGTGCCAGCCGCCATTTTTCCGGCCAACTTCCGGCCACCATAAAAATATTTCGGTCGCCATCTTTGGTTCATAGATCGAGTAGATCTAAATAAGCATCCATCGCCCGAACCACCATGTTCGTGGTGGTAAACCACGCCACCACCATCCAGTAGCCGCCACCCTCCTTTGGACCATGTCACCACCATTAGCCGCCACCTTTATGAGGGTGTTTGTCTCAGAGACTATACTCCATCCGCCACTGTTCATCACAGCCGTTGCCACCAGCCACGCAGCCACCATCCGCCGCTGTTGAAGACCTCAGCCACCATCTCCAGCCGCCACCATGGCTGCTACCATCCTCCACAGCCGCAGCCCCTTGCTGTCATTATCACCACACCCGTCCCATGCATCAACCACCATGCTACCACCATCCAGCCACCGCAGCCCCTGCTGCCAACCCCCATCGCAGCCTCCTGCTGCCTTCCATCCGTCAGCCACCACCACTTTTGTGGCCACCAATCACCACAGCCCGCTCCTTCATCCACCACAACCCTCATCTTCGTAGATCCGTCAGATCTATGATAGTAGCCACGACCACCACCTCCACCAACAGATGGCTGTCGCTACTGTTTAAATATTAATGGGTGTTTGTTTCTGCGTTTACAAGCCAACAGGGGCGTTTAGATCTGTTGTTAAACAAACAGCATAAAGGGGCGTTTGGTTTTGGGAAGAAAACAAACAAGGGTGCGTTGGATTAGCGTAGATCCACTGGGATCTATTCAGATCTGCAGTCGGGAGCGATATGCAGGGTGTTTGGGTTTGTAATCTACAACAAGTAGATTTAGGAGTGTTTGGATCTGCTGATTAGGGAGTGTTTAGGACTGCTGACTGTTTTAAGAGGGCGTTTGGGATTGCTTAAGTCATGCATGCTGATAAGGGGGCGTTTGGGACTGCTGATGACGACTAGCATGTTAGATCCGAGCTTGTAACGATAGGGGTATGCCTTGTTGTAATGTAAACTAGCGTGTAGTTTTTCCCAACGTTAGTTGTAATGTAAATATGCATGTACCATAGTTTCCACCGTTAGTATTATAACTATAAATTTACCACTTTTAGTATTAAACTACCAAACGTTCCCACTGTTAGCTATACAGTTCCCACTGTTAGCTTTAAAACAGTTTCCACTGATTAGCTATACAGTTTCCACTATTAGCTATGAAGTTTCCACTGATTAACTTTAAAAGGTTACCACCGTTAACTTTAAACATAACTACTGTTTCCACCGGAAGAATGGTACACGAGGGACTATTTTTATAATCTTTGAAATAAAAATATTATATTTTACTGCGGGAAACCTGTTTTAAACCGGGACTTAATTAATAATAACTTTTTATTAATCATTTTTGGAATCTAATAAATTATTTAACAAACTTAATAATTTATTTGCAAAGGCTACGATATCGTATAAGTTTTATAAACATCAGGGGGTACGTGGAAACAGTAAACGGACAACATGCACACTTAACCATCTTCATAACAGTATATTTAATAATTAAATATACTGTGATATATTAAGGACACAAATAAACGTATGACCAATTAGACTGCATGAATTTATTATTTATGCATATACTGAGACATACTTAATTGCTTAGGTATTTGATGTACTGTGTGCTTTGTGATTGTATACTTGATCATCCTCAAGCTGTATTATACAGGTGTGTTCATAGCCTCGCATTTTAAATCTTTTATGATTTTTCAAACCCGCGAGGGGAAGACATGCTATTAAATAACTGCAACCTGTTTTGATAATATGATTATAAATTATTTATAAAATGTAAATTGAACTGTAACCTGTTTTGACAATATGATTGATAGATATATAGTTTATAGGACGTAAAGCGAACTGTAACCTGTTTTAACAATATGATAGATATTTATTCTATAGAACGTAAATTGAATGATACTCTTAATTACGGTTGCCTATTATAGAAACTATTAAATTGTTGTAAATCGCCCAAATGTTATAAATAGATCTATTTGGGATTGACCATCCCCATCTGGGTGAGTCATGCTCATTGTGCCTTGGCCGAGCCAACAGATGTATACCATGTTGGAACTAGGTTTGGGTGTCTTTTTGTAGGACACTACGTTCTCATCTGTTGAGAACTATGGAAGGTTAAGCTTCAGTTTCGATTAATAGAAAATGTAATTATCTTTTGTATATATGCTTTGTGCATTACTACTATCTGTAAGATTTGAGTTACTAAACTTAATCATATACTACTTAATGAAATCCTGAAAAGAAAAGATTGGAAATGTTAAACTTGGTTACTTTACACTGCTAAGTAAAACTTACTAAACTTGATTATTTTACACTGTGTAGTAAAATACTGTAATGATAGTACTAGATATACTAAACTTGATTATTTTACACTGTGTAGTAAAATACTGTAATGATAGTATTAGATATACTAAACTTGATTATTTTACACTATTTAGTAAAATACTGTAATGATAGTATTAGATGCACTAAACTTGATTATTTTACACTACTTAGTAAAATACTGTAATGGAAATATTGGATATGCTAAACTTGATTATTTTACACTGCTTAGTAAAATACTGAAATGGAAATATAGGGAATACTAAACTTAATCTTGCACTGCTAAATAAAACTTACTGAACTTGATTTTATACTGCTTAGTACATTATGGAATGGAAATTGGAAACTTGAAATTTGACTTTTATATCAAATACTAAACAACACCATGTAGGACAACTTAAAATCCTAAACTATGATTTTTCAAAACTGTATGAATTTACCAACTTTATGTTGACTGTTTTAAGCATGTTTTTCCCAGGTAATTTAGCAAGATTATTTGAGCATGGACTGAGCATCATTTAGAAGCATATAAATGACGGGGGATTATCTTTAACTAGGATATTCATTACAAATGTTATTCAACGATTTTAACGATTGTACCAAATTAATGTTTACATCAAGTGTATTTCAAAAATCATATAATTATGATTTGTGCTTTGTAAGCTATTTGCTCATCGATCCACCACTGTGATACCCGGTCTGGGGGTGTTACAGAGAATGGTATCAGAGCTTTAGTTATAGCGAACCAGATAAATTATTAAATAAAATAAGAATAAAAATATTTTTCTTTAATTTAAAACTCGTCTATAGCTTTATAAAAAACTTTTGGGATTTTTTTTGGGACATACTTAGAAAGCATATAGCATAGAGAGCATGCATAACTATATGATTTAAGTGCGCATTCATTATTCTATGCATTTATAATTGTTGATGGTATTATATGATACTTTGTACGTATTTACGTATTATGCCTATTTAATATTATTATAAGATATTAAAATGCTCAAGTATTTGGTGAACAAATAAACATGCCATGTTAGTAGGGAGCTTTATATTAAAGATGTCCCATCTCGATATTACGTTTTGATTGAGTGGTTGGGTTTACGATTTAAAGTGCCCTCGCTCCTCAAACGTTTATAGAGTGGCTTCTGAAGTCTGATGGCCTGAACAATGCATAGTAACCACGAACAATCTAATACATAACAAGCCATTGGAAATATTTAAATGGAAATTTAAATAAAAATGTTGGAAACATTTGGAAATCTAACAGAATCTCTAGAACCCGTAAAAAAATCTAAGAAGATTTTTAAGTTTCTAAAAATCCAAATAGATCTATCTATTTTAATCTTGGAAAATCTAAAATGATTTTATAAAAATCAAACTGAAGAATATACTCTTGCAAAATCTTGGGGGAAATCTAAGCTAGGTTTTTATAAATCTTTGGTAAACCTAATTAGATTTTATAAATATTGAAAAATCTAATAAAATGTGGGAGAAAATCTAAATTTAGATTTTATAATTTTTTTTTGGAGATCTTGACTTAATCTTTATAAACCAGTAGTAAGCTTGTAAGGTTACCCAAATTTTCACACCTATATAAATGATTAATGTTATTAATGGGACTAGTTAAGACCACATAACAATAGCCCAAAACTTGAATAGGCCCATCTATTGTCTTAGGGACCGATGTGGTAAAACTTTTAACATTGATGGATCTAAAAAGTAATTAGGCCTATTAAGAAATCCTTAGCTCATAAAATTGTTAATGGATCTTGTAAGCTCAATAAGGGTTTGAGAAGCCCATTAGCTCTTTTGGCACCTTTAGATAAGCCCACTTAGTGTTTTTATACTTGAATAAAGTTTTTATACCAGGAATAATTTATAAAAACTTTTAAACTAGAAATGTTAGTTATAAAACTTATGAATTTAAAACAGTGACACTTGAAACTTGTTTTGATAAAACAGAAATTACGAGGACTAATATTGTAAATATTAGAAAGTCTAGGGAATAATAAAGGCCATTCATGACTTATTAAACCTCAAGGACAATCCTTGTAAATTCTTGAAAAGTTAAATTCACATTTTATAATTCTAAGGACAAATTGTATAATTAGCTGAAACATTTAGAAGCCCTAGGGATTATTCTCGCCGTTAAATGGAAGTTATAAAACCTAGTTTTAACTAGAGGGACTACTCTGCCATATTCCGAAAGTTTTATAAGCCATAAGGACTAAAAGTGCTAAAACCCGAAAGCTATACATGTAATAAAATATGGAGCGACATGTTTTGAAAATAACCAAAAATTTAGCAAACCCTAGAACCTGTTATTTCATCTAATGAATTAAAACTTGAATGAATCCTAAATTAAAAAGGACTAGAACCGTCACTTTCTCAAACTTGTAATCAAAGGGGTTATTTATTAACTTGCGGAAACTTGGGGACATTAATTAAATTTAATAACCTACTATTATTTTTATAAACTGTTCATATAAGCTATATGAAACATAATGTACCTAGATTACAAAAGTAAAATACAACACTTGTAAGTAAAATACTTTTACTTAAACGATATTATTAATAACAAATTTAAAATGGAAGTTATTAATACTTGCACAACTATGTATTTAACTAAAATACAGTAACGTAAATAAACTGCCTAAAAACGAGTGTATATCGTAATGAAATCCAAATAAATCCAAGAAATCTTATACTAGGATTTTAAAATTTTACAAGATCAATGGTAATTCAGTTTAAGCGTATATGCTGATTAATTTATTATAATTAATTGATAACTATTATAATATATCCTTATATTATAAGTCCCCGATTGAATCGTTTTGGTTTTATAAACCATTGTACACAAAGACTCTAGAACTTAATTATTACCACCTTCGTATAATTTCAAGAAGTGTTATTTTCTACTTGAGCATACTATCTTTATATAGTTATTTGATGCATAGGAACCGGTTGGTCTATTTTGACTACTGGGATAACAGACAGGCCACTTAATGAAAAGGGATTTACAACAAACATACATATTGGAATATTTAAAAACAGACTAGGAAGCATTACCTAGCGTACTACATTTTATTAAATGTTTGAACTTGTTGTTATGTATATATATATATATATATATATATATATATATATATATATATATATATATATATATATATATATATATATATATATATATATATATATATATATATATATATATATATATATATATATATATATATATATATATATATATATATATATATATCTATACACCTTATTAGAAGGAATTACATGATATAATGTCTATGCTTATGATTGTAATATATTACTATATTATATTATACATACGAACTCCTTGTTTGATGCGTACTCTTGCACACGTTATCGCGCGTCAACATGTATTTTCTCTCGCTTAGGATTTTGTACGTATACCTACGGAACACGACTTATTAGCGACTCATATACGTTTGCTTTTAATAATATCATGTGGTATTGTTTGGATAAATTTGCATCTTTAAATGATGCGGTGGGACCCAAAATCAAGGTAGTTATGATTCTGTATTTTATATATGGGACCTGAGTCTCTTGATCTTAAGTTAATTATGATTTCGTCTTTAGACGGAATGAGACGTCTAAAGGTGAAACCATAAGCCACCGGACCAGAAGTTTATTTATAAAAATACGTACCAAGGTGGAATGGGACGTCCGAAGACAAAAGTTATAACTAAACGGGCTGTAAAGTATCTTAATAATATCTGTTTTCTTAGATATTATATTTTAAATAATAAGCCTTGCCAGGAATATTTAGGTAAGGTGGGCTATGAAATCCTTATTGAAACGAGTGAGGACGCTTGTTCGTTTGAATAAAGAAATCATAGGTCACCGAATGGAGTTATGAATTTCACCTTACATGGATAAGGACGCTTATCGATGTAAACAGAAATTTATAATCACATGGGCTTAAATGTATTCGACATGACTCATTATTGATATTATTTTATGTATCCGACTATGTACGTATCCCTTTTGACTCGCGATTTCCTCTAGTAGTATCTTATCATTAAGATAACTCATAATTGATGTTATTACATCACCATCTAGAAACCTAAGAATACTCGTATTCATCTCTTTTGGATCGTAGCATCGTGCTCTTGATTTTTGGCTTATCCTTAACCCAAATACACTTCCGTTTTAGTTGACCCCGTTAGGGGTGTCCATCTTGTGCTGCAGATTGACCCCGTTGGGGGTGTCCATTTTCCGCTGTATTTAAATCTTTTGAGGGTGTCTACTTTCTGCTGCATCTGACCCCTTTCATGAGGGTGTTCTTTTCCGCTACATTTTTAAACCCTTTTCGGGAGTGTCCACTTCCGTTTCATTTAACCCCTTCGGGGTGTCACAGAAAATAAAACTAGTTTATCTGCCATGGAAAAATGAAACGTCGATCATTCGAGGAAACGGTAACACAGACTTTATCGACAATAGACTTAGTGTCATCTCTTGTACCGAAACCCAGAAATAATTGGTATGAGGATGCCCTATCTTCTTAACCCACATTTCTTAAGTCGACGAGGAAGACAAACCCAAGCATAAAAGACATGCCCAACTCTCAATGGGTGTATGTTGTAGGGTTATGTTTGTCATCTCCCAAAAAGCGATAATGAATGTCAAATACTCTTTGAGCGACCTTCTTCCTCTTTGGATCTAATTAGTTCGACAATATCATGGTCTAACAAGCCTAGAAATGAATGACTTCCTCCTTTTAGAAGTCGAATTTTGTGCAAATTTTGGAACCACCAACAGTTGATGCATGACCCTTTTTAGCATCTCCCAGATAAGCACACTTCTTTATTCTTGGTATCTTCTTTGATTTCCATCATCTGAAGTACTTCTTTTCTATGCAACTTATGCCCCAGCTCAGTCACAAATGAAGCAGATTCTTTGCAACTTCCTACCCAATCACCATCAACAATAATCTTAGCCATTTCGCTGAGTGAAGCTTTGGTGTCAAACTAATGTTTGCTTTCCACAGGTTGGAAGTATATCGAGAAGCCCTTCGCGTGAAAAATTGTTGACGCAAGAGCGGTACCAGCAAAAACTATATTTCTATCTTGACATCGCATAAGCCTATTAAAGCTTAGTGTACTTAAAAATCTCTTGAAGAACTAGTAGAAACATTAATGAACTGTTATCTATGCTCATCAAGACACATTGGGGCCCCAGAGGCACATCTAAGAAAAACCAAGACTTAAGACGAGTTTGTCCTAGTCAACCCAACCTTGTAAACTTAAAACTTGAGTTCACAAGATTGCACGTTTAAGGAAAAGTGCCCTCACTTGTTCCCTGAACAAGTAACTTCATCTTTAGCTTCGAGAACGAAACTAAAATAAAGGGGTGGTGTAAAACCCCTAGAAATTTGGGCTTTTAACACGTCATCAACTTCATGATTGTTAACATTCATCATACCATATTGTAATGAACTACCATTACAACATACCATCACAGGACTTACTGTGTTTTGGCGAATGATTTTTTAAACTTCTAAATGACTCGTGAATTATGCATGATAGCTTAAATACAACCCGAAAGCTTATCATGGTGAACAAAAGATCTATTACGTCTACTCAAATTCTGTCTAGCAAGTCTGCTGGATGGGGCTGGTACTGGTAGGGCTGGTAAGCTGCAGGTGCCGACAGGTTCCTTTGCAATGCCTGTATATGCCAATCAGGACTCCTTAAGCAAACTGAGTACAATCAGCAACTGGGACCACAGTCTGCCAACGAATCCTTGAAGGTAGGCGGTCTCTGCTGTCACTCCATCGTGACAAACAGCTGCAAGATCAAAGAAGGAGGACAAGGACTGCCCTTGTGCAGTAAGAGAAGTGTGGGTCTTATGATGAAGGCCCCCTCCAAGGTGTGAATATGCCGATGGAGGTACTAGTTCTCCTCCAACAACCACTGCAAGGCCTCGTCGATCGTGGCCCAAAAACTCCGTGCTATCTGGGCATCTGCCCATATGGTCCAAGAGAGAGAGCCTATTCACTCATGCATGACAGTGTACCCCACCTGGCCCGCTATCAATAGGCTGTGGATGTCCGTCATGTCCTGCTCCTGGCTCATGGCAGAGCAACAATCTGAACTTGAACAGGACCAACATGTCTAGTTCCGGAACCCTCCCCGACCTCAAATCTTGGTTTGTAGGTTTTCCAAATAAACATCTATCGTCATGAGCTTAACCAACTAAGTGTAGTTGACCCTACATTGACTTTTCCTAGTTGACAACTTCCTAATTTGTCCTCTCTTAATTATGATTAATTGTTCTACGAGCTTCTATCGCTTTGTCGGATTGAAGGTCAAACCTTCGGATAATACTATCCATCCATAGTAGTAGGAGCATCCAAATACTGCACAATCGGATGTATAGAGTGACCTGGATAAAGATCTCTTTGCGTTGCTTTCCGTTCATCCGTACTGGAAGCAGCACCTAAATACTGCTCAATCGAGCTTATAGAGCAATCCGATTAACTATCTCTTTACATTGTTGGCACCCTTCGTTTCTGCGCTTGTCTAAAACGAACCTTAAAGATCTATGACATCTATACCCTAACAGATGACAAAGTTTTTAATAGCTTCAAGGACGAAGCTAAAATAACGGGGCGGTGCTATAAAATCCATGATTTTACCATGAGAATAATGTATTAAAAGTTCACCCGATGATCCTAGATCATTTCTTAACCTAGTAATACTAATCGAGTTTCGAGGACGAAACTCAAGATGGCATGTGGGTGGTTAAAACCCGTGATTTTTCGTTCATTAAATAAAAACGAAGTATACTTCAAAATCTATTTTGAAGCAATACAAAAATCATCGGACTTGAAAACTTGACAAAAGTCGTACAACCCGCGTACCGACAATTTAATAATTTAAGTACATAAATTAATGTCGAGAAATACTTGATAAACGATTTGATTTAAATTGTTTAATATTTCATTTATCTACGGAGAGATTAAATGAGAAGTATCTTCATTAAAACGATACTTATTCTTATTAAAACGATATACGACAAATAATCATCGTTTAAACGAACACACACATTATTTATATTCTAAGACATATAAATAATACATTTTATCGGAGAGATCGTTTTAAGATTTATGACACGGTTCTCGTAAGAAGAATCATCTTCCATAAATCACAAACGAATATCGAACCGTTTATTAATAAAGCATGATAAAATGTTACACATTAAGCCCTTGTAAAATAATTGTAACATAACCCCTCAGCTATTATAAATCTTGCAATTAGATTCTATAACTTTGAAATGGGTATAAAAGGGCAATTAGGGTTTCACCCTCATTTCTTGCAAACCCTAAACCTAAAACACACACACACACACTTAAAGTGCCAGCCGCCATTTTTCCGGACAACTTCCGGCCACTATAAAAATATTTCGGCGGCCATCTTTGGTTCATAGATCGAGTAGATCTAAATAAGCATGCATCACCCCGAACCACCATGTTTGTGGTGGTAAACCACGCCACCACTATCCAGTAGCCGCCACCCTCCTTTGGACCATGTCACCACCATTAGCCGCCACCTTTATGAGGGTTTTGTCTCAGAGACTATACTCCAGCCGCCACTGTTCATCACAGCCGTGGCCACCAGCCACGCAGCCACCATCCACCGCTGCTAAAGACCTCAGCCACCATCTCCAGCCGCCACAATGGCTGCTACCATCCTCCACAGCCGCAACCCCTTGCTGCCATTATCACCACAACTGTCCCATGCATCAACCACCATGCTACCACCCTCCAGCCATCGCAGCCCCTGCTGCCAACCCCCATCGCAGCATCCTGCTGCCTTCCATCCGTCAGCCACCACCACTTTTTTGGCCACCAATCACCACAGCCCGCTCCTTCATCCACCACAGCCCCCATCTTCATAGATCCGCCGGATCTATGATAGCAGCCACGACCACCACCTCCACCAACAGATGGCTGTCGCCATTGTTTAAATATTAAGGGGTGTTTGTTTTTGCGTTTACAAGCCAACAGGGGCGTTTGGATCTGTTGTTTAACAAACATCATAAAGGGGCGTTTAGTTTTCGGAAGAAAACAAACAAGGGTGCATTGGATTAGGGTAGATCCACTCGGATCTATTCGGATCTGCTATCGAGAGTGAAATGCAGGGTGTTTGGGTCTGTAATCTACAACAAGTAGCTTCAGGAGTGTTTGGATCTGCTGATTAGGGAGTGTTTGGGACTGCTGACTGATTTTAAGAGGGCGTTTGGGATTGCTGAAGTCATGCATGCTGATAAGGGTGCGTTTGGGACTGCTGATGACGACTAGCATGTTAGATCCGAGCTTGTAACGATAGGGGTATGCCTTGTTGTAATGTAAACTAGCGTGTAGTTTTTCCCACCGTTAGTTGTAATGTAAATATGCATGTACCATAGTTACCACCGTTAGTATTATAACTATAAATTTACCACTGTTAGTATTAAACTACCAAAGGTTCCCACTGTTAGCTATACAGTTCCCACTGTTAGCTTTAAAACAGTTTCCACTGATTAGCTATACAGTTTCCACTGTTAGCTATGAAGTTTCCACTAATTAACTTTATAATGTTACCACCGTTAACTTTAAACATAACTACTGTTTCCACCGACAGAATTGGTACACGAGGGACTATTTTTATAATCTTTGAAATAAAAATATTATATTTTACTATAGGAAACCTGTTTTAAACCGGGACTTAATTAATAATAACTTTTTATTAATCATTTTTGGAATCTAATAAATTATTTAACAAACTTAATAATTTATTTGCAAAGGCTACAATATCGTATAAGTTTTATAAACATCAGGGGGTACGTGGAAACAGTAAACGAAAAACATGCACACTTAACCATCTTCATAACAGTATATTTAATAACTAAATATAATGTGATATATTAAGGACACAAATAAACGTATGACCAATTAGACTACATGCATTTATTATTTATGCATATACTGAGACATACTTAATTGCTTAGGTATTTGATGTACTGTGTGCTTTGTGATTGTATACTTGATCATCCTCGAGCTGTATTATACAGGTGAGTTCATAGCCTCGCATTTTAAATCTTTTATGATTTTTCAAACCCGCGAGGGGGAGACATGCTATTAAATAACTGCAACCTATTTTGATAATATGACTATAATTTATTTATAGAATGTAAATTGAACTGTAACCTGTTTGAACAATATGATTGATAGATATATAGTTTATAGGACGTAAATTGAACTGTAATATGTTTTAACAATACGATAGATACTTATTCTATAGAACGCAAATTGAATGATACTCTTAATTACGATTGCCTATTATAGAAACTGTTAAATTGTTGTAAATCGCCCGAATGTTATAAATAGATCTATTTGGGATTGACCATCCCCATCTGGGTGAGTCATGCTCACTGTGCCTTGGCCGGGCCAACAGATGTATACCATGTTGGAACTAGGTTTGGGTGTCTTTTGTAGGACACTACGTTCTCATCTGTTGAGAACTATGGAAGGTTAAGCTTCAGTTTTGATTAATAGAAAATGTAATTATCTTTTGTATATATGCTTTGTGCATTACTACTATCTGTAAGATTTGCGTTACTAAACTTAATCATATACTACTTAATGAAATCCTGAAATGAAAAGATTGGAAATGTTAAACTTGGTTACTTTACACTGCTTAGTAAAACTTACTAAACTTGATTATTTTATACTGTGTAGTAAAATACTGTAATGATAGTACTAGATATACTAAACTTGATTATTTTACACTGTGTAGTAAAATATTGTAATGATAGTATTAGATATACTGAACTTGATTATTTTACACTACTTAGTAAAATACTGTAATGATAGTATTAGATACACTAAACTTGATTATTTTACACTACTTAGTAAAATACTGTAATGGAAATATTGGATATGCTAAACTTAATTATTTTACACTACTTAGTAAAATACTAAAATGGAAATATAGGGAATACTA
The DNA here is from genome assembly GCA_025667525.1 of Glebionis coronaria. Classification (NCBI taxonomy): domain Eukaryota; kingdom Viridiplantae; phylum Streptophyta; class Magnoliopsida; order Asterales; family Asteraceae; genus Glebionis; species Glebionis coronaria. The sequence goes on from CM046881.1 coordinate 281,116,053, forward strand.
AACTTAATCTTGCACTGCTAAATAAAACTTACTGAACTTGATTTTATACTGCTTAGTACATTAAGGAATGGAATAATTGGAAACTTGAAATTTGACTTTTATATCAAATACTGAACAACACCATGTAGGACAACTTAAAATCCTAAACTATGATTTTTCAAAACTCTATGAATTCACCAACTTTATGTTGACTGTTTTAAGCATGTTTTTCCCAGGTAATTTAGCAAGATTATTTGAGCATGGACTGAGCATCATTTAGAAGCATATAAATGACGGGGGATTATCTTTTACTGGGATATTTGTTGATCCCAAACTTAGATCGATTTAGCTTTGTGTTAACGAGAATAAATCAACTTTAACACGTAGAGAAACTTTGTTGTATTGAACAAAATAAGTGTTATGCGGAATTTAACACTTAGAACAAAGAACTAAACAAAGTAAAACAAACTTTCACTTTGATTAATAATATCAATGAATGATTAAAATGAAAGTGTTATGAGATATGTGGAAGAGGTCTATATGAGATATGTTTTATGTCTAACCCTAAGGCCTCCTTTTATAGGTTTAAGGAGCCTTGTACAAAAAGCTAAGATAAACTATTTTAGGAAGAGACATAAGATAAACATAACTTATTGACTAAATCTTTTTAAACATTAAGAATATATTTTGAATTCTTATCTTCATATTTTGTCCACCAGCTTAAAGAATTCAACATTGGCAGATTTAGTCCTTATCTTTGTCTTAAGATTCTTCTTGTCAACGCCTTGATAATTCTTATCAGCGTCTCATCTGTCAGCGCCTCGTTTACTCTTGTCAGCGTCCAATTTCCTCTTGTTAGCGTTCCAATGACTTAGCTAATTTTATTCCCAACAATCCTCCCCTAAACTTGATATCTACTCTAGTAATCAAGTTTCTGAATAAAATAAAACATACAAAGAGGATTCTTACAAATATACTTATCCCTGAATTTGAGTAATAATAAATCTCGAAAAGTCAATCACTCCAATCACTTGTATAGTCAGCCTTCACTTGGTCTTAATCATCTTCAGCACCTGTAGACTATTTAGAGATTTCTTTATTACTTTTGTCACTTAAATTCGATTGCTCCTCCCCTTTTTAACACTCCTCTCTAAGATCAATATACAAGGACATAACTAAGAACATCCTCCTTGCATCAGCTTCCAAAACAACAAGTCTATCAGGTTAAAACAGTGATCCTTGACAATTTGTACCATTTCTGTATTATGCTTTTACAAGCTAATACAGATTTTCGTCAATTCCATTAATGTCAAAGGTTTCATACTGTCCTCATCCACATTCGAGAAATGAATCCTCAATGTTGATTCATAGGACATGAGGATGGACTTACTGATGATAAGACTGACTTGACTTGCATTAAAGCTAGTGGCAATAGTCTCAGTCATCTCCATAACATTATACACCCTTGTGAAAGTGATCTCTGCTGCTACTAGATGTCAATCACTAGGAAAAACATCTCAATGATCATTAGGCTTCCAGATATCCAAAATTTTGAAAAATGAAAGGGTGATGAAACATTTTAGGACTACAAAGAAGTTTATAAATGACACCAGCTAAGATGTCATAGCATAAAATGGATTTGCGAATGGAAAACTTTAGTTAGAACATAAACAAAGGTAATAATCCTAAGGAAATTAACTAGTCTCTAATAAGCAAGAGTGACAAACACTGTTCATGCATACACTCATGCAAAAGCATGATAGACACACATGAACTCTAGAGTCCTTTGTTCACAAATGCCCCAAAGAGAAAGTTAACTCATATAAAACCTTTGCAACTCCCCAAGTAACCCAAAAATATATCTACCCCAAGTCACCCATACGACCACATCCAATTCTAGGTCAAAAGTCTTGGCAGGATGCACAGTATATCAACTTTGCATGCTATAGTGCCTCACGAATTAGAAAACTAAATCGTACTTACCAGTGGACACAATCTAGAATTGTGCAAGAGTGCTCTAAGAGTACCCAAAAACCTAAAGGTTTACCTCCCCTTAACAGAAGCATACAAATCATTATATATGAAGAAGCAAAATTTTATCTCAAGATAGGAATGTAAACACTCCAGCCATCATATTAAAAGTTTGCAATTTTGTATCCATCCAAATGTAGATCCATTTTCCTGCATAGTTAGACAAAAACCACAAAAACACACCAACAGAGGCTACCCTTTCCCACAATAATGGGTAGAGATAGCATGTCAGTGGATAAATATAATAATAGTGGAAACACCAACAATGCATGTTCCTTGAGCATCCACTATCCCAATATCCTTGATCATTAACCTGCTTTTGGATGGACTGCTCAAAAAGAAAACAAATTAGTTTTCTTTGGAGATCCAAGTCTTGTCAGACTTGGATCTATCTAGTTGTTTATCTAGAAAGGTCTTATTCTTTACCACAAATCCCTGTTCATCCCTTTGTGCCCTGAGTACCCAATTTGTTCCAATGAGTCTAGTAATGACCTTCTCAAGATATTTAAATCTATTGCAAGTCATTGAAATACCATTAAAATTGTAGTTTTGATATTGTTTATGTTTCCATGTTAAGTGGGATGATGCTTCAGACCCTTGACCCTTATTAACCAAGTATCTTTGTTTATATGGTCTAAAAGAAGGTCTCATACCAAACTTGGATCTGTCAGCGTTGCATTAGTTCCTGTCAGCGTTGAACTTGTTCCTGTCAGCGCTGAATTTTTTCTTGTCAGCGCTGAATTTGTTCTTGTCAGCGCCCAAATTAGGGTTTGCTACATGAACATACTGTCTGTTTGACCAAGTGTTGGTCTTTTGAAAGGGCCTTTGTCCATGGGTATTAGCTGCCTTAGAGAAGAAAGGAACTGGTCTAGTAGCCTGTGGTCTAGTGTGAACAAAAGGTCTATGGTTGACATTGGATGACCTATTGTCAACGAATGAATTGTATTCACTGAAACAATTATAGGCCAAATGTGAGAAGCTCCCACATGAGTAACAAGCCTTTTTAGACACAAACTTAGGCTTAGACTGATAAAACCCTGTCCCATTAACACTTGCTTGGCTTTTGAATGACCTAGGTTTCTGTGACAATCTAACATTTTCAGGTAGTGAATTATTTTCTCGTATAATATTTTGAAACTTATTTTTGTGTTGGTTGATGAACTCACAATTTACGGATTTAAATTCGGGCTTACGTGCATAATTTAGCGTCCTTTACGATTAAACCGGAAACCTTAGGATTACGTATTTACGTTTTTGAACTCCGTTTCTGATGAGACAATTTTTATTGGATTCGTTTTGTGTCGTTGATTCATAATTTATAAAAATGTTTTTCGTGAAACGACCCGAGGGCACGCAAATCGAGGAAACTAGAATCGAGGAGTACCCGTTAATTAGTAAGGTGGGACAAAATACATTATCCCACCCCACTATAGCATGGGACGGCCAAACATGACACCACATCAAAGATGTGGCATCATGTTAACTTGTAACTTACAAGTGTAAGCTTAAGCTACCACTAACACAAAACCAACAACTAGCTACACATACCTCCATTCCACACATGCAAATCAACTAGAAACTCTCTCAAAACCATAACCATTGTCGTCCCACTTTAAGCACAAACAACCCTTTTTGATCTTTTCTAGCCACAAAATACTTGTTATCTAGCTATATCATAGAGTTACCTTGAAGCCTTGATCACTTGGTGGCCATTTTAGCAACAAAGGAGGTGATTTGCTTGTGTCCTAGGGCTGATTTCTCAACTTACTTACTTGGTGTTTGATGATCTTGGAGTTACATTTGATGTTCATCAAGTTCTTGTCTTCCAAAATCAAGATATACTCTTGGTTGGTAAAGAAGATCATCCTCTCCATTTTCTCTTGTTATTTTTGTAAAGATAAAATGTATTTTCTTTCTTGTTGTATATGTATATCATGAATATATGATGATAAAAATGTTGTGTGGGGATCAAGTGTTGATAAATATGCTTAAAAAGATTAATAATCATAAGAAACAAGGATAAAATCATGATTAATTTGTTGGCTGTATAAAAACAGTATGTAACTAAAACTTGAACTGATAAACTTTCATGGTAGAATCCATTTACAGTAAGTACAAGATGTCATACATATGTGAGAGTTGGCCATGCAATGGAATCATTAAAATGAGTTAGATATGATCAAAACAAGATGAGTGTGCTAATCTGAATAAGCTGTTTTGTAGGGACTGTTAAGGATAGTTACACTTAATATGAGCAGTAGCTATAACTAAGTTAATTGTAGCACATATATGAAGATCATGCCACCCAAAAATGAGCTTCTAATTCATTGTATAACTCTAGATATGATAAAAATGGTGAAGATGAAAATAAAAATCAGATTTTGAAGAATTAATGTTTATTACTATTATATAAGCACTCAAATTATATAGTATAAAATGTGAGATTAAAACCCACTAACTTATGAATTTCATTTATATAAATATATATAAGTTTAAATAAATGGATAAATTATAAAAATGGTAGTGGAATAATATTTATAAGTTATAAAAACTATAAACATGATTTTTACGACTTTTTTCGGCTATTACCGTAAAATTAACGTTTTTCGCCAATTAAAACTTAGACGATCAAACCCGTCTAATGTAAAGTTTTTAAAAGTCATATACTGATATATAAGTATCTAATACAAGTAAAAACCGATAAAACCCGAACTATAGGACGTACGGACATTAACGAGCTAAGTGAGCATATTGGACTAATAATTGGACTAAATAAGTTAAACACTTATAAAAAGTACTTATTGGGCTTAACCCATTTGGGCCCAACATGTAAAGTGTGAATACTGATAATATAAGTACAAAATGAAATAAAACAAGTTAAAAGAACTTATAATAAGCTTATTGGACTTAAAATATGTAAATAGGTAAAACTAGTAAACTAGTAAAAAGTTACCAATACGTAAACACTAAAATGAGTAAACAAGGATATATAAACACACTTGATCATCATCATATGTACAAAATCATCATATGTATATTGTTATTTTGATAAAGTCATTGGACAAGAGTCTAAGACCGATTATTATTTATATAGGTTTCCGTGACCGAAGCACGCCCGTAGCCGATAATCCGCCTTTCATTATCAACGTGAGTTCATAGCCTCGCACTCTTCTAAATGTTTTATAAAATGATTTGTAAACCCGCGAGGGAGATAACATGCTAGATTTTGATAAAAATAGAACACAAGTAGTCCCGATGGTATGCTTAATGATATGGACCCGAATGATGCTATAACCCTATAAACGAGACAAAAAGGATTATTAGTAGTTAGGTTATGTCACTTAAAGTCCCATTAGCATGAATTTTGAACTACCGGGATTTGGTAGACGCTTATGCATTTGATAGTACTATTTGGGGACGATCATCCCAGTTCGCGCCTTGACGGTTGCTCCCCGTCGTACCACATTGATTGGTAAGCGAATTTATGTATGAGAAGGTTTCCATAGCGTGATTTTTGTGACGACACGCTAACGTAGATGGGCAAATTGTTTGTCGGGTTCGCGGCCCGTTGTTTTCACAGTAAGGTAACAATGTCATGCGGCAAATAATAATCCAAATGTATCCTATATAATCTAAATATCCGATATGATGCGACGCTAATAACGATAATAATATTACCTATAAGGGTAATATTGAGGCTACGGTCTCATGGACGGTTTAAGATGAATGCTTGATTTATATATTGCCTGACTAGAAATACGAGGACTTACTTCTGATATTATACTTGTGTTCTGATTTTAACGATTGTTTTATATAACGGTTTTTATTAAACTCTATGAACTCACTCGGCATTCGCTGATATGCTTTTTGCATGTTTTTATCTCAGGTGCTTGAAGGTAATCCGGATGGAGATCGACTATGATGGCCCACATAATATTAAAAATGTTCATTTGATCTATGTTTTGTAAACTTAATGACCTGTATAATTTGGGACCTGTTGTACACTTTAAAACTTTAAATCGAATGCATGTATGTTAAACCTTGTACAACCATTTTTATGTGTTGTCTATGATTGGAGTTATTGTGCTATCCCGTAACACTCTAAAAGACCCTTCCGCTGTACCGATATGAAAATTGAGAGTGTTACAGTTTGGTATCAGAGCTCTCGTTATAGAGAACAAAAGATTTTAAAAACCAAGGTTTTGAACAAAACTTTTCAAAATCTTTTAACTATGAACATTTGAGAAAATATTTGAAAAATCTTTTGACTATAACGGTGCCAGAGATCTCCGACGTTACCAACAAGCCCTATTGAGAAGATATATATTTTGATATATATAATTTAATTTATATATATGTATATATCGTGGTTTCAGTATGTAATTGTTTAAATAGTATGTTATCCTAATACGAGATATATATATAAATGCAGATTGTCATGGCTGACCCTAATATTCCTGTAGAAAACCATGCTATTCCCGAACCTAATGTAGATGATGATCCTTATTTAGACTTAGTAGATTATGATATAGATGATGAGGAGGAACCATTTGAGGATCCTGAGCCTGAGATAGGACTAGGAGATCAGATTACCCCTCAGGTTGATATGGTAGAGAATGAGATTGATAATGTTGTTATTGAGAATGATGAGGAGATTGGGATAGATAATTTAGATGATGAGATTGACGACGAGGATGTCAAGGAGGATGTAGGTATAGACGATGAGGTTGATGACGATAAGGAAGCTGAGCTTATTTACCCTTATGATGTTCCAGAGGGCGAGCCTTTACCCCCATCAGTTTATTTATCTGATTCTGAGGTTGAGCTACCTAGGGATGAAATGTCTGAATCATCTGAATCTGATTCTGAATCAGAGGAGGATGAGGATGACAATGCACCTGACGGTACTGATGGTATTGCTACTCATAGACGTGTGATAGGAGAGTCGTATAGTACTCGAGAGGCTACTCATATTGACGGTCTTGCACCATGGGCCTTGAGACATGATCTAGATGCTTCCCGTGTTAAGAGTAGTATGACAGAGATTGGATTAGGTGTTGTTCAGACTCAGGTTGCTTATTTGGAGTCGAAGACTAAGGTTGGTGAGAAAGAGCGGGAATTGCTTAGTTTGGATTTGACTAATGTAGAGCGTGGTTTGAATGAGGCTTTTAGTAGGTTATCGGTGTTGGAAAGTGGTGAGTTTGCTAAAATGAAGAAAAAGGTGAATTTTATGGAGATTCAGTTGAATGTAGCTCGTGCGATGCGTGAGAAAGCTGAAAAGGAGTTGAATATATCCGTGGGTTGGAATAGTAGATTTTATGCTGACATGGTTGAAAGAGGAGTGATCCGTAAGCGCCCAGCTGAAGATGTGTCTAGTGATCGTCCGACAAAGATACAGAAGACGATGGATGATGGACCATCTGGCGGTTCTCAGTAGACCAGTCTGTATTTAGTAGTGACCTTTGTATCTTTTGTACTTTCGTAGCTTTGACTGAACCGACTTGTTAGTAGTAGACTTGGCACGAATTTTGAGTGTATATAGTGCTAGAACTTTGATATGGGATGTAACTAAGACAATACTTTTGTTTCAAATCGAATGAAATATGTATCTTGTCTTAAATTCCATATTGTGCCTTATTTGTATCTTGATTATGAATTCAATCCATATTATATGAATCCTTGTTGGGTGAATGCTTAATACTTTGAAATTGTGGAATTATAGAACTATGCCGCCCAAGAAGGCTATGACTGAGGATGATGTACGTAGGATTATTACGGAGCAAGTTACCGCATCTATGACTGAATTTATGGCAAATGCTAGAAATGAAGCTGGCAGTAGTGGAGCTGGCGGTAGTGGAGCTGGCGGTAGTGGAGCTGGAGATAGTGAAGCTGGCGGTAGTGGAGCTGGCGGTAGTGGAGCTGGCGGTAGTGGAATTGGCGGTACTAATGTGAATGTGAATGCTAATAATGTGAATGCTAATGCTGGAGGAAATGTAGGAGGACTTGGAACTAATGTACTTGAAGTTGGTGGCTGTATTTATGTGACGTTCATGAAGTGTGAACCTCTACCTTTTAATGGAACTGAAGGTGTTGTAGGATTAAGCTAGTGGATTGAGAAGATTGAGTCGGTGTTTCGGATTAGTAAGTGTAAGGAGGAAGATAAAGTGACTTTTGCTATGGCTACTCTTAAAGGTAGTGCGTTGACTTGGTGGAACGGGAGAATTGCTTTCATGGGTCTTGATGCTGCTAATGCTACTCCTTGGGCTGAAATTAAGTAGTGGATGACTTTGGAGTTTTGTCCTCGTAGAGTGATTATTAGGTTAGAACAAGAGTTGATTCATCTGCGAATGAAAGGTGTGGACATTGAAAGTTACACAAACCGATTCCATGAGTTGGCCTTGCTATGTCCTCGATTGGTGGAACCCGAAGAGATCCGAATTGAACAATATATTAAAGGGTTGACCAGGAATATCCGGGGGGACGTGACATCATCTAAACCACTGACCATTGATGATGCTGTTCGAATGGCTTACCAACTCATTGGACAGATAATTCAGGATAGGGAAGATGAAGCCCGTGTTGGTGAGAAAAGAAAGGGAGACGGTGATCGTGTAGATAGAGGTGATAATAGGAAGAATTTCAATCGCCGTCAGAACCAGAGAAAGGGGAATGCAAATGCTCTTACCAACAATACACCGTGCAACGATGATATATGTCCTAAGTGTGGCAACAAGAGGCATGTTGGCGACTGCTGGAAGTGCCGAAATTGCGGAAATCTTGGACACAAGGTTGAAAGGTGTAAGAAGGGAACCATTTGCTTCAACTGTAATGAAGAAAGTCATAAGAAATCGGAATGCCCCAAGTTGAAAGCGATTGTACCTGGAAGAAACCCCCAGGGTGGTATCTATCAACTTGGAACAATTGAGGTGAAGAAGGAGGATCCAAATGCCGTTACCGGTACGTTTTTACTCAACAATCATTATGCTGTTGCTTTATTTGATTCGGGTGCCGATAGGAGCTTTGTATCCACTAAATTTAGTGCCCTTATTGACATTGAACCTGTTGAGATAAATACCAGTTACGAGGTGGAATTGGCTGATGGTAAATTAGTGAAAACTAATAAGCTATTAGAAGGATGCTCTCTAAATCTCTTGAACTATTCCTTTCCGATTGATTTGATGTTGATAGAATTAGGTAGTTTTGATATTATTATTGGTATGGATTGGTTGTCGTTGAATAATGCTACTATTTTATGTGGAGAGAAGAAGGTTAAGATTCCTCTTAGGAATAGGACGTTAGTAATTGATGGTAATCGAGGTGAATCCCGTTTGAAAATCGTTTCATGTATCAAAGTCCAAAAGTACATCAGGAACGGTTGTGAGTTATTCTTAGCTCAAGTGACCGGGAATGAGTCTAGGGAGAAACGATTGGAAGATGTACCTATTATTTGTGAATTTCCTGAGGTATTTCCTAAAGATTTACCCGGACTTCCACCGATAAGGCAAGTTGAGTTTCGAATCGATTTAATTCCTGGTGCTGCACCGGTGGCACGTGCGCCTTACCGATTAGCCGCTTCTGAATTAAAGGAGTTATCTGAGCAACTTAAGGAGTTGTCTGATAATGGTTTTATTCGACCGAGCTCGTCGCCTTGGGGAGCTCCAGTCTTGTTCGTTAAGAAGAAGGATGGATCTTTCCGTATGTGCATTGATTATAGGGAACTGAATAAGTTGACAATTAAAAATCGATATCCTTTACCTAGGATTGATGATTTGTTTGATCAACTACAAGGGTCTAGTGTGTATTCTAAGATAGATTTGCGGTCAGGATATGACCAACTTCGCGTCCGTGAAGAAGATATTCCTATAACTGCATTTAGAACTCGTTATGGACACTATGAATTTCAAGTAATGGCATTTGGGTTAACTAACGCACCTGCGGTTTTCATGGATTTAATGAATCGAGTGTGCAAGCCCTACTTGGATAAATTTGTGATTGTGTTTATTGACGATATTCTAATCTATTCTAAGAATGAAGATGATCATAGAGAACATTTAAGGATTATTTTGAATTTATTGAAGGATGAAAGGTTGTATGCTAAGTTTTCGAAATGTGATTTCTGGTTAGATTCTGTGCAATTTCTTGGTCATGTGATTAACAAGGATGGAATTCATGTTGATCATGCAAAGGTTAAAGCCATTAAGAATTGGTCTGCACCGACAACGCCAACAGAAGTGCGACAGTTCTTAGGATTGGCTGGCTATTATAGGCGATTCATTAAAGAATTTTCTTTGATAGCTAAACCCTTGACTAAGCTTACCCGGAAGAATAAACCTTTCGTTTGGGGAAGTGATGAAGATGGAGCATTTCAGACATTGAAGCAAAAATTATGTAGTGCGCCAATCTTATCATTACCCGACGGGAGTGAAGATTTTGTAGTGTATTGTGATGCATCTCTTAGAGGCTATGGAGCTGTTTTGATGCAGCGAGAGAAAGTGATAGCTTATGCTTCTAGGCAATTAAGGAAGAATGAGGAGAATTATACTACTCATGATCTTGAGTTAGGAGCTGTAGTCTTTGCTCTTAGGTTGTGGAGACATTATCTGTATGGCACCAAGTGTACGGTATTCACCGATCACAAAAGCCTACAGTATATTCTCGATCAGAAGGAATTGAACATGAGGTAACGAAGATGGATAGAGTTGTTAAGTGATTATGATTGTGATATAAAATATCACCTAGGAAAAGCCAATGTTGTTGCCGATGCGTTAAGCAGGAAAGATAGAGAGCCCATCAGGGTACGTTCTCTAGTCTTGACCGTGCACAATAATTTGTCTGAGCAAATTAGAAATGCGCAAATAGAAGCTTGTAAGAAGGAAAATTTTGTTAATGAAGGGTTCCGAGGAGAAGGAGATCCTTTAGAGGTTAGAGCTGATGGAGTAAAATGCTTAAGAGGTCGTATGTGGATACCTAAGTTTGGAGGCTTAAGAGACTTGATTATGTTAGAATCCCATAAATCTAAGTATTCCATTCATCCGGGATCTGATAAGATGTACCATGATTTGAAGAAGTTGTACTGGTGGCCGAATATGAAGGCCGATATTGCTATGTATGTTCTTCAATGCTTGACTTGTGCTAGAGTTAAAGATGAACATCAAAAGCCATCAGGACTACTTCAACAACCAAAGATTCCTGAATGGAAGTGGGAGCGAATTACGATGGACTTTATCACCAAGCCTCCTAGAACATCATCTGGAAACAACTCGATTTGGGTTATTATCGAAAGACTGACCAAATCAGCACACTTTCTTCCGGTTAAAGATCAGTTCTCACTGGAGAAGCTGACTCGTATATACCTTGAGAATGTTGTATGCAAGCATGGAGTGCCTGTATCGATCATTTCAGATCGAGATCCTAGATTCGCATCGAATTTTTGAAATCTCTCTAAAGATCTTTGGGAACGAATCTCGACATGAGCACTGCTTATTACCCCCAGACTGATGGGCAGACTGAAAGGACGATAAAAACACTAGAAGATATGTTGAGAGCTTGTGTGTTAGATTTTGGTAAGAATTGGGATAAACATTTGCCGTTAGCAGAGTTTTCGTATAAGAATAGTTACCATTCTAGTATTAAGGCTGCACCGTTTGAAGCTTTATATGGTAGGAAGTGTAGATCTCCTGTATGTTGGAGTGAAGTTGGGGATACCCAGCTCACGGGACCGGAATTGATCCGGGAAACTACGGAGATGATAGTTCAGATTAAGAATAGGTTGTTGACTGCCCGTAGTAGACAGAAAAGTTACGCGGATGTGCGGCGGAAGCCAATGGAGTTTAAAGTGGGTGACCAAGTAATGTTGAAAGTATCGCCATGGAAAGGCCTTATAAGATTTGGAAAGCGAGGAAAATTGAATCCCCGTTATATTGGACCCTTTAAGATTTTATCTACAGTAGGTCCAGTGGCTTACAAACTAGAGTTACCCCCAGAACTTCATGGTGTTCAACACATTCCATGTATCTAATCTGAAGAAATGTCTAGCAGTGAGGATGAGAAAATTTCGTTAGATAAGGTTCGAATAGATGGGAAGTTGCATTTTATCGAAGAGCCCGTAGAGGTTATGGATCGTGAGGTAAAGCAACTAAAACAAAGTCGGATACCTATTGTCAAGATCCGATGGAATTCAAAGCATGGACCGGAATATACTTGGGAATGAGAGGATGAAATGTGGAAGTATTATCCGCACCTCTTCGATTTCAATAGGAAACGGACATCCAAATGAAATGGATCACGAGGACGTTGATCCCTTTTAGGAGGAAAAGTTGTGACAATCTAACATTTTCAGGTAGTGAATTATTTTCTCGTATAATATTTTGAAACTTATTTTTATGTTGGTTCATGAACTCACAATTTACGGATTTAAATTTGGGCTTACGTGCATAATTTAGCGTCTTTTACGATTAAACCGGAAACCTTAGGATTACGTATTTACGTTTTTGAACTTCGTTTTTGATGAGACAATTTTTATTGGATTCGTTTTGTGTCGTTGATTCATAATTTATAAAAACGTTTTTCGTGAAACGACCCGAGGGCACGCAAATCGAGGAAACTAGAATCGAGGAGTACCCGTAAATTAGTGAGGTGGGACAAAATACATTATCCCACCCCACTATAGCATGGGACGGCCAAATGACACCACATCAAAGATGTGGCATCATGTTAACTTGTAACTTACAAGTGTAAGCTTAAGCTTACAACTTAAGCTACCACTAACACAAAACCAACAACTAGCTACACATACCTCCATTCCACACATGCAAATCAACTTGAAACTCTCTCAAACCACCACCATTGCCGTCCCACTTTAAGCACAAACACCCCTTTTTGGTCTTTTCTAGCCACAAAATACTTGTTATCTAGCTATATCATGGAGTTACCTTGAAGCCTTGATCACTTGGTGGCCATTATGACAACAAAGGAGGTGATTTTCTTGTGTCCTAGGGCTGATTTCTCAACTTATTTTCTTGGTGTTTGATGATCTTGGAGTTACATTTGGTGTTCATCAACTTCTTGTCTTCCAAAAACAAGATATACTCTTGGTTGGTAAAGAAGATCATCCTCTCCATTTTCTCTTGTTATTTTTGTAAAGATCAAATGTATTTTCTTTCTTGTTCTATATGTATATTATGAATATATGATGATAAAAATGTTGTGTGGGGATCTAGTGTTGATAAATATGCTTAAAAGATTAATAACCATAAGAAACAAGGCTAAAATCATGATTAATTTGTTGGCTGTATAAAAACAGTATGTAACCAAAACTTGAACTGATAAATTTGCCTGGTAGAATCCATTTACAGTAAATATTTTCTTTCTAATTTTTATAACTTATAAATATTATTCCACTACCATTTTTATAAATTGTCCATTTATTAAACCTTATACATATTTATATAAATGAAATTCATAAGTTAGTGGGTTTTAAATTTTATATTTTATACAATATAACTTTGAGTGCTTATATAATAGTAATAAACATTAATTCTTCAAAATCTGATTTTTATTTTCATCTTCACCATTTTTATCATATCTAGAGTTCTACAATGAATTAGAAGCTCATTTTTAGGTGGCATGAACTTCATATTATGTGCTACCATTAACTTAGCTATAGCTACTGCTCATTTTAAGTTTATTTAGCCTTAACAGTCCCTACAAAACAGCTTATTCAGATTAGCACACTCATCTTGTTTTGATCATATCTCACTCATTTTAATGATTCCATTGCATGGCCAAATCTCACATGTGTATGACATCTTGTACTTACTGTAAATGGATTCTACCAGGCAAATTTATCAGTTCAAGTTTTGGTTACATACTGTTTTTATACAGCCAACAAATTAATCATGATTTTAGCCTTGTTTCTTATGGTTATTAACCTTTTTAAGCATATTTATCAATACTTGATCCCCACACAACATTTTTATCATCATATATTCATCATATACATATACAACAAGAAAGAAAATACATTTGATTTTTACAAAAATAACAAGAGAAAATGGAGAGGATGATCTTCTTTACCAACCAAGAGTATATCTTGTTTTTGGAAGACAAGAAGTTGATGAACACCAAATGTAACTCCAAGATCATCAAACACCAAGAAAATAAGTTCGAGAAATCAGCCCTAGGACACAAGCATAATCACCTCCTTTGTTGTTAAAATTGCCACCAAGTGATCAAGGCTTCAAGGTAACTCCAAGATAGAGCTGGATAACAAGTATTTTGTGGCTAGAAAAGATCAAAAAGGGGTGTTTGTTCTTTAAAGTGGGACGGCAATGTTGATGGTTTTGAGAGAGTTTTAGTTGATTTGCATGAGGTGAAATGGTGGTATGTGTAAAGGTTAATGGTTTTAGTCAGATCGTAGCTTAAGTTGTAAGGCTAGCTTACACTTGTAAGTTACAAGTTAACATGATGACACATCTTTGATGTTGTGTCATGTGTGGCCGTCCCATGCTATAGTAGGGTGGGATAATGTATTTTGTCCCACCTCACTAATTTACGGGTATTTCTCGATTCTAGTTTTCTCGATTTGCGTGCCCTCGGGTCGTTTCATGAAAAACGTTTTTATAAATTATGAATCAACGGCACAAAACGAATCCAATAAAAATTGTCTCATCAAAAACGGAGTTCAAAAACGTGAATACGTAATCCTAAGGTTTCCGGTTTAATCGTAAAGGACGCTAAATTATGCACGTAAGCCCAAATTTAAATCCGTAAATTGTGAGTTCATCAACCAACACAACACTTTAATACAAACAAAAACAGAAATCAAAATTCCTGGGGCCCGAGGCCTTACAGAAAAAGATGAATGATTAAGCGAGACTTTACCTCAAACCTAACTACGGGAATAAGATCAGGCTTAATGTCGACTTACTTTCTCTATCCATGATGTTCATGGGTTTTTGATGAATGCAACTTTTTGCCAATCTAAACTTTAAGAAGAATTCAGATTCTCACTTGATAGACATTTTATCAAGTTCGATTTACGAAACATAATTCACGCAGCTCTTGAAGTCCTAGGGTAGATCCAGCTTATATGCCTTTCAAACCAATCTTTTACATCATCTCTATGGTCCCATACTACGGGGACTTATATCCCATGATCTTTCAGATCATCAATTCATTTTTCCATGGTTAAAATTTTTGGCATAACTTCGCTACCCATCTGGCACTTCAAGATCTACATTTCATATTCACATAACCTCCTGCCCACTATTGGCAGTCAATAATCAGATCCTAATTTCAACAATCATTTCAAATTTCGCGGGTCGAGTATTTTGTAAGGTTAGGTTCGCCATCATAGGAAACCTTAAACCTAAAAGACATGTCCAACTCACAATGGGTGTATGTCGGGTGTCTTCATCTCAACTCCTGCTTATAGATGCTCTAATATATATCCTCACAAGATTCGATCTCGATCCTAATACGATAATTATGAAGGATAATCTCTCCAAAGGAAAACGATTATACGGTTCATTACCAATGGTCAATCATTTAAACATAAAACAAGACTTCTAGTGTTTTGTATTGTTACTTTACCTCGTCCCTTCGATTTGGGGTGGTAAACAGTACTCTCATCAAGGTTCATTCCCAATGACTTCTAAGCAAATCTCTAGAAATTCGATGTGAAGCGAGGATCTTGATAAAGATATTCGATACAAGCACACTATGTTTACATAACTCCTTTAAATACAAAAGAGTCAATTTCTTCATCAAAAATCTATCATTAACAAGAATGATATTAACAGACTTGGTTAGTCTGTCGACGATGACCCAAATCAAATCAAATTCAGATGATGACCTTTGCAATAGTTAGACGTTTACTAATGTATGAGGTGATGTCTGCCTTCATAATTTGCCATCAGTACAACTTCTTCTGATAATGATACATTAAATCAAAAATGACAAGAATATAATACTTATACTTACAAGACTCCAACATAACTATATCTCAAAATTTCCATATTTATACAACCACAAGTGGCCTTTAAAACATTTAACGCTATTGGCTTCTCAATTTTAATGGTTCACATTAGCCGCGAACCCCTTTTATTATCTACATTATCCTTTTTACAATCGTCAATTATTTTATTTTATTTTACTTTATTTTATTTTATTTTATTTTATTTTATTTTTTTATTTTTTTGTTTTTTAATTGTTTGGCAATTTATTTTGCATCTTCATTATTAAGGAACATGTCCTAATTGATTCTTTATACTTTTTACATAATGCGTCAGTATTTACATTCATCTTCCTAGATGGAATAAATATCATGACCGTATTTACTCGAAAATTTCTTTCTTCATATTTTCTAAGTCTTAGTTCTATCCCAACTATTATTTTTATCAGTTTTGCTCAATCAGACGTTTAAAGCGTCGATAATTACTACAAGTAATTAAATAATAATTAGTTAATTTTTATGAAGCGTAAACGTAAAAATTTTAAATTTCTTAGTTCGACCAATTAAATAAAAATGTTCAAAATAATTTAAATTTAATTAACAAGATTTTTGTTGATTTACTAAAAATAATTAGTAAGATTCGTAAATGTCTGAAAAAAAAATCTTTGGTTATACTCTGGTCAAAATTTTCTTAGTTGAAAAGACAAAAATTATCGTTTCAAATTTCAAGTCATGGTTTAAAAGGTTTCCTCAATCCCTCTTAGGTTGTCTTGAGGTATACACAAACATTTACCCCTAAACAGGAGTTTAGTTAAATGATTTGTGTATAAGGGAATAATCCCTTAAAAATCCTTTGTTAAAACATTTGTCTAAACATATTTGCACTTTTCTTTTTGGTAAAACCCAAAGTTTCAAATGGCTCTAATTTTTAAAGAGTCATTACAGATTCCATTATCTATTAATCACACGGTCAAATAAATATAAAGGATTAAGTCTTAATTCACATGTTAAATACTCAAGGTACAGGTTTTCATTGTTAGGCCAATTTAGGGGAATCTATAAATAATTACTAACTCCTTCATATACTTATAAACAAACAAATAGTCCTGAATGATCACAAGCATGAATTTATCAAATTACAGCCTACACACGTTATTCACCAAATTTATGAATGCTACATGTGTATTAGTCAATCCAAACGACATCATATGAAACTCATAATGGTCATTACAAGTTCTGGATGCAGCGATTGGAATAGATAATCTTTTTCGCGGACGCGAAGTTGATGATAACCATGCCGTGGATCAAATTCCTGAATATACGCTAGAACCTTGTAAATGATCGAACAAATCTATCATCTTAGGTAGTGGATATAGATTTTTAATCGTCAATTTACCTAGTTCACGGTAATCAACAAATAAATATAAGGAATAATAACACCATAGCTCTTCATGACGACGAGCTCGGTAGAATAAAATCTTTCTCCGACAACTCTCTCAGTTGTACGGTAATTCCTTTAATTCAGATGGTGCTGACGTACAGTGCACACGCCACAGGTGAAGCACCGAGAATTTAATAAATACCAAATTCAACTTGCCTTAATGGCGAAAGTCTAGGTAATTCATCAATAAATACTTACTAAAGTTTCAGATAACAGAAACATCTTCTAATAAATTCATATTAGGTTCTTTCTAGATTACAATATCTATAACTAGTTCACAATCATTCACGGTATAATTTTAAGTCTAGATGCAGGATATGGTCATCCATCAAGAATTATTTAGATCAATTTCGATAATCAACATCTTATCATTTAGGGGAATTCTATTCGAGTTCCCATCAATTAAGACAATTCGTCATGTCGTAATCAATCCATTCTACTGGCACTATCAACTTTTTAGTTTTATTGCCGTCGATAAGATGTGAACTTCTCAAAAGACTAATAATAACTCATAATCCTTCACAATTTCAAGGATATATGGAGACATAACTACCGTTAAAAGAGTAAGGTCAACGCATAATCTATGCGAGAGAATTTCAAATCAGATACAGACAAAAACATTTAACGAATATGAATATATTCCATGTTTTCATAGTTGAGTACGCATTAAAAAGCTCCTCGGATCGTTACCCAGGTCATTCAAATGAAATCAAATCAAAAGAAACGATAGGAACGTCGATACATCCAGTCGGGTATCAACACTCGGTAATCAGATACTTTTCCTAAGAATCTCACTACGGGAGAATTGGACAAGAAGGGAATATCATTTGTCAAATAAGACAAATTCCACAGATGAGTAAATTCGACTCAGAAGAATAAATAGTACGGGCACATATGTAGGTGTCTGATAGGTGTGAAAACACCCATCCTTTTACCACTTATTTCTTACTAAAACAAGCCCAAAACGTGTGCTTAATATCATTTGTTTGGAATTATGCGTGGTTTTTGTGCTTATTATGTTTTCAGAGTCAACCGGATGAACATTGAAGAAAACATGGGATTGCACGGGTTTATCGAGGAAAAAGACTGAAGACGAAGTCTATTGTCCAAGAGATGCAAAAGATTTGAAGTCAATGGGCCTATTTGAAGATTTATCGAAGAAAAGGACCAAAGATGGAAGATTTACATATGTCGAAGGAACTCAAGTCTATTAAACGAAGAAATTAAAAGACGAGTTGAATTTAATCGTCGAGAAATCCCGAATCAGAATCGAAAACGTCAACTTTTCTGAAAAGACGAGAAGACAAGAAGAGAGGAAGAAAGCACACTTCACCAACCAACCACTAGCCTATATAAGGACAAACCCCTCACACATTTGGGACAAGTTTTTCATTTTCCCAGTTTCTTCTTTTCTTTCGTAGGAAGCCAACACCACTAAGGTGTTGGTGATTTTTCATTTTGTTGAATCCTTCATCTTATAAGCTTTTAATTCTTTTCCTTTGATTGTTTAAACCTTAATCATCAATATAATCTCTCCATTTCATCTTGTTCTTTGATTTAAAGTTTTAAAGTTCTTGTTTGGTTGATTTTGATCTTCAAAAGTTAGTGGGTTTTGTGTTTTTATTGTTGGGATTTGTTGTTTATGGTTAGTAAATGATTTGTGTTTAGTTTGGTTCAAATCCTTTGGTTAAATTTGGTTTGTTTGGATTAAAATCGTTCTACCCTATTCTTTCTGCTACTGTTCTTCGTACCCAGTTTATTCCGGGTAGCATTTCTATTCCGAGTAGCAAGTTTATTCCGGATAGTCAGTTATTCCGAATAGCCTTTTTTATTCCGCAAAGAGTTTCTCCATCCGGAATATTTATTATTCCGATTAGCCATTTATTCTGAGTGGTTCAGTTATTCCGAATAGCCTTTTTTATTCCGCATAGAGTTTCTCCATCCGGAATATTTATTATTCCGGATAGCCCATATTCCGAGTAGCTATTTATTCCGAATAGCAAAGTTATTCCGAGTAGGACTATTATTCCGGATAGCACCATATTCCGAGTAGCATACTTATTCCGAATAGCACATATATTCCGAGTAGCCATTTATTCCGAATAGCACTTTATTCCGCATGTTTATATATTCCGGATAGCACCATTATTTCTGAGCCCCATTTATTCCGAATAGCACCATGTATTCCGCATAAGGACTTTATTCCGAATAAAGCATTTCTTCAGTGAGGTTATTTTACTGCTTTATCATTTAATTGTTTAATTTAACTTCAAGTTTTATTTCATTGACTGTTTTTGGTTTAAATCTTTATTTACTTCATTCATTTTGTCTTTTTAATAGAATAGAAAACCAAAACCCCTATTTGTCACCAAGAACAATCATTCCACTTTGAGCTGTGATCAATTCGAGAAGATTCCGAGACATAATAATGAACCCCCCATACAAAAACCATTGTATCAAATGGCGCCGCTGCTGGCTCTTCTCGTTAAGATTAACAGTTTTTTGTGAGAACTTCGATTTTGGGATCCGTTCACCGTGAACGTTACTTTTTCATAAAAATTTCAAAAACCCTAAAAAATATAAAATTTTCAAAAATCTTAAAAATTAAAAAACATAAAAACCAAAAATATTTTTGCTTTGTTTTTGCTTTGTTGGTTCTTTTGCAGGTGCATGCATACATGATCAACGTCTTATCAAGAGCCCGAGCCTCTCGAAGACTTAGACATGGCCGGTGCCCAAAACAAAAATAACAATCCACCTCAAAACAACAATAATAACAACAACAATAACAATCCACCTCTCAACAACAATAATAACAACAACAATGAACCTCTACCGGACAATCGCCCGATGATTGAACTTTTGCAAGCACATGTGGAGGGCAACAATGATCCAATTGTCATACCCGCGATTGCAGCCAACAACTTTGAGCTCAAATCCGGTTTTATCCAGATGGTCTCTGCTCAACCATTCTTGGGGCGTACCATTGATGATCCTCATGACCACAGCAAAAGGTTCTTGTAACTCACAAATACGGTCAAATTCAATGGTGTTCCACAAGAGGTAATCCGTTTACAACTTTTCCCTTTCTCCTTAGAGGGACAAGCCTGACATTGGCTTGCAAAGGAACCGCCACAAATTATTCTGACGTGGACGGATTTGGAGACCAAGTTCATAAACTACTTTTTCCCACCCTATCGTACTACCGCTTTGCGGAATGAAATTATCAATTTTGAACAAAAGTACGATGAATATTTTAGTGAATCTTGGGACCGTTTTAAAGATCTTTTAAGAAAGTGTCCACAACATGGTTTTACCAATGTGCACAAAATTAATACTTTTTATAATGGTTTAAGCATGAATGACCACGATTCACTAAACAGTGCCTCGGGGGGTAATATTTTGGTTAAGACTTCTAATGCCGCTTGGGATATCATTGAGAATAAGTCTCGTGTGCAAACCAAGAGTGTGCGGACCAATGCCGCTAGTGCTAGTACTAGTGACAACGACAAGCGACTTGACAAAATCACTGCGCTTCTTGAATCGCTTGCTACCCAAACCGCTAGCAACACCAACAGCATCAATGCTAATAACGCTCAAGTCCATGCTGTCAGCCAACCATGTGAAATATGCGGGGGTCCTCACTCTTACACCACTTGTACCACCACCCAAGAATAACCTTATGAGAATGTGAATGCAGCATACGGTACCTATCCTCTGGCCGCTTATCAAGCTCGTCCTCAAGGAGACCGCAACTTGCTTAGCTATCGCTCAAACAACTTTCTTTCCCCGCCCGGTTTTCCTCCTAACAACCCAAACCAACAACAAAACCTTAATCGCCCTCCCCAACAACAGCCTCGTGCACCATACCAACCACCTCACAAACAACCATATCCACCTCAAAGAAACAACCAAGTTTACCAACAACCTGCTTATCAACCACCCGCCTACCATGCTCCCCCTCCCAACCAACCCACCGCATTGCACCAAGATGTTGAAACCTACATGAGGACCAATGATGTGATTGTGGAAAATCTCCAGCGGGAAGTGCTCAACTTGAAAGCAGACATGGTGAAACAAGGGAACGATCTTAGAGCTGATATGAGAAACACTTTGGCAAGTCAAACGAATGACTTAAGGAACATGATGGCTTGTTTCTTCCAAGGTAATCAATCCTCTTCTTCGGGAACTCTTCCGAGTAACACCGTTGCGAATCCAAGAGGGGAGATAAAAGCAATCACCACTCGTAGTGGCAAGGGTACCAAGGAACCCGAGCTTCCTATACCTCCACCGGTGATTGTGACTAAGGAAAACGAGTCACCTGCTCCTATTCCTCATCCTTCTACTTCCCCAATTTCTCCACCTCTTACTTCTACCCCTCCTCCACCCAAGGATGTGAGTGATCCTTCGATCCCAAAGACTTCCTCTTCTTCCGATATACCTTATCCCTCAAGGTTGAGAAAAGAGAATCTCAAAAGCAAGGACGACATTCAAGTTTCGAACTTTCTCAAAATGTTTAAACAATTGAATTTCAACATCTCCTTCGCTGAGGCTCTCGCTCACATGCCTAAATACGCAAAAATGTTCAAAGATCTTCTGAGTGACAAGGAAAAGCTTCTTGATATCGTTAACACCCAACTTAATGAGAATTACTCTGCAGTACTCTTAAGGAAATTGCCAACCAAGCTTGGTGATCCGGGTCGTTTCTTAATCCCTTGCAACTTCCCGGGAGTAGAGAATTGCATGGCCCTAGCCGATCTAGGTGCCAGTATTAACTTAATTCCTTTAAGCGTTTGGAAGCAATTATCACTCCCTGAGCTAGTCCCCACCAAAATGACTTTAGAGTTAGCTAACCGTACGGTTGCTTATCCAGTGGGGATAGCCGAAGACGTTTTTGTAGGAGTCGACAAATTCACTTTTCCTGCCGATTTCATCGTCGTCGACTACGATATGAACCCTCGTGTGCCATTAATTATTGGTTGTCCATTCTTGAGGACCGGTCGCACTCTCATCGATGTTGAAGCCGGTGAGCTTATCATGAGAGTGGGTGACGATAAAATCGTTTTCAACATGGGAAAGCTTTCTAAACAGCCTTATTCATACGAGAGTGTTAATTGTATTGACGTTCTTGATGAGGCTTGTGAAGAACACTTCAAAGATGCTTGTAAAAGTATTCCTACCTCTCTTCCTAATGTTGAGACCGTTTCCTCTATTGACTCATCACTATCTCTATTTGGAGAAAGTGATTTCCTTTGGAAAGATTTGGAAGCCACCATGGGAGATGTGAACTTAGAACATGACGATTCTCCCACCGATTGGGATGAAGATATTCGCCTCATTGAAAACCTTCTTAAAGAAGACCATATTTCTCCACCATCTCCCAAGGCTATTGCTATCGATGAACCGACTTTGAATACGCCTCCCATCGAAAATCCTCCGGATTTAGAACTTAAGGAGTTGCCGCCCCATCTCGAGTACGTGTTTCTTGAAGATAAGAAGAAGTCGCCCGTCATCATCGCGAAGGACTTGAAAGAAGAAGAGAAATCTCGCCTCATCGCCGTGCTTAAAGATCATAAGAAGATAATTGCTTGGAAAATTTCCGATATCCGTGGAATTGATCCAAACTTTTGTACTCACAAGATTCTCATGGAAGATGACTTTAAACCCGCAATCCAGAGCCAAAGAAGGGTTAATCCTCGCGTTCATGACGTCATCAAACAAGAGGTTATCAAACTTCTTGATGCCGGCTTGATTTACCCTATTTCGGATTCGCCATGGGTAAGTCCCGTCCATTGTGTGCCCAAGAAGGGCGGAATAACCGTTGTTCCCAATGAACAAAACGAGTTGATTCCCACTCGTCTCGTTACTGGGTGGAGAGTTTGTATCGACTATCGCAAGCTCAATGATGCCACGAGAAAAGATCACTTTCCTCTTCCTTTCATGGATCAAATGCTCGAGCGTCTAGCTGGTAATGACTATTACTGCTTTTTAGACGGTTTTTCCGGGTATTTTCAAATTCCCATCGATCCCAAAGACCAAGAAAAGACCACATTCACTTGTCCCTACGGAACATTTGCTTACAAACGTATGCCTTTCGGTTTATGCAATTCTCCTGGGACGTTCCAAAGGTGTATGATGGCTATCTTCCATGACATGGTTGAAGAAACTATGGAAGTATTCATGGATGATTTCTCGGTTTATGGCGATTCTTTCTCTGCTTGCCTTGCCAATCTAGAACGTATGCTTAAGCGGTGTGAAGACACTCGCCTTGTTCTTAATTGGGAAAAATGCCATTTCATGGTAAAAGAGGGCATCGTGCTAGGACAAAAGATCTCCATAGCCGGTCTTGAAGTGGACCATGCTAAAGTCGATGCTATTTCTAAGTTGCCTCCACCTTCAACCGTGAAGGGTGTGAGAAGTTTCCTCGGTCATGCGGGCTTCTACCGTCGCTTTATCAAAGATTTTTCTAAAATCGCTCGCCCGATGACCCACCTCTTGGAAAAAGATACTCCTTTTATCTTTTCCAATGAGTGTATTGAAGCCTTCAACCTTCTAAGGATAAGCTAACTAAGGCACCGGTCTTGGTTACCCCTAATTGGGAGCTTCCCTTTGAGTTGATGTGCGATGCTAGCGACTATGCTATTGGAGCGGTTTTGGGCCAAAGAGTGAATAAACACTTCCAACCAATCCATTACGCTAGCAAGACAATGACAGGGGCTCAATTGCATTATACGACAACCGAAAAAGAGCTTTTAGCTGTTGTCTATGCTTTTGAAAAATTTCGCCCCTATCTTGTCCTTTCTACCACCATCGTGTATACCGATCATTCCGCGTTAAAGTACTTGTTTACTAAGCAAGATTCAAAACCAAGACTTCTTCGCTGGGTTTTGCTACTCCAAGAATTTAAAATCGAAATTCGCGATAAGAAAGGAGCTGAAACCTAGCCGCGGATCATCTCAGTAGACTTGAGGATCCTTATCAAGGGGATCATCCGAACAAAGAGATCAATGACTCTTTTCCCCTGGAGACCTTAATGTCTATCAACTCGACTTCTGATGAAACCCCGTGGTTTGCGGACATTGAAAACTACTTGGCGGGTGGAATTCTCGTTGACGGGCTAACATCCCAACAAAAGAAGAAGTTCTTCAAAGACATTAAGACTTACTTTTGGGATGACCCGTATCTATTCAAACAATGTGCTGATTTGATTATTCGTCGATGTGTTGATGGACCGGCAGCTTTAGAAATCCTTGACGCTTGCCACAAAGGACCCACCGGTGGTCACTTTGGTCCCAACTACACCGCCAAAAAAGTGTTTGACTCGGGATTTTATTGGCCCACCATTTATCGTGATGCTCACGAGATGGTTAAACGTTGTGATGCTTGCCAAAAACAAGGCAAGATCACACATAAAGACGAGATGCCTCAGAATTTCATTCAAGAATGTGAAATCTTTGACGTTTGGGGTATCGACTTTATGGGGCCATTCCCTTCCTCTAAAGGAAAAAAATACATCCTTGTAGCCGTTGACTACTTTTCTAAATGGGTTGAAGCCAAAGCTTTACCTACTAATGCCACAAGGGCGGTTTGTAAATTTTTGAAGTCGCTGTTCGCTAGATTCGGTGTGCCTCATGCCATTATTAGTGATCACGGGACTCATTTTTGCAATGACCAATTTGCAAGAGTCATGGCTAAGTATGGTGTAAATCATCGTCTTTCCACCGCATACCACCCACAAACTAATGGCCAGGCTTAAATCTCTAACCGAGGATTAAAGCGAATTCTTGAAAGAACCATGGGAGAGCATCGTGCCTCATGGGCTGATAAACTTGATGATGCTTTGTGGGCTTTTCGTACCGCATACAAGAATCCGATTGGTTTTACACCATATCGTCTCGTGTACGGGAAAGCATGCCACCTCCCCATTGAGTTGGAGCACAAGGCTTACTGGGCCTTGAAGTGGGCTAACTTCGATATCAACAAAGCCGATGACCTATGCAAGATCCAACTCAATGAGCTGAATGAACTCCAGAATGAGGCTTATGAAAATTCTTTGATCTATAAGGAGAAGACTAAGCTCATTCAAGACTCTAAGATTAAGAACCGAGAGTTTCAAGTTGGAGACAAAGTTTTACTCTTCAACTCTCGGTTGAAAATCTTTTCGGGCAAGCTGAAATCTCGTTGGTCCGGCCCATTCACCATTGCCCAAATTTTTCCATATGGTACTCTCGAGCTCGCTCAACCTAATGGACCTAATTTTAAGGTGAATGGCCAACGAGTGAAGTTGTACTTTGGTTAGGACATCTCTCATGAGATGATTCCATCCCTCACCACGTTTCCCATGAACTAATTTTGGGTCGAGTCAGGCTTGTGACTCGGTTATCAAAAACAAGCGCTCCTCGGGAGGCAGCCCGAGTATCTATCCTTTTTCGTTTTAACCTCCTAAGTGTAGGGGGGCCTCTATAGGTTTTTTGTGTTTGTGTGGTGATGTGATTACAGGGATGAATGCACTTTTGGAACCTTTGAAGAACCGTGCTCCCGTGTTATCCGAAATCCGGTTCTATCTCTCAACTATCGTGATTCAATTTTCTTCATACTCACATTTGAAATTGATCACGTTAGTCGTCTCTTCCTTAACTTGATTTAACCAACGTGCACAATGTCATAAGTGTAGGGGAGACTTTTCCCACATGCTTAAACATTGAGGACAATGTTTATCTTAAGTGTAGGGGGGACTTCTATCGAAGTTTTAAGTGGACTTTTCCATGAAAATGCCTTCATTTAATCGGAAAATCATCTTTTTCAACATTTTTCAAATTTTTTATTAACTTTGGCCATTTAGTCGTGATTTTAAAATTTTTATCGTTGCTTTCATATGTATATATCCCGCAATAAAGTCAAAAATATTCATAAAGTGGTGTAGCTAGTTTTGAAGTCTTTGACATATTAGGCCCGTTGCGATTATTTTGACTCACCCCGAATAGACTTATCCAAGTTTATTCTAGCTAGTATCCTTAACCATGTAGACCTTAATTGGTTTATTAGGCTAAGCATCCACGAGTCTCATTACTTGAGATTTTAAATTGTGGAGAACGAGAAATGATAGAGTCAATTATAAGTCGGTATTCTTGCACAAGCTCACTTGGTGTAATTATTTGCCTATTCTCCCATCACTTGCTAATAATTTATCTGCAATAAGTAAGGTCGTACGATTTGAAAAGTTACTTAGCTTCTAGCCCAAGATCATTTAAAAGTTGCTCGGTAATGATAAGATTTCATAGCCAAGGCATAACTTATGAAGCGGGGCGCGAAGATTGGCGAGTCCGAAAAGGCCCTAACAAGGCATGAGGATTCAATCTTATTGCTAAAGATCCAAGGTGATGTGAAAAGCATTACTCCCAAAATCAATATGAAGGATCAAGACTCACGACGAAAAGCAATCAACTCCCATAAAGATCATGGAGAAGTCTATCCGAAAAGACCCTAACAAGGTACGAGGATAAATAGATCCAAGTCCGAAAAGGAGGCGGATCGTTGTATCTCAAAATCCCAATTAGCGATTGAAGAAATAATCATGAAGTCGTGGTCAACAAAGTTGGAGTACCCCTCAAAAGTCTCCAAGTGAAGAAACTCTATTAACGAAGAGAAGACCATTATCTCAAGAACGTCTCTCAAGATATGAAGTATGAAGTACATGCCAAATATCGGCCCGAGAAAGGTCTCAAATCGTGAACCGAGTTATGCCAAGATATGAACTTATTGATATCCCGAGAAGCAGTTTTAAGAGATTTTGTCCTTTAGCTAACTATTGATCAAATCGTCCTACTTTGCTTTCAGCCTTAATAAACTATCGAAATAAGTCCAAAAATGCATCTTCATGATCATTCTAAGACAAAAATAAAATATAAGAGATACACCTAGGAATAAGGGAGTTTAAGCAACTAATTAAGCCATGTGTGTAAGTGTTTGATATGCTAACTTATAATAACAATGATCTCGTTTTTAAGCTTAGTTTGGGGAACGTGAAACTTGAGGGTGATAAATCTTCGCAGCACCGAAGCCCTAATGTAAGTCTTAGATCTCTTTGCAAGTTATTTCCATATAGCTATTTTCAAGTGAAAATGGTTTTCTATCCTTTTGTTTACTTTAAAGATTTTAATTTCTCTTAGTCCTTTAATTCTTGTTTAGTATGTTAATAAGGCAAAGGTTGATTGATTATGAGAAAAATGTAAATTTGCTTTATCACTAAGCATTGCATGAGGGCATGGCAATGGTTAAGTGTAGGGGATTTGATAGGTGTGAAAACACCCATCCTTTTACCACTTATTTCTTACTAAAACAAGCCCAAAACGCGTGTTTAATATCATTTGTTTGGAATTATGTGTGGTTTTTGTACTTATTGTGTTTTCAGAGTCAACCTGATGAATATTGAAGAAAACATGGGATTGCACGGGTTTATCGAGGAAAAAGACTCAAGACGAAGTCTATTGTCCAAGAGATGCAAAAGATTTGAAGTCAATGGGCCTATTTGAAGATTTATCGAAGAAAAGGACCAAAGATGGAAGATTTACATATGTCAAAGGAACTCAAGTTTACTAAACGAAGAAATTAAAAGACGAGTTGAATTTAATCGTCGACAAATCCCGAATCAGAATCGAAAACGTCAACTTTTCTGAAAAGACGAGAAGACAAGAAGAGAGGAAGAAAGCCCACTTCACCAACCAACCACTAGCCTATATAAGAACAAACCCCTCACACATTTGGGACAAGTTTTTCATTTTCCCAATTTCTTCTTTTCTTTCGTAGGAAGCCAACACCACTAAGGTGTTGGTGATTTTTCATTTTGTTGAATCCTTCATCTTGTAAGCTTTTAATTATTTTCCTTTGATTGTTTAAACCTTAATCATGAATATAATCTCTCCATTTCATCTTGTTCTTTGATTTAAAGTTTTAAAGTTCTTGTTTGGTTGATTTTGATCTTCAAAAGTTAGTGGGTTTTGCGTTTTTATTGTTGGGATTTGTTGTTTATGGTTAGTAAATGATTTGTGTTTAGTTTGGTTCAAATCCTTTGGTTAAATTTGGTTTGTTTGGATTAAAATTGTTCTACCCTATTCTTTCTGCTACTGATCTTCGTACCCAGTTTATTCCGGGTAGCATTTCTATTCCGAGTAGCAAGTTTATTCCGGATAGTCAGTTATTCTGAATAGCCTTTTTTATTCCGCATAGAGTTTCTCCATCCGGAATATTTATTATTCCGGATAGCCATTTATTCCGAGTGGTTCAGTTATTCCGAATAGCCTTTTTTATTCCGCATAGAGTTTCTCCATCCGGAATATTTATTATTCCGGATAGCCCATATTCCGAGTAGCATATTTATTCCGAATAGCAAAGTTATTCCGAGTAGGACTATTATTCCGGATAGCACCATATTCCGAGTAGCTTACTTATTCCGAATAGCACATATATTCCGAGTAGCCATTTATTCCGAATAGCACTTTTTTCCGCATGGTCATATAATCCGGATAGCACCATTATTTCTGAGCCCCATTTATTCCGAATAGCACCATGTATTCCGCATAAGGACTTTATTCCGAATAGAGCATTTCTTCAGTGAGGTTATTTTACTGCTTTATCATTTAATTGTTTAATTTAACTTCAAGTTTTATTTCATTGACTGTTTTTGGTTTAAATCTTTATTTACTTCATTCATTTATCTTTTTAATAGAATAGAAAACCAAAACCCCTATTTGTCACCAAGAACAATCATTCCACTTTGAGCTATGATCAATTCGAGAAGATTCCGAGACATAATACTGAACCCCCCATACAAAAACCATTGTATTAGTGTCCCTATCAATATGTCCCTATTTTTCACTTCTTGCAGATCTCATAAAATTTTAATCTTTCACAATCTTCAAAGAAAATGTAATGTTTATTAATCAGTTTTATAGTGACTACTAATCAGCCTTGCATGGTCCATTCCAAATTGTATGTAGGCGCGCTACTATATACAATTTCAGGATTAATGATGCAATACTCAGTTCGTCAAAACTTTATCATCATGTTTATAATAAAAACATTTACATGCTTAATTCTTAAATAAGAATCAAAATAAATTTACAAAGATTTTCCTTGTTATGAAAACAATTAAGTTTTCCAAGGTGTTTTATAAACAACTTCATTTCGATAACAATCACTTATAAATCTCACTTTGAATAATCCTTATAGTGATGAAAATTCAATTTCCTTAAATGATACTGTTTTATCTTATAAAAATAATGAGTGATCTGCAAAAGAGTGATGAAAAGTTGTTCACCAAGAACTAACTACAATATGATAGGAAATGAGCTTAGCCAAATAATCATGAGGTTCATGACCTCCATGGCACTCAAAAAGAATAATCCACAACGTAACTCAAATCGAGATGAGTACTTGTTCAATGGTTGTATCACTAATGCGAACATTAGGATGAAGCAAGAAAAGATAGATAACATCGATACATGTAGGATTTAGCAATCAAAGGTAGTCTTTTCATTAATCACAAACAAGTCAAAATTGTACCGTAACACATTATGTGTCACTATGTCATACAATTCTAAGAACTCATCCTACCAACTGATGTCTCAGTTAAGTTAGGGATTATTTTTAAAAGATACCACAATGAATATTAATCTACAAGAGTCATTAGGTGTCCTAGCTATCCCGGAAGATCCATTGGTCCCAATTCAGAAGAATATTTCTTCAATTTATTTATTGGACATTGGGCATCCTCGTTAGTAGACAATAGCCTAGGAACAACACTTAACACGAATCAACAATCAATTAAAACCTTATAATTCAATCACAGGACTTAACGACTTCCTCTTAACAATCTCATATTCCATACGGGTTAAATTTTACTTTATTCAAGTTTCAATCAACTTATACTCAATGCAATATCCTACCTCATTTTCCAATACTTTCAGCCTTATTTATAAACCTTAAAAGGGCAATAAAAGCTCGATATGAATCAATACTTAATTTCCAATCCTATAGCTCTTACAACAACAATTATCAAATGAGTCACTAGTATGAGATGACTCATACATTCAATTAGACTTCTCGGAAAGGTATTAGTGGCATGAGGCTTTTGGGTAATGGTTCCAATGACAGCTTCAAGTGCAACATTCACCCTTTCGATTTAAATTTAAGAATTGGATGACAACGAATTAGATGACATCTTTCTAGGTGGTAACGTTTTGTAAAACTCCACTCTATAAGGAAAGATCGTCATGACATCGATATCAGATTTAATCTCGCCAATTATTCTTCAATATCACAATCATCTAATATCTACATTTCTACGAATATCAACCATTTGTTGGGATCATAAATATCCACAACTTGGTTTAGATCTAGGATAGCTAGAATCCCTACGAGAATAGCTTCGATTAATTTACTAGGGGATTTAGGGTTCCTTGTGACAATCTACGTCGTATAAATACCTCGTATAAATATCAAAGTAATCATCAAACAATCATGTAATAAAATTACATCATATTATATATATATAATCCAAGTTATATATTTTTTTTTTGGTAAAAGGGTAACAATGACCCCGGTAAATAGAACCAAAAAAAGCGTTGAAGTACAAAGAATGTGGCTGAAATACCACATTAACCGCAAGCTACAGGCCGCTTGTTAAACAAAATGTTTATGACAGGCCATAAACATTAACTAGTCTAGAATACTGGAAATATATAAACTAGACAAAAACCAAGACGATAACATGAAGTTACGAGAAAAATAATAAAATATCAACATGGGATCAGCCAGTTGGAGTGCTTGGCCCAAAATTAGTGTTGAGAAGATTCACCGATTCATCAAAGACGACCTCGACTCCCTCCTCCTCCTCATTATCTTCATCACTTACTTGAACCCCTTCGTCAATACCAGGCATGGACAAAGTTGATAATTTATTAGATGTAGAAACACTGCTCATTTGAGCTTTACCCTTGTTCGGACCATTAGGATTGCTAGACTGCTGCAACTGACCAGATTTAGTATTCAACTTCCTACTATTATTACCACTCGTACTTGTAGTATCCAAGTGAGTTTTTGGACGAAATGCAACCGTCTTACCTGTTTGGAAACCCTTGCTCAATGGAACACCTCTCGGAACTTGATTCCCTAAATTACCTTTAGACTTCTTTCTCTTGCTTTGCACTTGTTGAAATCCATCATTATCAACATGAGTTGTCACATTTTCAACCGTTTTAGGGTTGACATTTTTTGGACAAGAATCAAAGGCATGACCAAAAATATTACAAGTATGACATCTAGGGGGTTTCCATTCGTATTCAACACGAATTAATTCCTTAGTACAACCAGAGCCTTCAAGATCAGGGACACCAATAGTAACGTTATCTATAAACTCCGAATCAGCATTCATCTCAATAAGACAACGAGCAAAACTACAACGACCCCAAGACTCTTTGCACATATTATCAGTATAATTATCCATCATAATAAGCTTACCAAGAAACGAAGCAATTAAACTAATACCTTCCTCTTCAAAAACCTGTAGCGGGACATCATGAAACTTGACCCATACCGGAATACGGGTTAGTTCCTCCTTTAGAAGATTCGTTTTCATAGTCCATTTCTTAAGAAAAATTGGTGAATTACGAACCATCCACGGACCACCTTCCAGAACCGCATTATGACCCTCACTAGACCCAAATTGAAAAAAGAAAAAACCTTTCTTATTCATCATGATACGCTTAAGACCATGTTTTGCCCAGTTATTCTTAGCAAAATACTCAACCACAGGAAATGCAATCCTTTTACCAAGAAAATAACCATATAAAGTGTTTTGGTAGCGAGTATTAACTTTTTCAACAACCTTCTTAGGAATAGAGATATTAATCCCTTCACATACATTATCAGAATTAAACGAAGAAAAGACTGCATTAATACCTCCATTAGTAGACGTAACCATATCAGCTTCAAATTTGCAAAGTAACTCCAGAATTTCTTTAGCACGGTCATGTGAGATCAAATCCCACAAAAGATGTTTCTTCATTCTTAAGTCATGCATAAATTCACCCGCATCACCAACCGTGCAGATCGTTACACCAAATAATTTCAATACCTAATGTAGATTACACGGTTGCATACCATTAATGGTTGCAGCCTTAGCTGCGAGGTCCAAAGATACATCACAAAAAGAGGAAACATTTGGAATAGAGTCATCTGTTTCCTTAGCCATATGTGCTGAATGCACACTCAAACCACCTGAACTGAATGAAGAAGTTTTGCTAGTAAGATTCATATGGCGTTCACACAAAACTTCATAATAAAGCATAGTGGTCTCCTTAGGTAAGGTAGACCATTTAGGAAATTTGTTTGCCTTAACACCATTTACAAACACTTCAATGTCACGCACAGTATTCAAAGGGATAGAAAACAAATTGGATATCTCCTCTAACGTTACTAAAACCTTAAGATTAGACACCATATCCCTATCATTCCAACCTGTAAACAATGGCTTATCACTTTCATTGATCGAATCCATGTTCAATCAAACACAGCCCTAACCACGAAAAATAAACCCTAAACAAATAGTACCTTTTTTGTTTTTTTTTTGTGGTTTTTTTTTTATCGTAAAAACAAACAATAACCTAAACCCAGATTCAAAACAAAATGAAACCTAGGAAATTAATAGCGACACACTACTAAATGATTAATCAAATGATTAATCAATGTCAATCGTGATCACAAATGAATGTCAGTCAACCACTACTAAATGTCAGCCGACCAAACAGTACCAATTAATACCAATTAAGGTCAGCCGACCAATTTAATACCAAACAGTAAGGGTCAGCCGACCACTTTAATACCAATTAAGGTCAGCCGTCGCAAGTAATGGTCAGCCGACCAAATTAAATAACCAAGAAGTGGCAGCCGACCAATTAAATAACCAATTAAATTGACACCAAACCCTAACCTTAAACGAAACAAACCCAAACCCTAATTGCTATGTCAAGAAACGTCACACAGAAATACAATCGTGAAGGTAACCAATGGGAAAAGGACTCACGAAGCCGACCAAGATGAAAAACAAAGCACCACCAAAAAGCAGCAGAATAACTAAAAAAGAAACGATTATAGAACCCTAGAAAATCTGTCAACCAAATAACAACTATGTTAACTCTAGATTAATCAAAGATTAATCGAGAAACCAGCATTGTTATAAGATTTAGAGATTAATAGGATAGAAAATCGTATCGTGAAGAGGAAAAGAAAATTCTGCCGCCATTGATGTTTTTTAGGGTTTTTTAATCCAAGTTATATATATATATATATATTAAAATAACACTTCTCAGTCTGGTCTTGTCGGTAACTCGGGAATTCTTCGGCACCGTTATAGTCAAAAGATTTTTAGACATTTTTAGAAAAATGTTTATAGTTAAAAGATTTTGAAATGTTTTATTCAAAACCTTATTTTTAAAAATCTTTCGTTCTCTATAACGAGAGCTCTGGTACCAAACTGTAACACCCCCAAATTTATACAACTCAATACAGCGGAAGACTCGTTGGTGTTACGGGATAGCACATTACTCACATCATAGACAACACATAAAAATCGCGTCGTTTAATAATAAAGCATTTCCATTCATAAATATCAAAGTTACATAGGTCCCAAGTCATAGTCATTTCATACAAAGTTTTACAAGGTATTTGAATGGAAATTATTATTTAAGTACGGCCATGAATTCTTGTTGTCTTCCCGAGAATTACCTTCAAGTACCTGAGATAAAACATGTCAAAAGAAAAGGTCAACGATAACGCCGAGTGAATTTATAGAGTTTAATAAATTCCATCAATATAACTTTGGTATAAAATTATTACCAAAAATCGTTTCGTACAAATCATTGTAATAGGCCATAAAATAGCCAAAGTCATTTTTATACAAATCCTTATCGAAAATCATAATATAGGCATTTGCCTTAAAAATCATTATACGAGCCAATGTCGTAAAAACATCATACAACACGTTTTATAACGTTGTATAGATTAAATAAAAACCGTTATATGAATATGGTTATATAAAACCAAAACACGAACATAATATCAATAGTATGACCCCGTATTGCTAGTCAGGCAATACATCGTAATTCGGTGCGTCTAGTAGTATTTCGTTAATTGGATTATTATAAGCCGCATGACATTGTTACCTTACTAAACCAAACAACGGGTAGCTAGCCCGAAACTCAATTTGCCCATCTAAGTTAGCGTGTCCTCACAATAATCACGCTATGGAAATCTTCTCATACATAAATTCGCTTACCAATCAATGTGGCACGACGGGGATCAACCGTCAAGGCGCGAACTGGGGTGATCGTCCCCAAATAGTACTATTATATGCATAAGTGTCTACCAAATCCCGGTAGTTCACAATTCATGCTAATGGGACTTTTAGTGACATAACCTAACTTTAATAATCCATTTAATTTCATCTATCGGGTCATTTAATCATTCATCGAGTCATATAATCGGGTCATACAATCATTCGGGTCCAAATCAATAAACAAACAATCGGGACAAATGGTGTCCTATTTTATAAAAACTAACATTTTATCTCCCTCGCGGGTTTATAAAACATTTAATAAAAACATTTAAAAGAGTGCGAGGCTATGAACTCACGTTGATGTGGGGAGGCGGGTTATCGGCAATTTGGACGTACGGTACGTGCTTCAATCACGGAAACCTAGACAAATAATACTCGTCTTAGACTCTTGTCCAATGACTTTATAAAAATAAAAATTATGTATACATATGATGATTTTATATATATGATGATCAAGTGGGTTTACATATTCTCATTTACTCATTTTAGTGTTATGTGTTGATAACTTTTATACTAGTTTACTAGTTTTACCTATTTACACGTTTTAAGTCCAATAACTTTATTATTAGTTCTTTAACTTGTATTAATCAATTTCATACTTTTATTATCAGTATTTACACTTTAAATGTTGGGCCTAAACGGGTTAAGTCCAATAAATAAGTTTATAAGTGTTTTAGCCCATTTTGTTGTCTTATTAGTCCAATAACGTTAACTTAGCCCGTTAATGTCCGTATGTTATATAGTTCGGGTTTTATCGGTTTTTACTTGTTATATATGTTTATATATCAGTATATGAGTTTTATAATGTTCACATTAGACGGGTCCAACCGTCTAAGTTTTATTTAGCAAAAACGTTAATTTTACGGTAATAGCCGAAAAAGTCGTAAAAATCATGTTTATAGTTTTATAACTTATAAAACTTATCAAACTACCATTTTTATAAAATGTCCATTTATTTATCCTTATACATATTTATATAAATGTATTATATGAGTTAGTGGGTTTTAATTCACATTTTATACTATTTTTATTTGAGTGCTTATATAATACAATTATACTTTAATTACACTTGTGAGAAAAGACCGAATGTGGAGGAAATACCCACATGGCTTTAACTCTATAAGAAGCGAGTAGTAAGGTAAGATGATCTTTGAGGATAAAGATCCTGTTTAGGGGTAAATGCTGTGACAATCCGTCAATTTATGGTTGATATTTTATTCTCAATATTTATTTAAAAACATTATTTTAATATTATAATATGAACTCACTTATTTTTGGGAAGTAATTTGGATTTACGTCTTGAAGTAGCGTCGACTACGTCTAAACCGGAGGATTCAACGTTACATGCTTACGTTTACATACACCGTTTTGGTGACAGTCCGACATTTCAGGAAATAAATTTATCCGTGAACATTATTTTGGGATTTTAAATTTGTGTTGGTTCATAAACTCACAAATTTACGAGAAGAGATTAGGACTTACGATTTTATTTTAACGTACTTTACGACTAAACCAGAAACCTTAGGATTACGTATTTACGTTTT
The DNA here is from genome assembly GCA_025667525.1 of Glebionis coronaria. Taxonomy (NCBI): domain Eukaryota; kingdom Viridiplantae; phylum Streptophyta; class Magnoliopsida; order Asterales; family Asteraceae; genus Glebionis; species Glebionis coronaria. The sequence continues at coordinate 281,152,394 of CM046881.1, forward strand.
CGAACTCCGTTTTTGATGAGTCAATTTTTATTAGATTCGTTTTGTGTCATTGATTCGTAATTTATAAAAACGTTTTTCGTAAAACGACCCGAGGGCACGCAAATCGAGGAAACTAGAATCGAGGAATACCCGTAAATTAGCGGGATGGGACAAAATAAATTATCCCACCCCACTAACTATGGGACGGCCCAAGTATGACACCACATCAAAGATGTGGCATCTTTATACTTAATAAACATACAAGTGTAAGCCTAGCTTAACACTTAAGCTTACTTCCTTCCACTCATCCCACAAAAACCACTAGCTAACTCATTACCACCATTTCACACATGCAAAACAATCTCAATTCTCTCTCAAACTCTCTTTGTGCCGTCCCATCTCACCCATCAAACACCCCATTTGATCAAATTTTAACCACAAACATTTGTTATAATTAACATATGTTAATCTCCATTCAAAGAGATGAAGATTGGTGCATAACATCCAAGGAGAAGTTTTTATGGAGTCTTGGGGCTGATTTTCCACAAGGAGTTCTTGGAGAATGGTGGTCTTGAAGATGGTCTTGGTTTATCACAAGTTTCTCCATCAAAATCCATGTTTTGATCACAACCTACATCATCATGGTGGTATAAAGATAGTTCTTCCCATCCTCTTGTTATTTTGATTATGTAATCATGTATTTTATTTCCTATTGTATATGTATATGATGATTATATGATTATAAAAGTATTGTGTGGGGATTTGGTGTTGATAAATATGATTAACAAGATGAAAAACTATAAGAAACAAGGCTAAAATCTTGCTTAAAAATGATGGCTATATAAAACAGTAAAGAACCATGTCATGAACTGATAAAATGGCATAGATTAATAGATATACAGTAAGTAATATGTCTTGTACACATGTGAGAGTTGATCATGCAATGGAATCATTACGATGAGTGAGATATGATCAAAACAAGTTTAGAGTACAAATATGAGTTCACTGTTTTGGACGATTTTTAGAAATTATTAGAGGCTGATTCAACAGTAGCTATAGAAGAGTTAAATGGAGCACATATCATGTAGTTTAAGTCATAAAAATTTGAGCTTCTATCTCCATATAGAACTCTAGATATGGTAGATTTGGTGAACATGAAAATAAAAATCAGATTTTGGAAATTAAAGTATAATAGTATTATATAAGCACTCAAATAAGATACCAAACTGTAACACCCCCAAATTTATACAACTCAGTACAGCGGAAGACTAGTTGGTGTTACGGGGTAGCACATTACTCACATCATAGACAACGCTTAAAAGTCGCGTCGTTTTAATAATAAAGCATTTCCATTCATAAATATCAAAGTTACATAGGTCCCAAGTCATTGTATTTCATACAAGTTTTACAAAGAATTTGAATGGAAATTATTATTTAAGTGCGGGCCATGAATTCTTGTTGTCTTCCCGAGAATTACCTTCAAGTACCTGAGACAAAACATGTTAAAAGAAAAGGTCAGCGATAACGTCGAGTGAATTCATAGAGTTTAATAAAATCCATCAATATAACATCGGTATAAAATTATTACCAAAAATCATTTTGTACAAATGTTTGTAATAGGCCATAAAATAGCCAAAGTCATTTTATACAAATCCTTATCAAAAGCATAATATAGGCATTTGCCTTAAAAATCATTATACGAACCAATGTCGTAAAAATATCATACAATACGTTTTATAACGTTGTATGGAGTTAAATAAAAACCGTTATATGATTATGGTTATGAAAACCAAAACACGAACATAATATCAATAGGATGACCCCGTATTGCTAGTCAGGCAATACATCGTAATTCGGTGCGTATAGCAGTATTTCGTTAATTTGGATTATTATAAGCCGCATGACATTGTTACCTTACTAAACCAAACAATGGGTAGCTAGCCCGAAACTCATTTGCCCATCTAAATTAGCGTGTCGTCACAAAGGTCACGCTATGTAAATCTTCTCATACATAAATTCGCTTACCAATCAATGTGGCACGACGGGGATCAACCGTCAAGGCGCGAACTGGGGTGATCGTCCCCAAATAATACTATTATATGCACAAGCGTCTACCAAATCCTGGTAGTTTATAATTCATGCTAATGGGACTTTAGTGACATAACCTAACTTTAATAATCCATTTAATTTCATCTATCGGGTCATATAATCATTCATCGGGTCATACAATCATTCGGGTCCAAATCAATAAACAAACAATCGGGACAAATGGTGTCCTATTTTAGTAAAAATAACATGTTATCTCCCTCGCGGGTTTATAAAATATTTCATAAAAACATTTAAAAGAGTGCGAGGCTTTGAACTCACGTTGATAATGAAAGGCGGATTATCGGCTACGGGCGTGCTTCGGTCACGGAAACCTATATAAATAATAATGGGTCTTAGACTTTTGTCCAATGACTTTATCAAAATAACAATATAAATATGATGATTTTGTACATATGATGATGATCAAGTGGGTTTATATATCCTTGTTTACTCATTTTAGTGTTTACGTATTGGTAACTTTTTACTAGTTTACTAGTTTTACCTATTTACCTATTTTAAGTCCAATAAGCCTATTATAAGTTCTTTAACTTGTATTATTTCATTTTATAATTATTATCAGTATCCACACTTTACATGTTGGGCCCAAATAGGTTAAGCCCAATAAGTACTTTTTATAAGTGTTTAACTTATTTAGTCCAATTATTAGTCCAATATGCTTACTTAGCTCGTTAATGTCCGTATGTCCTATAGTTCGGGTTTTATCGGTTTTTACTTGTATTAGATACTTATATATATCAGTATATGACTTTTGAAAACTTTATATTAGACGGGTTTGATCGTCTAAGTTTTAATTGGCGAAAAACGTTAATTTTACGGTAATAGCCGAAAAAGTCGTAAAAATCAAGTTTATAGTTTTTATAACTTATAAATCTTATTCAACTACCATTTTTATAAATTGTCCATTTATTTAACCTTATACATATTTATATAAATGAAATTCATAAGTTAGTGGGTTTTAATTTCATATTTTATACTATATAATTTGAGTGCTTATATAATAGTAATAAACATTAATTCTTCAAAATCTGATTTTTATTTTCGTCTTCACCATTTTTATCATATCTAGAGTTCTATAATGAATTAGAAGCTCATTTTTGGATGGAATGAACTTCATATTATGTGCTACAATTAACTTAGTTATGGATACTGCTCATTTTAAGTTTAACTATCCTTAACAGTCCCTACAAAACAGCTTATTCAGATTAGCACACTCATCTTGTTTTGATCATATCTCACTCATTTTAATGATTCCATTGCATGGCCAACTCTCACATGTGTATGACATCTTGTACTTACTGTAAATGGATTCCAACATGCAAATTTATCAGTTCAAGTTTTGGTTACATACTATTTTTATACAGCCAACAAATTAAGCATGATTTTAGCCTTGTTTCTTATGGTTATTAATCTTTTTAAGCATATTTATCAACACTTGATCCCCACACAATATTTTTATCATCATATATTCATCATATACATATACAACAAGAAAGAAAATACATTTGATCTTTACAAAAATAACAAGAGAAAATGGAAAGGATGATATTCTTTACCAACCAAGAGTATATCTTGTTTTTGGAAGACAAGAACTTGATGAACACCAAATGTATCCCCAAGATCATCAAACACCAAGAAAGTAAGTTGAGAAATCAGCCCTAGGACACAAGTAAATCACCTCCTTTGTTGTTAAACTGGCCACCAAGTGATCAAGGCTTCAAGGTAACTCCATAATATAGCTAGATAACAAGTATTTTGTGGCTAGAAAAGATCAAAAGGGGTGTTTGTTCTTGAATATGGGACGGCAAAGGTGATGATGTTGAGAGAGTTTTTAGTTTGTTTTGCATGTGTGAATGGTAGTATGTGAGAAGGTTGATGGTATTTGTGTTAGTGGTGGCTTAAGTTGTAAGGCTAGCTTACACTTGTAAGCTAAGTGCTAAATTGATGCCACATCCTTGATGTGGTGTCATGTTTGGCCGCCCCTTAAGTTAGTGGGGTGGGATAAATTATTTTGTCCCATCCCGCTAATTTACGGGTACTCCTCGATTATAGTTTCCTCGATTTGCGTGCCCTCGGGTCGTTTTACGAAAAACGTTTTTATAAATTATGAATCAACGGCACAAAACGAATCTAATAAAAATTGTCTCATCAAAAACGGAGTTCGAAAACGTAAATACGTAATCCTAAGGTTTCCGGTTTAGTCGTAGAGGACGCTAAATTAAAATCGTAAGTCCTAATTTCTTCTCGTAAATTTGTGAGTTTATGAACCAACACAAATTTAAAATCTCAAAATAATATTCACGGATAAATTTATTTCCTGAAAGGTCGGACTGTCACCAAAACGGTGTATGTAAACGTAAGCACATAATCGTAGAATCCTCCGGTTTAGACGTAGTCGATGCTACTTCAAGACGTAAATCCAAATTTCTTCCCAGAAATGAGTGAGTTCATAATATAACATTAAAATAATGTTTTTAAATTATATTTGAGAATAAAATATCAACCATAAATTGACGGATTGTCACAGCATTTACCCCTAAACAGGATCTTTGTCCTCAAAGATTATCTTACTACTCGCTTCTTATAGAGTTAAAGCCATGTGGGTATTTCCTCCACATTCGGTCTTTTCTCACAAGTGCAATTCATTACAATACGCGAGTTTCATCAAACATAACTACGGGAGTACGATCAAGCTTAATGTTGACTTACTTTCTCTTTCCATGATGTTCACGGGTTTTTGATGCATGCAACTTTTCGCCGATCTAAAATTTATCAAGAAGAATTCAGATTTTCACTTGATAGATATTTATCAAGTTCGATTTACGAAACATAATTCACGCAGCTCTTGAAGTCCTAGGGTAGATCCAGCTTATATGCCTTTCAAACCAATCTTTTACATCATCTCAATGGTCCCATACAACGGGGACTTATATCCCATGATCTTTCAGATCACCAATTCATTTTTCCATGGTTAAATTTTTGGCATAACTTCGCTACCCATCTGGCACTTCAAGATCTACATTTCATATTCACATAACCTCTTGCCCACTATCGGCAGTCAATAATAGCTCCTAATTTCAACAATCATTTCAGGTCTCGCGGGTCGAATATTTTGTAAGGTTAGGTTCGCCATCATAGGAAACCTTAATCCTAAAAGACATGTCCAACTCACAATGGGTGTATGTCGGGTGTCTTCATCCCAACTCCTACTTACAGATGCCCTATTATTTAGATCCTAACAAGATTCGATCTCGATCCTAACACGATAATTATCAATGATAATCTCTGCAAAGGAAAACGATTATACGGTTTATTACCAAAGGTCAATCATTCAAACATAAAACAACACTTATAGTATTTTGTATCGCTATTTTACCTCGTCCCTTCGATTGGGGTGGTACATAGTACTCTCATCAAGGTTCGTTCTCAATGACTTCTGAGCAAATCTCTAGAAATTCGATGCGAAGCGAGGATCTTGATAGATATGATCGATACAGGCACACCATGTTTACATAACTCCTTTAAATACAAAAGAGTCAATTTCTTCATCAAGAATCCATCATTAACATGAATGATATTGGCAGATTTGGTCAGTCTGTCGACGATGACCCAAATCGAATCAAATTCAGATGATGACCTTTGCAATAGATAGACGTTTACTAATGTATGAGGCGATGTCTGCCTTCATAATTTGCCATCAGTACAACTTCTTCTGATAATGATACATTAAATCAGAAATGACAGGAATATAATACTTATACTTACGAGATTCCAACATAACTAAATCTCACAATCCTTCATGTTTAGGCAACCATAAACGGCCTTATAAAACATTTAACGCCATTGGCTACTCTGTTCTAATGGTTCACATTAGTCGTGAACCCCCTTTTTATTATCAATATTATCCTTTTTACAAACATCGTTTATTTTTATATTGTTTGGCAATTTAGTCATTATTAAGAAATACATCTTAATTGATTCTTTATCCTTTCTATATAATGTGTCAGTATCTATATTCACTTTCTCCTGATGAAATATATATAACATGACCGTATTAGTTCAAAATTTCTTTCTTCATATCTTCTATGTTTTAGTTTCGTCTCAACTATTATTTTTATCTGTTTTACTCAATCCGGCGTCTAAAGTGTCGATAATTATTACAATTAATTAGATAATAATTATTAAATTCTTATGAAACGTAAACGTAAAAATTTTAAATTTCTTAGTTCGACCAGTTATATAAAATGCTCAAAATAAATTTGAATTTAATTAACACGATTTTTGCTGATTTATCGAAAATAATTAATATGATTCGTAAATGTTTGAAAAATCTTTGTTTATTCTTTGGTAAACATTTCTTAGTTGAAAAGCAAAAATTGTCTTTTTTTTAAGTCATGGTTTAAATGTTTTCCTCAATCCTTCTTAGGTTGTCTTAAGGTATGCAAAAACATTTACCCCTAAACAGGAGTTTAGTTAAATGTTTTGGCTATAAGGGAATAATCCCATAAAAATCCTTTGTTAAAACGTTTGTCAAAACATATTTCCATTTTCTTTTTGGTAAAACCCAAAATCTTAAAAGGGCTCTTAATTGTTGAAGAGTCAATATAGATTCCATTATCTTTTAATCACACGGTCAAATAATGTAAATGATTAAGTCTTTAATCACATGTTAATTATTCAAGGTACATGTTTTAATTGTTCGGCCAATTTAGGGAAATCTATAAATAATTACTAACTCCTTCTTATACTTATAAACAAACAAATGATCCTTAATGATCACGAGCATGCATTTATCAAATTACAGTCTACACACGTGATTCACCAAATTTATGAATGCTACACGTGTATTAGTCAATCCAAACGTCATCACGTGAAACTTATAATGTTCATTACAAGTTATGGATGTAGTGATTGGAATAGATAATCTTCTTCGCGGACGCGAAGTTGATAATAACCATGCCGTGGATCAAATCTTTAAAACATACGCTAGAACCTTGTAAATGATCGAACAAATCTTCCATTTCGAGTCATGGATATCGTTTTCGATTGTCAATTTACTCAGTTCACAGTAATCTATAAATATAAGGAATAATAACACCATAGCTCTTCATGATGACGAGCTCGGTAGAATAAAATCTTTCTCCGACAACTCTCTCAGTTGTACGGTAATTCCTTTAATTCAGATGGTGCTGACGTACAGTGCACATGCCACGGGTGCAACACCAGGAATATAATCAATACCAAATTCAACTTTCCTTGGCGAAAGTCTAGGTAATTCACCAGCAAATACCTCCTAAAGTTTCATATAACAGAAACATCTTTTAATAAATTCATATTAGGTTCTTCTAGATTACAATATCTATAACTAGTTCACAACCATTCACGGTATAGAGTTAAAGCCATCTGTGGAAATTGTCTTATTTGACAATTGACAATTCTTTCTTGTCCAATTCTCCCGTAGTGAGATTCTTAGGAAAAGTATCTGATTACCGAGTGTTGATACCCGACTGGATGTATCGACGTTCCTATCAGTTCTTTTGATTTGATTTCATTTGAATGACCTGGGTAACGATCCGAGGAGCTTTCAAATGCGTACTCAAATTATGAAAACATGAGATATATTCATATTCGTTAAATGTTTTCGTCTGTATCTGATTTGAAATTCTCTCGCATAGATTATGCGTTGACCTTACTCTTTTGATGGTAGTTGTGTCTCAATATATCCTTGAATTTGTGAAGGATTATGAGTTATTATTAGTCTTTTGAGAAGTTCACATCTTTCGACGGCAATGAAACTGGAAAGTTGATAGTGCTAGTAGAATGGATTGATTGATTATGACATGACGACATTGTCTTAATTAATGGGACCTCGAATGGAATTCCCCTAAATGATAAGATGTTGATTATCAAAAATGATCTAAATAATTCTTGATGGATGACCATATCCTGCATTTAGACTTGACCAAACTGTAACACCCCCAAATTTACACAATTCAATACAGCGGAAGACTCGTTGGTGTTACGGGATAGCACATTACTCACATCATAGACAACACATAAAAATCGCGTCATTTAATAATAAAAGCATTTCCATTCATAAATATCAAATTTACATAGGTCCCAAGTCATTGTATTTCATACAAGTTTTTACAAAGCATTTGAATAGAAATTATTATTTAAGTGCGGGCCATGAATTCTTGTTGTCTTCCCGAGAATTACCTTCAAGTACCTGAGATAAAACATGTTAAAAGAAAAGGTCAGCGATAACGCCGAGTGAATTCATAGAGTTTAATAAAACCATTAATATATCATCGGTATATAATGATTACCGAAAATCATTTTGTACAAATCCTTGTAGGCCATAAAATAGGCCAAAATCATTTTATACAAATCCTTATCAAAATCATAATATAGGCATTTGCCTTAAAAATCATTATACGAACCATTGTCGTTAAAAACATCATACAATACGTTTTATAACGTTGTAGAAATCGTTATATGAATATGGTTATGAAAAACCAAAACACGAACATAATATCAATAGTATGACCCCGTATTGCTACTCAGGCAATACATCGTAATTCGGTGCGTATGGCAGTATTTCGTTAATCGGATTATTATAAGCCGCATGACATTGTTACCTTACTAAACCAAACAACGGGTAGCTAGCCCGAAACTCAATTTGCCCATCTAAATTAGCGTGTCGTCACAAAGGTCACGCTATGGAAATCTTCTCATACATAAATTCGCTTACAAATCAATGTGGCACGACGGGGATCAACCGTCAAGGCGCGAACTAGGGTGATCGTCCCCAAATAGTACTATTATATGCATAAGCGTCTACCAAATCTCGGTAGTTCACAATTCATGCTAATGGGACTTTTAGTGACATAACCTAACTTTAATAATCCATTTTATTTCACAATTCATGCTAATGGTGTCCTATTTTATAAAAGCTAACACGTTATCTCCCTCGCGGGTTTATAAAATATTTATAAAAACATTTAAAAGAGTGCAAGGCTATGAACTCACACGGATGTGGGAAAGCGGGTTATCGGCAATTCGGATGTACGGTACGTGCTTCAATCACGGAAACCTAGACAAATAATACTCGTCTTAGACTCTTGTCCAATGACTTTATAAAAATAACAATTATGTATACATATGATGATTTATATATATATGATGATCAAGTGGGTTTACATATTCTCTTTTACTCATTTTAGTGTTTAGGTATTGGTAACTTCTTACTAGTTTACTAGTTTTACCTATTTACGTGTTTTAGGTCCAATAAGCCTATTATAAGTTTATTAACTTGTATTAATCCATTTCATACTTGTATTATCAGTATTTATACTTTACATGTTGGGCTCAAATGGGTTAAGCCCAATAAATAACTTTATAAGTGTTTTAGCCCATTTTGTTGTATTATTAGTCCAATAACGTTAACTTAGCCTCTAAGAGATGCATCACAATACACTACAAAATCTTCACTCCCGTCGGGTAATGATAAGATTGGTGCACTACATTGTTTTTGCTTCAATGTCTGAAATGCTCCATCTTCATCACTTCCCCAAACGAAAGGTTTATTCTTCTGGGTAAGCTTATCAAGGGTTTAACTATCAAAGAAAATTCTTTAATGAATCGCCTATAATAGCCAGCCAATCCTAAGAACTGTCGCACTTCCGTTGGCGTTGTCGGTGCAGACCAATTCTTAATGGCTTCAACCTTTGCAGGATCAACATGAATTCCATCCTTGTTAATCACATGACCAAGAAATTGCACAGAATCTAACCAGAAATCACATTTCGAAAACTTAGCATATAACCTTTCATCCTTAAACAAATTCAAAACAATCCTTAAATGTTCTCTATGTTGATCTTCATTCTTAGAATAGATCAGAATATCGTCAATAAACACAATCACAAATTTATCCGAGTAGGGCTTGCACACTCGATTCATTAAATCCATGAAAACCGCAGGTGCGTTAGTTAACCCAAATGGCATTACTTGAAATTCATAGTGTCCATAACGAGTTCTAAATGTAGTTATAGGAATATCTTCTTCACGGACGCGAAGTTGGTGATATCCTGACCGCAAATCTATCTTAGAATACACACTAGATCCTTGTAGTTGATCAAACAAATCATCAATCCTAGGTAAAGGATATCGATTTTTAATTGTCAACTTATTCAGTTCCCTATAATCAATGCACATACGGAAAGATCCATCCTTCTTCTTAACGAACAAGACTGGAGCTCCCCAAGGCGACGAGCTCGGTCGAATAAAACATTTATCAGACAATTTCTCAAGTTGCTCAGATAACTCCTTTAATTCAGAAGGGGCTAATCGGTAAGGCGCACGTTCCACCAGTGCAGCACCAGGAATTAAATAAATTCAAAACTCTACTTGCCTTATCGGTGGAAGTCCGGGTAAATCTTTAGGAAATACCTCAGGAAATTCAAAAATAATAGGTACATCTTCCAATCGTTTCTCCCTAGACTCATTCTCGGTCACTTGAGCTAAGAATAACTCACAACCGTTCCTGATGTACTTCTGGACTTTAATACATGAAACGATTTTCAAACGGGATTCACCTCGATTACCATCAATTACTAACGTCCTATTCCTAAGAGGAATCTTAACCTTCTTCTCTCCACATAAAATAGTAGCATTATTCAACGGCAACCAATCCATACCAATAATAATATCAAAACTACCTAATTCTATCAACATCAAATCAATCGGAAAGGAATAGTTTAAGAGATTTAGAGAGCATCCTTCTAATAGCTTATTTGTTTTCACTAATTTACCATCAGCCAATTCCACCTCGTAACTGGTATTTATCTCAACAGGTTCAATGTCAATAAGGGCACTAAATTTAGTGGATACAAAGCTCCTATCAGCACCCGAATCAAATAAAGCAACAACATAATGATTGTTGAGTAAAAACGTACCGGTAACGACATTTGGATCCTCTTTCTTCACCTCAATTGTTCCAAGTTGATAGATACCACCCTGGGGGTTTCTTCCAGGTACAATCGCTTTCAACTTGGGGCATTCCGATTTCCTATGACCTTCTTCATTACAGTTGAAGCAAATGGTTCCCTTCTTATACCTTTCAACCTTGTGTCCAAGCTTTCCGCAATTTCGACACTTCCAGCAATCGCCAGCATGCCTCTTGTTGCCACACTTAGGACATCAATCATCGTTGCGCGGTGTGTTTTTGGTAAGAGCATTTGCATTCCCCTTTCTCTGGTTCTGACGGCGATTGAAATTCTTCCTATTATCACCTCTATCTATACGATCACCGTCTCCCTTTCTTTTCTCACCAACACGGGCTTCATCTTCCCTATCCTGAATTATCTGTCCAATAAGTTGGTAACCCATTCGAACAGCATCATAAATGGTCAATGGTTTAGATGATGTCACGCCCCCCCGAATATTCTTGGTCAACCCTTTAATATATTGCTCAATTCGGATCTCTTCGGGTTCCACCAATCGAGGACATAACAAGGCCAACTCATGGAATCGGTTTGTGTAACTATCAATGTCCACACCTTTCATTCTCAAATGAATCAACTCTTGTTCTAACCTAATGATCACACTACGAGGACAAAACTCCAAAGTCATCCACTTCCTAATTTCAGCCCAAGGAGTAGCATTAGCAGCATCAAGACCCATGAAAGCAATTCTCCCGTTCCACCAAGTCAACGCACGACCTTTAAGAGTAGCCATAGCAAAAGTCACCTTATCTTCCTCCTTACACTTACTAATTCGAAACACCGACTCAATCTTCTCAATCCACTGGCTTAATCCTACAGCACCTTCAGTTCCATTAAAAGGTAGAGGTTCACACTTCATGAACGTCACATAAGTACAGCCACCAACTTCAGGTGCATTAGTTCCAAGTCCTCCTACATTTCCTCCAGCATTAGCATTTACATTATTAGCATTCACATTCACATTAGTACCGCCAATTCCACTACCGCCAGCTCCACTACCGCCAGCTCCACTACCGCCAGCTCCACTACCGCCAGCTCCACTACCGCCAGCTCCACTACCGCCAGCTCCACTACCGCCAGCTCCACTACCCCCAGCTTCATTTCTAGCATTTGCCATAAATTCAGTCATAGATGCGGTGACTTGCTCCGTAATAATCCTACGTACATCATCCTCAGTCACAGCCTTCTTGGGCGGCATAGTTCTATAATTTCACAATTTCAAAGTATTAAGCATTCACCCAACAAGGGATTCATATAATATGGATTGAATTCATAATCAAGATACAAATAAGGCACAATATGGAATTCAAGACAAGATACATATTTCATTCGATTTGAAACAAAAGCATTGTCTTAGTTACATCCCATATCAAAGTTCTAGCACTATATATACTCAAAATTCGTGCCAAGTCTAATACAAACAAGTCGGTTCAGTCAAAGCTACAAGAGTACAAAAGATACAAAGGTCACTACTAAATACAGACTGGTCTACTGAGAACCGCCAGATGGTCCATCATCCATCGTCTTCTATATCTTCGTCGGACGATCACTAGACACATCTTCAGCTGGGCGCTTACGGATCACTCCTCTTTCAACCATGTCAGCATAAAATCTACTATTCTAACCCACGGATATATTCAACTCCTTCTCAGCTTTCTCACGCATCGCACGAGCTACATTCAACTGAATCTCGTATTGCTAGTCAGGAACCATTTGAGGATCCCGAGCCCGAGATAGGACTAGGAGATCAGATTGCCCCTCAGGTTGATATGGTAGAAAATGAGATTGATAATGTTGATATTGAGAATGGTGATGAGATTGGGTTAGATAATTTAGATGATGAGATTGACGACGAGGATGTCGAGGAGGATGTAGGTATAGATGATGAGGTTGATGACGATGAGGAAGCTGAGCTTATTTATCCTTATGATGTTCCAGAGGGCGAGCCTTTACCCCCACCAGTTGATTTGTCTGATTCTGAGGTTGAGCTACCTAGGGATGAAATGTCTGAATCATCTAAATCTGATTCTGAATCAGAGGAGGATGAGGATGATAATGCACCTGACGGTACTGATGGTATTGCTACTCGTAGACGTGTGATAGGAGAGTCGTCTAGTACTCGAGAGGCTACCCATATTGATGGTCTTGCACCATGGGCCTTGAGACGTGATCTAGATGCTTCTCGTGTTAAGAGTAGTATGACAGAGATTGGATTAGGTGTTGTTCAGACTCAAGTTGCTTATTTGGAGTCGAAGACTAAGGTTGGTGAGAAAGAGCAGGAATTGCTTAGTTTGGATTTGACTGATGTAGAGCGTGGTTTGAATGAGGCTTTTAGGAGGTTATCAGTGTTAGAAAGTGGTGTGTTTGCTGCTATGAAGAAAAAGGGATCAACCGTCAAGGCGCGAACTGGGGTGATCGTCCCCAAATAGTACTATTATATGCATAAGTGTCTACCAAATCCCGGTAGTTCACAATTCATGCTAATGGGACTTTTAGTGACATAACCTAACTTTAATAATCCTTTTAATTTCATCTATCGGGTCATTTAATCATTTATCAGGTCATACAATCGGGTCATACAATTATTCGGGTCCAGATCAATAAACAAACAATAGGGACAAATGGTATCCTATTTTATAAAAACTAACATGTTATCTCCCTCGCGGGTTTATAAAACGTTTCATAAAAACATTTAAAAGAGTGTGAGGCTATGAACTCGCGTTGATGTGGGAAGGCGGGTTATCGGCAATTCGGATGTACGGTACGTGCTTCAATCACGGAAACCTAGACAAATAATACTCGTCTTAGACTCATGTCCAATGACTTTATAAAAATAACAATTAAATGAGTCTAAACCACTTACGATCCCGTATTGTAGTTAACGTTCTGACGGAGATTAGGGTCTCGTCCCCCTTATATGATACCAAAGTGTAACACCCTCAATTTTCGTATCGGTACAGCGGAAGGGTCTTTCAGAGTGTTACGGGATAGCACAATAACTCCAATCATAGACAACATATAAAAATGGTTGTACAAGGTTCAACATACATTCATTCGATAAAAAGTTTTAAAGTGTACAACAGGTCCCAAATTATACAGGTCATTAAGTTTACAAAACATAGATCGAATGAACATTTTTAATATTATGTGGGTCATCATAGTCGATCTCCATCCGGATTACCTTCAAGCACCTGAGCTAAAAACATGCAAAAATCATATCAGCGAATGCCGAGTAAATTCATAGAGTTTAATAAAAACCGTTATATAAAACAATCGTTAAAATCAGAACACAACTATAATATCGGAAGTAAGTCCTCGTATTGCTAGTCAGGCAATATATAAATCAAGCATACATCTTAAACCGTCCATGAGACCGTAGCCTCAATATTTCCATTATAGGTAATATTATTATCGTTATTAGCGTCGTATCATATCGGATATTTAGATTATATAGGATACATTTGGATTATTATTAGCCGCATGACGTTGTTACCTTACTATGAAAACAACGGGCCGCGAACCCGACAACAATTTGCCTATCTAAGTTAGCGTGTCGTCACAAAAATCACGCTATGTAATATTCTCATACATAAATTCGCTTACCAATCAATGTGGTGCGACGGGGATCAACCGTCAAGGCCCGAACTGGGGTGATCGTCCCCAAATAGTACTATCAAATGCATAAGCGTCTACCAAATCCCGGTAGTTCACAATTCATGCTAATGGGACTTTAAGTGACATAACCTAACTACTAATAATCCTTTTTGTCTCGTTCATAGGGTCATAGCATCGTTTGGGTCCATATCATTAAGCATACCATCGGGACTACTTGTGTTCTATTTTTATCAAAATCTAGCATGTTATCTCCCTCGCGGGTTTACAAATCATTTTATAAAACATTTAAAAGAGTGCGAGGCTATGAACTCACGTTGATAATGAAAGGCGGATTATCGGCTACGGGCGTGCTTCGGTCATGGAAACCTATATAAATAATAATCGGTATTAGACTCTTGTCCAATGACTTTATAGAAATAACAAATATACATATGATGATTTTGTACATATGATGATGATCAAGTGGGTTTATATATCCTTGTTTACTCATTTTAGTGTTTACGTATTGGTAACTTTTTACTAGTTTACTAGTTTTACCTATTTACCTATTTTAAGTCCAATAAGCTTATTATAAGTTCTTTAACTTATATTATTTCATTTTATACTTATATTATCAGTATTCACACTTTACATGATGGGCCCAAATGGTTTAAGCCCAATAAGTATTTTTTATAAGTGTTTAACTCATTTAGTCCAATGAAGTGGAAAATCAGATATGAGAAATCAGTTTGGAATTCATTACAGGGAATTGCATTTGCTCTTATGCTTAAACTTTTGCTTATTTCTAGCTCAATTCTTGATACTGTACAATTTCCTTTTACACATTCAAAGTTCATATGTTGACTGAAAATTGAGACTTGGTTTCAGATGATTTCATCAAGGAACAAAGAAATGCTAAGCATTTGAAAATCAAAACTTTCTGAAAGTTTACTTGTGAAAAACTGACCCAAACCTTTTTTATGACCAAAATCTTGACTAGTTAATGACTGAAAACTATTTGTTATGACTAGTTAACTGGAAATGAACCAAAGTTTGCCAATTTCTAACACTTGAAAACTACTTTTAAGCTAAAACCAAACACCACTTTTCTGATATTTTTGAAACTTTTATGAAGACTTTTTGAGCTAATGATTAAACTGAATTAAAAATGATATCACACTAAGTTTTATAGCCAAAATGAAATGTATGAAAACTAGTTACAAGAACTCTAACCAACAAGAACTCTAAATGGCTAGCAAAGCTATACTGACTGATAAATGTGAAAACAGGACAAGTATTAAGTCTAATAAGCAAGATTAAGCTACTAATAAGCTACGACAACACTGAGATCAGATCAATAACAGGCTAAAACAACTTTTATCATGCAATCAAAGAGAATTAAGCTAGGTATGAAGCAGACATTCAACAATTGAGTGGAACTGAAATTCAGAAAGTGAAACTTTTAGCTAAGGCCTCCTTTGGGGAGTAGAGGAGCGCTGAGCTCTCTAATCTAATGGTAACCACCACCTTAGCACTAGAACACACTAATCAACTACCAATCAACAACTATCAATCATCAAATTCGCCATTAATGAACTGAATTCTTCAAAATCTGCTAGAACTTGACTTGAATGAAAAGAACAGGTACAACAGCTACAATCTTCACTACTAGCCAATTATGATCAAGTGTTGATCATAACTAACCAATATCAGCAACAAGAGTAACAGAGTGCAAGTATGAACAGTAGAAAGGTAATGAGAATTTTGGAGGGAAAATTGCAATGTTTATTGATTGAATTGGAAAGTAGTTACAAATGCTGGTAAGTTTGTTACAACTACTAACAGACTCAAGAGTTTGTCAGACTCTTGAGTTGTTAAGCTAAAACTAAGAAGGATGAGAGAAAAACTAAAAGTGTGTGTGATTTCACACTTTTCTACAATAAAAGAAATGAGCTAATCTATGGTATTTATAGACTGCAGAAGTAAAGTGGTTGGGGTTGGTGACGTGTTAGAACTAATTAGAAGCTTCCACGTAGATAAATCTGCTCAATTGAGTTTTGCAGGTGATGAACACATTTGGGGTTTTCTTTGTTGATGATCTTGAGTGTAATTGGTTGTGATCATTGGATTCGTCTCTAAAAAACGAGCAAGTTTCATGTTTATACCAACTTCTGAAATTGCCTCTAGCTCAATAACGATTCTGGGTTGTTGTGTTGAAGAAGATGACACGTGTCAAAATTGTATTGGTTGTGGGAAGTTCACACGGATCATTATCCGTTTGGTGAAATATGATTGGTGGGTTAAACACTGTTGGGATACGCCACTTATCCTCTCTCCTATTAATTACCCATAGCAGCTGGCAATCCACTCTTTCAAAATACTCCTTCCTGATTGGTCTATTTGCTTGCACACGGATTGAACTTGAATATACTTTCCAAAGTTGGCAGAATTAGCCCTTGTACTTGGCAGAATGTAATTTTGAGCTAGTATCTTCATTCTTTTGGCAATTTAAGTCCTTCTACTTGCAAACTTGATCAAAAAGCTCCTTTGACTTGGTTGACTTGAGAGTTGACCATATTTTACTTTGATCTTAACTTTATCATATTTACACTTTTGGTCCTTCATCTTTGGCAGATTGTCAAGATAGGTCCTTTGACTTCAAAGTCTTGTCACTTTCGATCATTCTTTGTCTTTTTCATCAAATTAAGCTTGATTCCTTTGTTTGCTTGAAATTGTATCATTCTTACCTATTTAAGCACAAATAAAAACATACCACATAATTCCGCTTTATAGCACAAAGTTTAAGTATTTTTCTTGTGTTTTTAGGGTGATTTGTTGATAAATTGATATGAGTTTTTGCTCATATCAAAGAGCATTTGCATTCCCCTTTCTCTGGTTCTGACGGCGATTGAATTTCTTCCTATTATCACCTCTATCTATACGATCACCGTCACCCTTTCTTTTCTCACCAACACGGGCTTCATCTTCCCTATCCTGAATAATCTGTCCAATGAGTTGGTGAGCCATTCGAACAACATCATCAATGGTCAGTGGTTTAGATGATGTCACGTCCCCCCGGATATTTTTGGTCAACCCTTTAATATATTGCTCAATTCGGATCTCTTCGGGTTCCACCAATCGAGGACATAGCAAGGCCAACTCATGGAATCGGTTTGTGTAACTATCAATGTCCACACCTTTCATTCTCAAATGAATCAACTCTTGTTCTAACCTAATGATCACACTACGAGGACAAAACTCCAAAGTCATCCACTTCCTAATTTCAGCCCAAGGAGTAGCATTAGCAACATCAAGACCCATGAAAGCAATTCTCCCGTTCCACCAAGTCAACGCACGACCTTTAAGAGTAGCCATAGCAAAAGTCACCTTATCTTCCTCCTTACACTTACTAATTCGAAACACCGACTCAATCTTCTCAATCCACTGGCTTAATCCTACAACACCTTCAGTTCCATTAAAAGGTAGAGGTTCACACTTCATGAACGTCACATCAGTACAGCCACCAACTTCAGGTGCATTAGTTCCAAGTCCTCCTACATTTCCTCCAGCATTAGCATTTACATTATTAGCATTCACATTCACATTAGTACCGCCAATTCCACTACCGCCAGCTCCACTACAGCCAGCTTCATTTCTAGCATTTGCCATAAATTCAGTCATAGATGCGGTGACTTGCTTCGTAATAATCCTACGTACATCATCCTCAGTCGCAGCCTTCTTGGGCGACATAGTTTTATAATTTCACAATTTCAAAGTATTAAGCATTCACCCAACAAGGATTCATATAATATGGATTGAATTTATAATCAAGATACAAATAAGGCACAATATGGAATTCAAGACAAGATACATATTTCATTCGATTTGAAACAAAAGTATTGTCTTAGTTACATCCCATATCAAAGTTCTAGCACTATATACACTCAAAATTCGTGCCAAGTCTACTACTAACAAGTCGGTTCAGTCAAAGCTACAAGAGTACAAATGATACAAAGGTCACTACTAAACACAGACTGGTCTACTGAGAACCGCCAGATGGTCCATCATCCATCGTCTTCTGTATCTTCGTCGGACGATCACTAGACACATCTTTAGCTGGGCGCTTACGGATCACTCCTCTTTCAACCATGTCAGCATAAAATCTACTATTCCATCCCACAGATATATTCAACTCCTTCTCAGCTTTCTCACGCATCGCACGAGCTACACTCAACTGAATCTCAATAGAATTCACCTTACTACATCAAACAACTTGGAAAATAGAACACAAGTAGTCCTGATGGTATGCTTAATGATATGGACCCGAATGATGCTATGACCCTATAAACGAGAAAAAATGGATTATTAGTAGTTAGGTTATGTCACTTAAAGTCCCATTAGCATGAATTGTGAACTACCGGGATTTGGTAGACGCTTATGCATTTGATAGTACTATTTGGGGACGATCACCCCAGTTCTTGCCTTGATGGTTGATCCCCGTCGTACCACATTGATTGGTAAGCGAGTTTATGTATGAGAAGTTTTCATAGCGTGATTTTTGTGACGACACGCTAACTTAGATGGGCAAATTGTTTGTCGGGTTCGTGGCCCGTTGTTTTCACAATAAGGTAACAATGTCATGCGGCTAATAATAACCCTAAAATGTATCCTATAATGTAATACAATAACGATGCCAATAACGATGAATATATTACCTATTATGGTAATATTGAGGCTACGGTGTCATGGACGGTTTAAGATGTATGCTTGATTTATATATTGCCTGACTAGCAATACGAGGGATAGCACAATAACTCCAATCATAGACAACACATAAAAATGGTTGTACAAGGTTTAACATACATTCATTCGATAAAAAGTTTTAAAGTGTACAACAGGTCCCAAATTATACAGGTCATTAAGTTTACAAAACATAGATCGAATGAACATTTTTAATATTATGTGGGCCATCAGAGTCGATCTCCATCCGGATTACCTTCAAGCACCTGAGATAAAAACATGCAAAAATCATATCAGCGAATGCCGAGTGAATTCATAGAGTTTAATAAAAACCGTTATATAAAACAATCGTTAAAATCAGAACACAAGTATAATATCAGAAGTAAGTCCTCGTATTGCTAGTCAGGCAATATATAAATCAAGCATACATCTTAAACCGTCCATGAGACCGTAGCCTCAATATTACCATAATAGGTAATATATTCATCGTTATTAGCATCGTTATTGTATTATATTATAGGATACATTTTAGGATTATTATTAGCCGCATGACATTGTTACCTTACTGTGAAAACAACAAGCCGCGAACCCGACTAACAATTTGCCCATCTAAGTTAGCGTGTCGTCACAAAAATCACGCTATGAAATCTTCTCATACATAAATTCGCTTACCAATCAATGTGGTACGACGGGGATGATGACGTATAGTCCCCAACCGGGTCAGGAACCCGGCCCACGGGTACTACCCGTATCCGGCCCATCACAGATGGGAGGGAATAATGTCATTCAAGCTTATGGGCTTGAATGAACAGTAACCGCACACATGTGTGCGGCCCACGGCCCGACGTGGCGGACATAGGGTTAGACAGAATCATATTCTGTCTAGGAATAGGTTTACCCCAAAAGAGGAGGATATTCACTACCATAATTAGAAGATAGCAATCATTCTAATTATGATAGTTATCCTTTCCTTGGGGCCAAAGTATCAGTGGCAGCCCACTAGGGTTCCACTGCCTATAAAAGGAACTCCAAGGGTTCCACAAAGGTATTACGCTTTATACTCTCAATTCACATAAACCCTAACCGATTACTTACTCTCACGCCAGAGTCTAATCGTGGGAAACATTCCCACGGTAAGCCTAACGCGTGCTGTTTAGTGTGCAGGCTCCCAACCAAACGATTCACTTGGTGCAGGAGTCGGAGCCCAGCCAACCCGAATTAAGCCTAATTCGGGTCTAGCAAGGATCACCCAACTTTTGCATCAACAAGTTGGCGCCATCCGTGGGACCATTACACTAAGCTAGAACAAAAACCTCATTCTGAATCTTTCAATGACGAAGGGGCACCAGCAAGGCAATCCCAGGAATACGAATCCTGGAAATCGGAAGTCCCAAGGGGAAGAGATACTCATCCCCAATCAATCACCCAGCCGCCTTGCGGGCGGACCTGGTAACCGGGGCGGCTTTCAGCCCCTAGGGGTAACGAGCACGATCTCCATGACACCCCCACCTACTTCAAACCTGGACAACCCTGACCCAGGGAGTGCGCCGAACCCTCCTAACAAGGAGCCGCACAGACCATCGGCGGAGGAAGAAGTAGAGGTCCTACCACTCAGCGAGGAGGATCTTACTCGAGTTCTTACGCAGAACTTCGATAGGATCGTCCCGGGGATCGCGTCAAGGTTGAATCTGGGGAGGGACCTCCAATCCAGACTCAACTTTGGTGACACCGGACCAATCACCTCTTCCCAAAATTAGAGGAAAAGGAGAGCTCGGCCTCAGGAGCAGAGCATCTTTGAGGAAACCCCTCAACCCAGGAATGTGTTTGAGCGCATTGGAGATCGCCTCATACAGGAATTAATGCAGTCTCGAGAAGGAGGAGATAACTCTGATGGTTCACCCGAGCGGCCAGATCGAGAGTTGGCCAGAACTGCTCGCCGCACGAGTGTGTGGGACAGGATGAACACTGGGAAGAAGGCTTCCGGTTCATCCCAAAAAAGTGGCCCCTACCCAAAGGATGGGGCACCACCACCGTCTCCAGACCCGTCAGGAGAAGACTCAGATGACCATCCGCCTAAACGTCGCCGACCTAGGGGCACCCCTCCACCACCACCAAACAATGATGGGTATTACGGTGGCCCTTATTATCGTGATGCAGACGCGGAGGATCTTTCGCGTCCATGGTGTGAACCATGGGATGACCCTAGGCTCACCCGGCCATGGGCGAATCCCAGGGAAGACCCGTTCACCCTCCGCATACGGAACTATTCTGAGGACACCAAACGTCACATGCCGGCGTGTGTCAAGACCTATGATGGGACTGGTGATCCGGTTGATCACCTTAAAATATTCGATACGCAGGCTAAAATTTAGCGATGGCCCATGCCTATATGGTGCCAAATGTTCAATTCAACTTTGATCGGAAATGCCCGTGACTGGTTTGAGGCACTCCCTCCATGGAGCATTAATAGTTTCACGGATCTACGTACTGCGTTTGAGAACAATTATACTCAGAGGAAGAAGTATAATAGGGATCCGGACTCATTGGCAACTGTCAAACAACGACCGGGGGAGTCCACAGAAGCCTTCACTGAACGCTTCAATGATGAGTGCACGCGCACAAAAACAATGCCGGAGCTCCTGAAAATCTCTGACTACATGCACGCCATAACAGACAGGGAGTTGATCAGGCGCCTCAATGACAAGCGTCCAGAGAAATATGATGACCTCATGGAAAGGGTCAGAAATTTCATAGAAGGAGAAACAGCTGTGGCCGCGGCCTACCCATCCCGAGGAAATGGGTATCGGTCAAATGACCAGTCCCGGACACAGTCGGCGGTCAAGGCAATCAGAACAATAGCAAGGGCTCAGACTATAAGAGCCAGAGCAAAGGAGGACGGCCGGACGATAAGTTCACCCCCTAAAGATGTCCTACCGGGAGATCTTGCTGACGGAAGGGGCGAACTTCCCAAGGCCTCCCCCAATGACCACTCCGCCGGAACCTCGACAAGGAAAAATCGCTTCTGCGAATTCCATAATGACAAAGGCCACGGTACGGAGGACTGTATCCAGCTCAAGAAGCATATTGAGTCGCTGATCAAATCAGGTAAACTCAAGCACCTAGTTAAGGATTGGAAGGATGGAAAAGACAACAACAAGAAGTACGATAAGAAGGATCCCCAAAAGGACAAACCTTCGACCATATACATGATCCAATCTAGACAACGCCGCACGAGGCAGAAAGTTGGCCAAAAATTTTCACGCGGCAGGGAAATCTCGTTCCCTCCCATCACAGCAAGCGATGTGACCGATGCGCCTCTCACTATTGAGATAAGCATTGGAACACACAATGTCCGTCGCACGTATGTGGATGGAGGGTCGTCAGCAGAGGTATTGTATGAACACTGTTTTGTGCAATTATGTCCAGAAATAAGAAGCCAATTAGTACCGGCCACGGCGCCGCTCACCGGCTTTAGTGGAGACACTATCTGGCCGATAGGGCAACTACGGCTGCTTGTAACCATTGGGAATGAGGAACACTCCACTACGGCGTGGATGAACTTCATGGTTATACGCTCACATTCTCCGTACAATGGGATCATAGGCAGACCAGGTATTTTGGCTATACGGGCGGTACCCTCCACGGCGCACGGAATGATCAAATTCCCCGTTGAAGGGGGAATTGTTACCATTTACAACACAATCGTACCGGCATCCGAGTGTCACACCGTGACAACACCGGCTCCACCTGTTCCACCCAAGGATGGATCACCACCTCCCAATTGGAAGGTAGCAATTCACCCTGACTATCCGGAACAGGAGGTATCCATAGGAGGGGCGCTCTCAAATAGCGGCAAAAGGGCCATGTGCTCTCTTTTAAGTGCAAACTTAGATATATTCGCATGGGAGCCAAAGCATATGACAGGCGTGCCACATGCGATAACAGAGCATAAGCTCCAGATCCGCCAAGGGTACCAACCCGTCAAGCAAAAGAAGCGCGGCCAGGCGCCTGAGCGCAGCCAAGTAATATTGGAGGAAGTACGGAAACTAGTGGACTCAGGTATCATGCGCGAGGTATACTACCACGAGTGGTTATCCAATCCGGTCATGGTCAAAAAACATGACGGAAGTTGGCGCATGTGTGTGGATTTTACGGATCTGAACAAGGCCTGCCCACAGGATTGTTACCCGTTACCAGAAATAGATTGGAAGGTGGAATCCCTATGCGGGTATCCTTTTAAATGCTTCCTGGACGCATATAAAGGATATCACCAAATCCAGATGGCGGAGGAGGATGCAGAAAAAACGGCGTTCCACACGAGCCAGGGCGTATATTGCTATACGAAAATGCCGTTTGGGCTGAAGAACGCCGGTGCTACATATCAACGGCTTGTGGACAAAGCTTTTGAATCACAGATAGGCCGCAACTTGGAACTCTATGTGGACGACTTGGTTATAAAAAAGTCATACGGAGGAGGCACTTCTCCGGGATGTCCAAGAGACATTCGACACACTGAGAAGGATTAACATGAAGCTAAATCCAAAGAAATGTACGTTTGGGGCAACGGAGGGAATGTTCCTTGGATATTTGATTGACCCAAACGGCATCAAACCTTGCCCAGAGAAGACGGACGCAGTGATACAACTGTCGTCCCCTCAGACACGGAAGGAGGTGCAATCCTTGAATGGGAAACTAGCCGGGC
Source organism: Glebionis coronaria (assembly GCA_025667525.1). NCBI lineage: Eukaryota > Viridiplantae > Streptophyta > Magnoliopsida > Asterales > Asteraceae > Glebionis > Glebionis coronaria. Next base: position 281,176,520 of record CM046881.1, read on the forward strand.
TGAATAGGTTCTTATCTAAATCCGCAGAGAAGTCATTACCCCTATTTAAGACACTCAAGAAGTGCATTAGGAAGGGAGACTTCCGGTGGACGAAGGAAGCCGAGGAAGCTTTCGGCCAACTCAAGCAGCATCTTGCATCCCTCCCTATGCTAGTAGCTCCCCGGCCAAAGGAGGAACTCATTATGTATCTCTCAGCCACTCATGGCGCAATAAGCGCGGTACTTATGACAGATAGAGATACAGTGCAAACTCCGGTCTACTTTATAAGTAGAACACTACAAGGGCCGGAGCTGAATTACTCCTCTATGGAAAAATTGGTGTTAGCACTAGTGTTTGCTACAAAGCGGCTACGCCGGTACTTTCAGGCGCACCCAATTATAGTCATTACGGATTAGCCAATCAAGCAGGTCATTTCTAGACCGGACCTGGCAGGGAGGCTACAGAAATGGAGCATCTTATTGGGGGAGCACAATATATCTTATAGGCCACGGACGGCTGTGAAAGGCCAGATCTTGGCAGATTTCCTGATCGAGAAGCCGGATGAGGAAGGGCCAATAGTTAAACAAGACGAGATCCCAACAGAACCACGGGTGTTATTCACGGACGGATCTTCGTGTACGGACGGGTCCGGAGCTGGTCTCATCCTCACAAATCCAAAAGGAATGGAATTCACGTACGCCCTCCGTTTTGAGTTCACGACCACCAACAACGAAGCAGAATACGAAGCATTAATTGCGGGTTTAAAAATCGCCGCTAGAATGGGATTCGGCAACCTTGAGGCCTACGTGGACTCACGGATTGTCGCGAATCATATTCTAGGTGGATATGTGGCTAAAGAGGAAAACATGGTCAGGTACTTGGAAAAAGTTAAGTCGCTAATCGCGACTTTCAGTAAGTTTTCCATCAAGCAGGTGCCAAGGGGCGAGAATAAGAAGGCGGACGCTCTTAGCAAGATCGCATCCACAAGCTTCGCTCACTTGTCTAAACAAGTCTTGGTGGAAATACTCAAGGAGAAATCTATAACGGAGGGGGAGGTCGCTGCTATAGTTAAGGAGGATGGACCTACATGGATGACTCCGATTATCAACTATTTGACTAGTGAGACCCTCCCAGACGAGGAAAAAGCAGCACGACGCATCAGATGGAAGTCGCAGCATTTCGAACTTCGAGAAGGCATCCTTTACAAGCGCTCTTTCTTGCAGCCGTGGCTGCGGTGTGTTGGACCACGTCAGGCCGCTTACTTAATTAGTGACATACACGAAGGGTTGTGCGGCATGCATGCGGGTCCACGATCCGTGGTAGCTAGAGCCTTACAAACATGATATTATTGGCCTACCATGCACAGAGACGCGCGCGACATGATTCGCAAGTGTAGTGATTACCAAGTGCATAGGCCAGTACCGCGACACCCGCAGCAGGAGCTTACACCTATCACGTCCCCATGGCCATTCTATAAGTGGGGAATCGACATTGCAGGACCATTTCCTGTAGCTACGGGGGGAGTTAAATTCTTGATTGTTGCGATGGACTACTTCACACGATGGATAGAGGCCAAGGCAGTCAAGTCTATCACAGGCAAACAAGTTAAGAAGTTTGTTTGGGAACATATTGTGTGCCGTTTTGGTCTACCAGGAGAAATCATCTCGGACAACGGCAAGCAGTTCACGGACAACCCATTCAAAGATTGGTGTGCATCATTGAACATCAAGCGGCGCTTCGCATCTGTTAAGCATACACAGACAAATGGCCTTGTCGAACGGGTAAATAGAAGCTTGGGGAATGGAATCAAGGCGCGTTTGGACGAACGAAGTGGCAAATGGGTTGATGTGTTATCACATGTGCTGTGGGCACATAGGACTATGATCAAAACAGCCAACGTAGATACTCCATTTGCATTGGCTTACGGCACTGAAGCTATCATACCAGCAGAAATAGGGATGCCTACCATCCGCACGGCGGAAGTTAATGTCGTCACGAACGACGAGCAGCTGCGAATCAACCTGGATTTGTTGGAAGAAAAAAGGGAAATAGCAGCCATCAATGAGGCTAAGTCCAAGGCCAAAATGAAAGCTTATTATAACGCCAAGGTCAAGGGTGTTTCTTTTCGACCGGGAGACTATGTATATCGTGCTAACGAAGCGAGTCGAGCGGAGAATACAGGAAAACTAGGCCCTAAGTGGGAAGGACCGTATGATGTCACGGAGGCCTTGGGACGAGGCGCGTACAAGTTACGTGACATGGATGGCCGCGACCTAGAGCGCACATGGAACATTTCCAATCTCAAAAGGTGCTATCTTTGAAAGCTACGGCTTCCGCATGGGTGCTTCGCTATATGTGGCTTTAATGAAGAACCATGTGGTCTATCTGTTTTGTTGTTCTTATGTTTGTTTAGTTTCCTTTCTTGTTTTTTAGGACTTGTCATTATTGTTTAAACAAAAATGTAAGCGTTCTAATAAAATGCCGTGGTGCCTAGCTAGCCCCACGGCTTGTTTCGTGCAAATCATTTTTTAGATTTTTTGGTTAGTCGTATGAATTTTACTTATATTATAATATGCCATGTTTCATTCATATGCATTCTTTCAAATTACTGTACATGTACTATACGCCTCCAGGCGGGGTAAGAGGATTAAGTGAACCTACTAATTCAACTTGCCGCGTAAGAGGGATGCAACCCCAGCCGCACGGATCATGTATCCTTACTAGACACCTTACTCACAAGACGTTGGGGTAAGTTTCGTATGCCGTAGTCACACAGTGCTCCGCATAGTAAAGACGCACGTCGCATGTCTAGTAAATTATAGACATGTATGTATTTTCTTTCTTTGTGCGTAAGACGTGACATATCATGGAGTATTGATGAACAATATTCAACACAATCAAAGTACACAAGTTTCAAAAATAAATAAACAAAATGGCCGTGGTCATCACGGACTTCAAAATAAAAGACAAGTTATTTCACATATGTTTTAGCCGTGTACATACTCGGACGAATAAAATTATAAATTACAAGTGTTCACAACTGACAAATTACAAAGGGGGTAGTAATTCCTCTATCTCCTTCTTCCCTTCCTTAATTAGATCACGGAGGACCTCCCCACAAGCATCCTTCCCATCCCGGGCTTTGGACGCAATATCATCCAATGCTTCGACAAGCAGTTTCTCGCCTTTCATGGTTTTGGATGCAGAATCATAAGTGGCCAATGTCAAAGGAATGGGATCAGCACTCAGCCGGGACATTATTGCCTCGTTTGGAGCATCCTTCAGTGCCTCAAGCTCGTCTAGGAGAGGGTGTTGGATTTCCGCTAAGGCATTCATGGACGTGGTCATATTATCCGCGGCGGAGGGGTTGTGATAAGGATGCTGTGTGATATCTTCATTTTTCCCTATCATTTCTGCAGCTTTGACCAAGCCTTCATGTCTACCACGGTCGATTCCATCGGATACGACCCCGGAAAACGCCTGCAATAGGTGTGGAGCTTCCAATGCCCTACTCACAGCAAGTCGCAGTCCTTGCCCGATAATCCACCTGCGACCGGCTATAGCGGTTAGCAGGGGAGGACATATCCTCTCAGCACAACTTACAGCCATGTTGCTTAGCTCCTCATCAGCTGAGACAGCCTGCTCTTCAAGGTTGGTCTGGGTCCGCGTCAACTCATCCTTCAACTCATCACGCTCCTGGGCGATGTTGAAGGATTGCACGGTCACGGCCTTGGTAGCAGCTTCGGCCGCAGACACCTGCATATAAAATTTGGAGTTATTACAAGGATATATACTTTTCTTGGGTTAAATGCATACCCAATGTTCGAGTGTATGTACAAAATTTCGAAAGTTTACCTTCTCGTTTGATGCGGCTACGAGGGCTTCAAGCTCAGCAATGCGCTTCTCTCTGGCGTCGGCGTGATGTGCCTGCTCCTTCACCGTCGCCTCGGCTGTCAATAGCGCCGCCTGCAATGATGCGATGGTCTTCTCGTTCTTCACGACCATCGCCTCACGACGGGCTATCCTCTTATCTGCCCGATTCACATTGGTGAGGGCCTTGATTAGACGGCGTCTTAACGCGGCTCCCACCGTTACCTGGTGTGCGGACGACACGTCAAACTGCTCAATGAGGGCCTCATGATCTAACTCATCTAGATCTTGTGCGAGGACAGGCGGGGTGATGTGTTCAATGAATTCTGAACACTCGGATTCTGCCTCCAGCCTTGTCAAACTTGATAGGTTCCATGCTAAGCAGAGGCTTTCTTCTGGCCCCTCGGGGTGCGGCTCCTTGGCATGTGTGGCAGCAGGGGATGGGGGCTTGTTGGTTGGTGCGGGGGATGGATTCCTCCCCACTTCTTCCTCCTGCGCTACGGCTGCCGGATTGACCCTGTTATTTAACATGACAATATTAGTCTATGCATCATACAAAGACACGAATCATAATCAAAAGGGTACTTACGATGTGCCAATGGCAGGGTCTGGGCCGGTAGGAGCTACGGCGCTCACAGGGGTGACTCGCAAGGCTGGCCCTCCCATGTTCGGGGTGGGGTCGGCCTGGGCGGTCGCAGTACCACTCCCTTCTTGGTACTGCGGATGGTCCTTCCTCAGCTTCTTGGGAGGAGCATTCGCGGCTCCATCCTCGTCCCCTATTTTTTTTTTGCCACCTTCCTGGTGGTCTTTCTCTTTCTAGAGGTGAGCAGGGCGGACCCGAAGGCCTGAATAGTGTCTTCGTTGGGGTCATTCTCCTCTTCCTGATTGGTGGTGCCCCCTCTAGCAATGGTTCTTCGCCATCTTCATTGAGGAAATCTAATGGGGATTTCTCGATGGCGGGCTCTTCTTCGTCTGATCTAGGCTCGGATGTTTCTTCGAGCGGCATCGTACGGTCGGCTAGCGCTTTTAGCAAGGGGAGCTCATTCGGCTTCAGCGGCCGGAATCCTTCCGCTACCTTCATTGGGTCGCCCTGGCGGATTAGTCCGTGAAGGTTCATCTCTGCAAAACATTATACAAGTATATGGGTTAGTAAAATTCTACACATATGCGTGACAAATCAAATCTACAACATATAAATTAGACCTACCCTCTCCCTGTTCCGTTAGGAAGCACGGGTATAAGTCATCCCTCCCAAAGTAACGGCGGCTTATCCCTAATAAGCACAGAAAGTGTTCCGGCAACCCTCTATGGAATTATGTGCGGTGGGTATCTAGTATTTTTAGGTCCCTGCTGCTATAATCTTTGGATTTGGGCGGGTATTCTTTGGGGGCTTTGGTTTTGAGTACGAAGGGGGTAGGGAACACCTTCTCATCTACAAAGAAGTAATGGTCGTACCAGTTCTTAAGGGAGTCTAGAGGCTTCCTATACGTCATAGGGGCATTCCCGGGTCGTTTCTTAAACGACAGCCACCCATTCACTAGCTGAGGAAAATAGAAAGCCCTAAAAAGGTTCACGGTTGGGGTTACTCCGCAGGTATGGCATGTAATTTCAAACTGGTTGATTTTACACGCCCCTATGCAGTGAAGCTGGGTTATGTGGAAGTCATAATATAATAGCAGGTCTACCAAGAACTTGGATAAGGGTATACGGTAGTTGGCCGAGTCAAACAGGCGTGTGTATATGCCTATTTTCCCCGCCGGTGCATCCGTAATCGCTTCACCATCACCTGGATAGGCGGGGTCTACGCTTTCGGGTACATAATACTTCGACAGGAAGTCGAGGTATTTTTCCGCAGACATCACGTTAAGGACATCCGTGATAAGGGGGTTGTCCTTTACCATGTTTTATAAAAAGGTTTTTAAAGGCGTGATGATCTAACCTGCGGCGACGGAAGTCCGTGGAAAAGAAGGCAAAGTTTTGGAGATAAAAGCTTGAGAATAACAATGGCGGAAGAAGGGGTGAGTTGTGTGTGTAACAAACATGCATGCCAGCTCTTATATAGGGTTGCCTCGGTTTCCGAGGTACCATGGATATTCGACACGTATCAGCCACCTCGCCTATCCAACGGATAGGATTTCTGACATTTCTGCAAAATCAGAGGGGGGCCCACGGGTCACTTCTTAACAGTTTTACGTGGCTCAAGGGTGGGCATTAATGGTGCACTTTTGCAGGCATGCGACTGGATAGTTGACTATCATTAATGTTTTTATTCTTGTGTCGGGTTATGCGGCTCTTACGTAAGACAGTATTTAATGTTACATTTAAGTTGTCTCGGACGTTACGTGCGGCTGAGGTATTATTCAAAATATATTCCTACGACGGGTCGCCACGTGCGGCCAGAAAAAAATTTTCAATGTCTCATTTCCTAGGTCTTCCTTGGTATGTCCGGAGAACACCTTGATAGTCTAGAGGTTACGCCTACGGCTGTAACAACTAGACTGGGGGGACATGATGACGTATAGTCCCCAACCGGGTCAGGAACCCGGCCCACGGGTACTACCCGTATCCGGCCCATCACAGATGGGAGGGAAAAATGTCATTCAAGCTTATGGGCTTGAATGAACAGTAACCGCACACATGTGTGCGGCCCACGGCCCGGCGTGGTCGACATAGGGTTAGACAGAATCATATTCTGTCTAGGAATAGGTTTACCCCAAAAGAGGAGGATATTCACTACCATAATTAGAAGATAGCAATTATTCTAATTATGATAGTTATCCTTTCCTTGGAGCCAAAGTATCAGTGGCAGCCCACTAGGGTTCCACTGCCTATAAAAGGAACCCCCAAGGGTTCCACAAAGGTATTACGCTTTATACTCTCAATTCACATAAACCCTAACCGATTACTTACTCTCACGTCGGAGTCTAATCGTGGGAAACATTCCCACGGTAAGCCTAACATGTGCTGTTTAGTGTGCAGGATCCCAACCAAACGGTTCACTTGGTGCAGGAGCCGGAGCCCAACCAACCCGAATTAAGCCTAATTCGGGTCTAGCAAGGATCACCGAACTTTTGCATCAACAGGGGATCAACCGGTAAGGCGCGAACTGGGTTGATCGTCCCCAAATAGTACTATCAAATGCATAAGCGTCTACCAAATCCCGGTAGTTCACAATTCATGCTAATGGGACTTTAAGTGACATAACCTAACTACTAATAATCCTTTTTGTCTCGTTTATAGGGTCATAGCATCATTCGGGTCCATATCATTAATCATACCATCGGGACTACTTGTGTTCTATTTTTATCAAAATCTAGCATGTTATCTCCCTCGCGGGTTTACAAATAATTTTATAAAACATTTAGAAGAGTGCGAGGCTATGAACTCACGTTGATAATGACATGCGGATTATCGGCTACGGGCGTGCTTCGGTCACGGAAACCTATATAAATAATAATCGGTCTTAGACTCTTGTCCAATGACTTTATCAAAATAACAATATACATATGATGATTTTTTACATATGATGATGATCAAGTGGGTTTATATATCCTTGTTTACTCATTTTAGTGTTTACGTATTGGTAACTTTTTACTAGTTTACTAGTTTTACCTATTTACATATTTTAAGTCCAATAAGCTTATTATAAGTTCTTTTAACTTGTTTTAAATCATTTTATACTTATATTATCAGTATTCACACTTTACATGTTGGGCCCAAATGGGTTAAGCCCAATAAGTACTTTTTATAAGTGTTTAACTTATTTAGTCCAATTATTAGTCCAATATGCTCACTTAGCTCGTTAATGTCCGTATGTCCTATAGTTCGGGTTTTATCGGTTTTTTACTTGTATTAGATACTTATATATCAGTATATGACTTTTAAAAACTTTACATTAGACGGGTTTGATCGTCTAAGTTTTAATTGGCGAAAAACGTTAATTTTACGGTAATAGTCGAAAAAAGTCGTAAAAATCATGTTTATAGTTTTTATAACTTATAAATATTATTCCACTACCATTTTTATAATTTATCCATTTATTTAACCTTATATATATTTATATAAATGAAATTCATAAGTTAGTGGGTTTTAATTTCACATTTCATACAATATAATTTGAGTGCTTATATAATAGTAATAAACATTAATTCTTCAAAATCTGATTTTTATTTTCATCTTCACCATGTTTATCATATCTAGAGTTCTACAATGAATTAGAAGCTCATTTTTAGGTGGCATGATCTTCATATTATGTGCTAAAATTAACTTAGTTATAGCTACTGCTCTTTTTAAGTTTAACTATCCTTAACAGTCCCTACAAAACAGCTTATTCAGATTAGCACACTCATCTTGTTTTGATCATATCTCACTCATTTATTGATTCCATTGCATGGCCAACTCTCACATGTGTATGACATCTTGTACTTACTGTAAATGGATTCTACCATGCAATTTTATCAGTTCAAGTTTTAGTTACATGCTGTTTTTATACAGCCAACAAATTAATCATGATTTTAGCCTTGTTTCTTATGGTTATTAATATTTTTAAGCATATTTTTCAACACTTGATCCCCACACAATATTTTTATCATCATATATTCATCATATACATATACAATAAGAAAGAAAATACATTTGATCTTTACAAAAATAACAAGAGAAAATGGAGAGGATGAACTTCTTACCAACCAAGAGTATATCTTGTTTTTGGAAGACAAGAACTTGATGAACACCAAATGTAACTCCAAGATCATCAAACACCAAGTAAGTAAGTTGAGAAATTAATAAAGAGATTTTACTATTTGAAAGAGTTCGTTTTCTCGGTGTCTTAACGAATTGATTTCCGGTTCAATGTGCGACTCAATTGTTTTTGGTTAAGAAAAAAGGAAGTTGATTATCTATAACTAATTAAAAAGTAAATGCGAAAAGTATTTAAAAACAAACTAAAGACAAGTACAAATAATAAAAGTAAAACAAGGTGCATATTAAAAACTAAAAGTTAAAACGATATTAAAACGAAAATTAAAACAAATAATAAAACGTAATTTAAAGCGAAACAATTAATAAAAATAAATCTAAAAGAAGAAATTAACTATCGACTCGAAAATAAAGTTTACTAAATGAAAAAGGAGAGAATAAAACTAAAATGGTACTTTAAAGCTAAACAAGGAAAAACCTAAAGCGGGTACTAAATAGAAGATAAAACTTGAACTTTACGTAAAAATATTAATTTTAAAATTGGAAGAAAAATTCAACTAAGAATACGTAACTTTCAAAAATAAAATCGGAACAACTTTCAGATAAAACTAGACAATTACGGAACAATACTATTAAATAAACAAGCAGGCAGGCTAGCTGCTGGAAGCAGCCAGCCTGGCTGCTCATTTTGGCGCCATGCATAATGATGCCATCGTAGTTATGCCATGCATAATGAAGCCATCGTAGTTACTGCTCATTTTGGTGCCATCGCAGTTATGCCATGCATAATGATGCCATCGTAGTTACTGCTCATTTTGGTGCCATCGTAGTTAAATGTTGATGCCATCGTAACATGGATGTTTATGCCATCGTAATGCTGGATCGTACTAGCAGATCGTACCTACACGGATCGCACTCTATGATCGTACCCACGATCGCAACAAGTGATCGTGGTGTGGATTAAGGAGTGTGATCGTAGTGAACGATCGTACTAAGGATCGCAGTAATGGATCGCAAGTAGAAACCCTAGGGTTTATGCGATCACACTTACTTGATCGTACTGGTAAAACCCTTAAGCAATACGATGGCAACAATAAGCAAATAAGCAAATACCAAATAAGCACTTATCTAAAAACTTAACCAAATCAAATTTAAGAAAAAGCTAATAGACCAAAATTTTAAAACTTTTAAGAATACTAAATAATAAAATATTTAAAAATAACTTTTTATAAAAATTAACTAAAAAGCACTTGATCACAAATAAGAAGATTAACACAATAAGCACTAAAACACTTTAAGCTATAAAAATCAAACATTAAAAGATCAATAAGCATAAATTTGAAAACTTTTAAAATACGAAATAAGCAAACTTTAAAAAGACTAAACTTTTTAAGAAAACTAAAAAGTAAATAAGCTAAATACAAAATAAGCCAATAAGCATGTCAAACTTATAGCTCATTCCATATGAAAACTTAAAGATTAATAAAAAGATAAACTTTTTAATAAATCAATCATCAAATTAAAACAATACGTGTAGAAAACTCGAATTAAAGTGAATGAGAGCTAAGAAAGGTAGAGTAAGATTAAGATTAAGACAAGAATTAAACTATCAAAGATAAAGGTTTGATTTAGAACATGAAAGGAAGATAAAAGATTTGGATTCTAGTGAGAGAAACTGTCACTTTCTCTCTCTAGAATCTCCTACAAAAATTAAAGGAAAACTAAACTAACTAAAAACTGACCAACCATCCTAAATGAATTTAGGAGGGTATTTATAGGAAATGGAGAGGTGCATGTGTTGCCTCCTCTTTCTTTCTTTCTTCACGTCTTCTCGTCTTTTAAGTTCTTCGACTTTATCGACTTTGTCTCGGGATTAATTAAACTCGTCTTATAATTTATTTATTTATTAGACTCGAGTTCTTCGGCTTTATTAAACTTCCGTCTTTTAGACTTGTTCTTCGATAAGTCTTCAGAATAGGCCTTGGACTTCCGTTCTTTTTGCACTCTTGATCTCTTGACTTCGTCTTTTGTCGTTTTCTTCTATAAAAGCCTGTGAATGCCCGTGTTTTCTCCACTTTTCACCTTTTTCGTCCTAAATCACAACAAAAACACAAACCACGCATAATTCCGACATTTATGACATAAAATACACGTTTTGGCTCGGTTATTATTGTAATTAAGTGGTAAAAAGGATGGGTGTTTACACACCTATCAGAAATCATCCATAGGACACAAGCAAATCACCTCCTTTGTTGTTAAAATGGCCACCAAGTGATCAAGGCTTCAAGGTAACTCCATGATATAGCTAGATAATAAGTATTTTGTGGCTTGAAAAGATGAAAAAGGGGTGTTTGTGCTTAAAGTGGGACGGCAATGGTGATGGTTTTGAGAGAGTTTCTAGTTGATTTGCATGTGTGGAATGGAGGTATGTGTAGCTAGTTGTTGGTTTTATGTTAGTGGTAGCTTAAGTTGTAAGCTTAAGCTTACACTTGTAAGTTACAAGTTAACATGATGCCACATCTTTGATGTGGTGTCATGTTTGGCAGTCCCATGCTATAGTGGGGTGGGATAATGTATTTTGTCCCACCTCACTAATTTACGGGTACTCCTCGAATCTAGTTTCCTCGATTTGCGTGCCCTCGGGTCGTTTCACGAAAAATGTTTTTATAAATTATGAATCAACGACACAAAGCGAATCCAATAAAAATTGTCTCATCAGAAACGGAGTTCAAAAACGTAAATACGTAATCCTAAGGTTTCCGGTTTAATCGTAAAGGACGCTAAATTATGCACGTGAGCCCAAATTTTAATCCGTAAATTGTGAGTTCATCAACCAACACAAACATAAGTTTCAAAATATTATACGAGAAAATAATTCACTACCTGAAAATGTTAGATTGTCACAGGTTTTCCGCCTAAAAGGGATCAACGTCCTCGTGATCCATTTTATTTTGATGTCTGTTTCTTATTGAAATCGAAGAGGTGCGGATATTTCTTCCACATTTCATCCTCTCGTTCCCAGGTATATTCCGGTCCATGCTTTGAATTCCATCGGATTTTGACAATAGGTATCCGACTTTGTTTCAGTTGCTTTACCTCACGATCCATAACCTTTACGGGATCTTCGATAAAATGCAACTTCCCATCTATTCGAACCTTATCTAACGAAATTTTTTTCATCACTCACTACTAGACATTTCTTTAGATTAGATACATGGAATGTGTTGTGAACACCATGAAGTTCTGGGGGTAACTCTAGTTTGTAAGCCACCGGACCTACTCTAGATAAAATCTTAAAGGGTCCAATATAACGGGGATTCAATTTTCCTTGCTTTCCAAATCTTATACCACCTTTCCATGGCGATACTTTCAACATTACTTGGTCACCCACTTTAAACTCCATTGGCTTATGCCGCACATCCGCGTAACATTTCTGTCTACTACGGGCAGTCAACAACCTATTCTTAATCTGAACTATCATCTCCGTAGTCTCCCAGATCAATTCCGGTCCCGTGAGCTGGGTATCCCCAACTTCACTCCAACATACAGGAGATCTACACTTCCTACCATATAAAGCTTCAAACGGTGCAACCTTAATACTAGAATGGTAACTATTGTTATATGAAAACTCTGCTAACGGCAAATGTTTATCCCAATTCTTACCAAAGTCTAACACACAAGCTCTCAACATATCTTCTAGTGTTTGTATCGTCCTTTCACTCTGCCCATCAGTCTGGGGGTGATAAGCAGTACTCATGTCGAGATTCGTTCCCAAAGATCTTTGGAGAGATTTCCAAAAATTCGATGCGAATCTAGGATCTCGATCTGAAATGATCGATACAGGCACTCCATGCTTGCATACGACATTCTCAAGGTATATACGAGTCAGCTTCTCCAGTGAGAACTGCTCTTTAACCAGAATGAAGTGTGCTGTTTTGGTCAGTCTGTCGACAATAACCCAAATCAAGTTGTTACCAGATGATGTTCTAGGAAGCTTGGTGATAAAGTCCATCGTAATTCGCTCCCACTTCCATTCAGGAATCTTTGGCTGTTGAAGTAGTCCTGATGGCTTTTGATGTTCCGCTTTAACTCTAGCACAAGTCAAGCATTGAAGAACATACATAGAAATATCAGCTTTCATATTCGGCCACCAGTACAACTTCTTCAAATCATGGTACATTTTATCAGATACTGGATGAATGGAATACTTAGATTTATGGGATTCTAACATAATCAAATCTCTTAAGCCTCCAAACTTAGGTATCCACAACGACCTCTTAAGCATTTCACTCCATCAGCTCTAACCTCTAAAGGATCTCCTTCTCCTCGGAACCCTTCATTAACAAAATTTTCCTTCTTACAAGCTTCTATTTGCGCATTTCTAATTTGCTTAGGCAAGTTATTGTGCACGGTCAAGACTAGAGAACGTACCCTGATAGGCTCTCTATCTTTCCTACTTAACGCATCGGCAACAACATTGGCTTTTCCAGGGTGATATTTTATATCACAATCATAATCACTTAACAACTCTATCCATCTTCGTTGCCTCATGTTCAATTCCTTCTGATCGAGAATATACTGTAGGCTTTTGTGATCGATGAATACCGTACACTTGGTGCCATACAGATAATGTCTCCACAACCTAAGAGCAAAGACTACAGCTCCTAACTCAAGATCATGAGTAGTATAACTCTCTTCATTCTTCCATAATTGCCTAGAAGCATAAGCTATCACTTTCTCTCGCTGCATCAAAACAGCTCCATAGCCTCTAAGAGATGCATCACAATACACTACAAAATCTTCACTCCCGTCGGGTAATGATAAGATTGGCGCACTACATAATTTTTGCTTCAATGTCTGAAATGCTCCATCTTCGTTACTTCCCCAAACGAAAGGTTTATTCTTCTGGGTAAGCTTAGTCAAGGGTTTAGCTATCAAAGAAAATTCTTTAATGAATCGCCTATAATAGCCAGCCAATCCTAAGAACTGTCGCACTTCCGTTGGCGTTGTCGGTGCAGACCAATTCTTAATGGCTTCAACCTTTGCAGGATCAACATGAATTCCATCCTTATTAATCACATGACCAAGAAATTGCACATAATCTAACCAGAAATCACATTTCGAAAACTTAGCATACAACTTTTCATCCTTCAACAAATTCAAAACAATCCTTAAATGTTCTCTATGTTCATCTTCATTCTTAGAATAGATAAGAATATCGTCAATAAACACAATCACAAATTTATCCAAGTAGGGCTTGCACACTCGATTCATTAAATCCATGAAAACCGCAGGTGTGTTAGTTAACCCAAATGGCATTACTTGAAATTCATAGTGTTCATAACGAGTTCTAAATGCAGTTATAGGAATATCTTCTTCACGGAAGCGAAGTTGGTGATATCCTGACCGCAAATCTATCTTAGAATACACACTAGATCCTTGTAGTTGATCAAACAAATCATCAATCCTAGGTAAAGGATATCGATTTTTAATTGTCAACTTATTCAGTTCCCTATAATCAATGCACATACGGAAAAATCCATCCTTCTTCTTAACGAACAAGACTGGAGCTCCCCAAGGCGACGAGCTCGGTCGAATAAAACCTTTATCAGAAAACTCCTTAAGTTGCTCAGATAGCTCCTTTAATTCAGAAGGGGCTAATCGGTAAGGCGCACGTGCCACCGGTGCAGCACCAAGAATTAAATCGATTCGAAACTCTACTTGCCTTATCGGTGGAAGCCCGGGTAAATCTTTAGGAAATACCTCAGGAAATTCACAAATAATAGGTACATCTTCCAATTGTTTCTCCCTAGACTCATTCCCGGTCACTTGAGCTAAGAATAACTCACAACCGTTCCTGATGTACTTTTGGACTTTAATACATGAAACAATTTTCAAACGGGATTCACTTCGATTACCATCAATTACTAACGTCCTATTCCTAAGAGGAATCTTAACCTTCTTCTCTCCACATAAAATAGTAGCATTATTCAATGACAACCAATCCATACCAATAATAATATCAAAACTACCTAATTCTATCAACATCAAATCAATCGGAAAGGAATAGTTTAAAAGATTTAGAGAGCATCCTTCTAATAGCTTATTAGTTTTCACTAATTTACCATTAGCCAATTACACCTCATAACTGGTGTTTATCTTAACAGGTTCAATGTCAATAAGGGCACTAAATTTAGTGGATACAAAGCTCCTATCAGCACCCGAATCAAATAAAGCAACATCATAATGATTGTTGAGTAAAAACGTACCTGTAACGACATTCGGATCCTCTTTCTTCACCTCAATTTTTCCAAGTTGATAGATACCACCCTAGGGGTTTCTTCCAGGTACAATCGCTTTCAACTTGGGGCATTCCGATTTCCTATGACCTTCTTCCTTACAATTGAAGCAAATGGTTCCCTTCTTACACCTTTCAACCTTGTGTCCAAGCTTTCCGCAATTTCGGCACTTCCAGCAGTCGCCAGCATGCCTCTTGTTGCCACACTTAGGACATCTATCATCATTGCGCGGTGTATTGTTGGTAAGAGCATTTGCATTCCCCTTTCTCTGGTTCTGACGGCGATTGAAATTCTTCCTATTATCACCTCTATCTACACGATCACCGTATCCCTTTCTTTTCTCACCAACACGGGCTTCATCTTCCTTATCCTGAATTATCTGTCCAATGAGTTGGTAAGCCATTCGAACAGCATCATCAATGGTCAGTGGTTTAGATGATGTCACGTCCCCCCGGATATTCCTGGTCAACCCTTTAATATATTGTTCAATTCGGATCTCTTCGGGTTCCACCAATCGAGGACATAGCAAGGCCAACTCATGGAATCGGTTTGTGTAACTATCAATGTCCACACCTTTGATTCGCAGATGAATCAACTCTTGTTCTAACCTAATAATCACACTACGAGGACAAAACTCCAAAGTCATCCACTTCTTAATTTCAGCCCAAGGAGTAGCATTAGCAGCATCAAGACCCATGAAAGCAATTCTCTCGTTCCACCAAGTCAACACACGACCTTTAAGAGTAGCCATAGCAAAAGACACTTTATCTTCCTCCTTACACTTACTAATCCGAAACACCGACTCAATCTTCTCAATCCACTGGCTTAATCCTACAGCACCTTCAGTTCCATTAAAAGGTAGAGGTTCACACTTCATGAACGTCACATAAGTACAGCCACCAACTTCAGGTGCATTAGTTCCAAGTCCTCCTACATTTCCTCCAGCATTAGCATTCACATTATTAGCATTCACATTCACATTAGTACCGCCAATTACACTACCGCCAGCTCCACTACCGCCAGCACCACTACCGCCAGCTCCACTACCGCCAGCTCCACTACCGCCAGCTTCATTTCTATCATTTGCCATAAATTCAATCATAGATGCGGTAACTTGCTCCGTAATAATCCTACGTACATCATCCTCAGTCATAGCCTTCTTGGGCGGCATAGTTCTATAAATCCATAATTTCAAAGTATTAAGCATTCACCCAACAAGGATTCATATAATATGGATTGAATTCATAATCAAGATACAAATAAGGCACAATATGGAATTCAAGACAAGATACATATTTCATTCGATTTGAAACAAAAGTATTGTCTTAATTACATCCCATATCAAAGTTCTAGCACTATATACACTCAAAATTCGTGCCAAGTCTACTACTAACAAGTCGGTTTAGTCAAAGCTAAAAAGTACAAAAGATACAAAGGTAACTACTAAATACAGACTGGTCTACTGAGTACCGCCAGATGGTCCATCATCCATCGTCTTCTGTATCTTTGTCGGACGATCACTAGACACATCTTCAGTTGGGCGCTTATGGATCACTCCTCTTTCAACCATGTCAGCATAAAATCTACTATTCCAACCCACAGATATATTCAACTCCTTCTCAGCCTCACGCATCGCACGAGCTACTCTCAACTGAATCTCCACAGAATTTACCTTTTTCTTCATTTCAGTAAACTCACCACTTTCTAACACCGATAACCTCCTAAAAGCCTCATTCAAACCACGTTCTACATCAGTCAAATCCAAACTAAGAAATTCCCGCTCTTTCTCACCAACCTTAGTCTTCGACTCCAAATAAGCAACTTGAGTCTGAACAACACCTAATCCAATCTCGGTCATACTACTCTTAACACGGGAAGCATCTAAATCACGTCTCAAGGCCCATGGTGCAAGACCATCAATATGAGTAGCCTCTCGAGTACTAGACGACTCTCCAATCTCACGTCTACGAGTAGCAATACCATCAGTACCGTCAGGTGCATTATCATCCTCATCCTCCTCTGATTCAGAATCAGATTCAGACGATTCAGACATTTCATCCCTAGGTAGCTCAACCTTAGAATCAGACAAATCAACTGGTGGGGGTAAAGGCTCGTCCTCTGGAACATCATAAGGATAAATAAGATCAGCTTCCTCATCATCACCAACCTCAACGTCTATACCTACATCCTCCTCGACATCCTTGTCGTCAATCTCATCATCTAAATTATCTAACCCAATCGCATCATCATTCTCTATATCAACATTATCAATCTCATTCTCTACCATATCAACCTGAGGGGCAATCTTATCTCCTAGTCCTAACTCAGGATCGGGATCCTCAAATGGTTCCTCCTCATCATCATCCATATCATAATCTACTAAGTCTATATAAGGATCATCATCTACATTAGGTTCGGGAATAGCATGGTTTTCTACAGGAATATTAGGGTCAGCCATGACAATCTGCATTTATATATATATATATATATATATATATCTTGTATTAGGATAACATACTAGTTAAACAATTACATACTGAAATCACGATATATACATATATATAAATTAAATTATATATATCAAAATATATATCTTCTCAATAGGGCTTGTTGGTAACGTCGGAGATCTCTGGCACCGTTATAGTCAAAAGATTTTTTAAATATTTTCTCAAATGTTCATTGTCAAAAGATTTTGAAAAGTTTTGTTCAAAACCTTGGTTTTTTTAAAAAAAAAATCTTTTGTTCTCTATAACGAGAGCTCTGTGTAGATAGAGGTGATTTTTAAATTATTGATCCCTTTTAGGAGTGTTACGGGTCCAAATGCAAAGGATTGAACTTGTTTTGATCCATTTTTATTCAAAACGAGAGCTCTGTGTTGTTGGTTTAATTAGGAATTTGATCCTAATTGGTTACTACTTGATCATCATCATATTTATAAAATCATCATATATATACATAGCTATTATTTTTATAAAGTCATTGGACAAGAGTCTAAGACAAAGTATTATTTGTCTAGGTTTCCGTAATTGAAGCACGTACCGTACATCCGAATTGCCGTTAACCCTCTTTCCCACATCAACGTGAGTTCATAGCCTCGCACTCTTTTAAATGTTTTTATGAAATGTTTTATAATCCCACGAGGGAGATAACATGTTAGTTTTTATAAAATAGGACACTAGTTGTCCCGATTGTCTGTTTATTGATTTGGACCCGAATGATTGTATGACCCGATGAATGATTAAATGACCCGATAGATGAAATGAAATGGATTATTAAAGTTAGGTTATGTCACTAAAAGTCTCATTAGCATGAATTGTAAACTACCGGGATTTGGTAGACGCTTATGCATATATTAGTACTATTTGGGGACGATCACCCCAGTTCGCGCCTTGACGGTTGATCCCCGTCGTGCCACATTGATTGGTAAGCGAATTTATGTATGAGAAGATTTCCATAGCTTGATCTTTGTGAAGACACGCTAACTTAGATGGGCAAATGAGTTTCGGGTTAGCTACCCGTTGTTTGTTGTAGTAAGGTACAATGTCATGCGGCTTATAATAATCCAAATAACGAAATACTGCTTTATGCATTGAGTTACGATATATTGCCTGACTAGCAATACAGGGTCTTATTATTGATATTATGTTCGTGTTTTGGTTTTACATAACCATATTCATATAACGGTTTTTATTTAACTCTATACAACGTTATAAAACGTATTGTATGATATTTTTACGACATTGGTTCGTATAATGATTTTGAAGGCGAAAGCCTATATTATGATTTTGATAAGGATTTGTATAAAATGACTTTGGCTATTTTATGGCCTATTACAAAGATTTGTGCAAAATGATTTTCGGTAATAATTATATACCGATGATATATTAATGGTTTCATTAAACTCTATGAATTCACTCAGCGTTATCGCTGAACTTTCCTTTTAACATGTTTTATCTCAGGTACTTGAAGGTAATTCTCCGGAAAACGTTAATTTTACGGTAATAGCCGAAAAAGTCGTAAAAATCATGTTTATAGTTTTATAACTTATAAAACTTATCAAACTACCATTTTTATAAAATTTCCATTTATTTATCCTTATACATATTTATATAAATGTATTATATGAGTTAGTGGGTTTTAATTCACATTTTATACTATTTTTTTATTTGAGTGCTTATATAATATTATTATACTTTAACTTCCAAAATCTGATTTTTATTTTCATGTTCACCAAAACTGCCATATCTAGAGTTCTATATGGAGATAGAAGCTCAAATTTTTATGACATAAACTAAATGATATGTGCTCCATTTAACTCTAGTATAGCTACTGTTGAATCAGCCACTAAGTATTTTCTAAAAATCGTCCAAAACAGTGAACTCAGATTTGCACTCTAAACTTGTTTTGATCATATCTCACTCATCCTAATGATTCCATTGCATGGCCAACTCTCACATGTGTACAAGACATATTACTTACTGTATATCCATTAATATATGTCATTTTATCAGTTCATCACATGGTTCTTTACTGTTTTTATACAGCCTACCATTTAAACAAGATTTAACCATTTTACATGTAGTTTGTCCATCTTTTTACCCATGATTATCAACACCAAATCCCCACACAATATTTTTATCATCATATATCATCATACATATATACATTTAAGAATAAAATATATGATTACATAATCAAAATTAACAAGAGGATGGGAAGAACTATCTTTATACCACCATGATGATGTAGGTTGTGATCAAAACATGGATTTTGATGGAGAAACTTGTGATAAATCAAGACCATCTTCAAGACCATCATTCTTCAAGAACTCCTTGTAGAAAATCAGCCCTAGGACTCCATAGAAACTCCTCCTTGGATGTTAAAACTTGCACCAATCTTCATCTCTTGGAATGGAGATTAATATATGTTAATTATAACAAATGTTTGTGGTTAAAATTGATCAAAAGAGGGTGTTCTTGGTTGAATAGTGGACGACAATAGGGTGGAGTTGAGAGAGAATTGAGTTGTTTTTGCATGTGTGAAATGGTGGTATGAGAAGCTAGTGGTTTTTGTGTTAGATGGTAGCTTAAGTTGTAAGGCTAGCTTACACTTGTAAGCTAAGTGATATAAGGGTGCCACATCTTTGATGTGGTGTCCATACTTGGCTGCCCCTTAGGTTAGTGGGGTGGGATAAATTATTTTTTCCCATCCCGCTAATTTACGGGTACTCCTCGATTCTAGTTTCCTCGATTTGCGTGCCCTCGGGTCGTTTTACGAAAAACGTTTTTATAAATTATGAATCAACGGCACAAAACAAATCTAATAAAAATTGTCTCATCGAAAACGGAGTTCGAAAACGTAAATACGTAATCCTAAGGTTTTCGGTTTAGTCGTAAGGGACGTTAAATTAAAATCGTAAGTCCTAATCTCTTCTCGTAAATTTGTGAGTTTATGAACCAACACCAATTTAAAACTCCAAAATAATATTCACGAATAAATTTATTTCCTGAAATGTCGGACTGTCACCAAAACGGTGTATGTAAATGTAAGAACATAAAGTAGAATCCTCCGATTTAGACGTAGTCGATGCTACTTCAAGACGTAAATCTAAATTTCTTCCCAAAAATAAGTGAGTTCATAATGTAACATTAAAATAATATTTCCAAATAAATATTGAAAATAAAATATCAACCATAAAATACTTGTTATCTAGCTATATCATGGAGTTACCTTGAAGCCTTGATCACTTGGTGGCCATTTTAACAACAAAGGAGGTGATTTGCTTGTGTCCTAGGGCTGATTTGTCAACTTATTTTCTTGGTGTTACATTTGGTGTTTATCAAGTTCTTGTCTTCCAAAAACAAGATATACTCTTGGTTGGTAAAGAAGATCATCCTCTCCATTTTCTCTTGTTATTTTTGTAAAGATAAAATGTATTTTCTTTCTTTTGTATATGTATATGATGAATATATGAAGATAAAAATGTTGTGTGGGGATCATGTGTTGATAAATATGCTTAAAAAGATTAATAACCATAAGAAACAAGGCTAAAATCATGATTAATTTGTTGGCTGTATAAAAACAGTATATAACTAAAACTTGAACTGATAAACTTGCATGGTAGAATCCATTTACAGTAAGTAAAACATGTTATACACATGCGAGAGTTGGCCATGCAATGGAATCATTAAAACGAGTGAGATATGATCAAAACAAGATGAGTGTGCTAATCTGAATAAGCTGTTTTGTAGGGACTGTTAAGGATAGTTAAACTTAAAATGAGCAGTAGCTATAACTAAGTTAATTGTAGCACATAATATAAGTTCATGCCATCCAAAAATGAGCTTCTAATTCATTGTATAACTCTAGATATGATAAAAATGGTGAAGATGAAAATAAAAATCAGATTTTGAAGAATTAATATTTATTACTATTATATAAGCACTCAAATTATATAGTATAAAATGTGAAATTAAAACCCACTAACTTATTAATTTAATTTATATAAATATATATAAGGTTAAATAAATGGATAAATTATAAAAATGGTAGGGGAATAATATTCAAAAGTTATAAAAACTATAAACATGATTTTTACGACTTTTTTCAGCTATTACGGTAAAATTAACGTTTTTCGCCAATTAAAACTTAGACGATCAAACCCGTCTACTGTAAAGTTCTTAAAAGTCATATACTGATATATAAGTATCTAATACAAGTAAAAACCGATAAAACACGAACTATAGGACATACGGACATTAACGAGCTAAGTAAGCATATTGGACTAATAATTGGACTAAATAAGTTAAACACTTATAAAAAGTACTTATTGGGCTTAACCCATTTGGGCCCAACATGTAAAATATAAATACTGATAATATAAGTATAAAATGAAATAATACAAGTTAAAGAACTTATAATAAGCTTATTGGACTTAAAACACGTAAATAGGTAAAACTAGTAAATAGTAAAAAGTTACCAATACGTAAACACTAAAATGAGTAAACAAGGATATATAAACCCACTTGATCATCATCATATGTACAAAAATAATCATATGTATATTGTTATTTTGATAAAAGTCACTGGACACTAAGACCGATTATTATTTATATAGGTTTCCGTGACCGAAGCACGCCCATAGCCGATAATCCGCCTTTCATTATCAACGTGAGTTCATAGCCTCACACTCTTTTAAATGTTTTATAAAACGATTTGTAAACCCGCGAGGGAGATAACATGCTAGATTTTGATAAAA
The DNA here is from genome assembly GCA_025667525.1 of Glebionis coronaria. Lineage (NCBI taxonomy): Eukaryota > Viridiplantae > Streptophyta > Magnoliopsida > Asterales > Asteraceae > Glebionis > Glebionis coronaria. The sequence continues at coordinate 281,198,624 of CM046881.1, forward strand.
ATAGAACACAAGTAGTCCTGATGGTATGTTTAATGATATGGACCCGAATGATGCTATGACCCTATAAACGAGACAAAAAGGATTATTAGTAGTTAGGTTATGTCACTTAAAGTCCCATTAGCATGAATTATGAACTACCGGGATTTGGTAGACGCTTATGCACTTGATAGTACTATTTGGGGACGATCACCCCAGTTTGCGTCTTGACGGTTGATCCCCGTCGTACCACATTGATTGGTAAGCGAATTTATGTATGAGAAGATTCCATAGCGTGATTTTTGTGACGACACGCTAACTTAGATGGGCAAATTGTTTGTCGGGTTCGCGGCCCGTTGTTTTCACAGTAAGGTAACAATGTCATGTGGCTAATAATAATCCATAATGTATCCTATATATAGAAAACGATAACGACGCCAATAACGATAATAATATTACCTATAATGGTAATATTGAGGCTACGGTCTCATGGACGGTTTAAGATATATGCTTGATTTATATATTGCCTGACTAGCAATACGAGGACTTACTTCTGATATTATACTTGTGTTCTGATTTTAACGATTGTTTTATATAACGGTTTTTATTAAACTCTATGAATTCACTCGGCATTCGCTGATATGATTTTTGCATGTTTTTATCTCAGGTGCTTGAAGGTAATCCGGATGGAGATCGACTCGGATTGCCCACATAATATTAAAAATGTTCATTCGATCTATGTTTTGTAAACTTAATGACCTGTATAATTTGGGACCTGTTGTACACTTTAAAACTTTTTATCGAATGAATGTATGTTGAACCTTGTACAACCATTTTTATGTGTTGTTTATGATTGGAGTTATTGTGCTATCCCGTAACACTCTGAAAGGGTATTTCAGAGTGTTACGGGATAGCACAATAACTCCAATCATAAACAACACATAAAAATGGTTGTACAAGGTTCAACATACATTCATTCGATAAAAAGTTTTAAAGTGTACAACAGGTCCCAAATTATACAAGTCATTAAGTTTACAAAACATAGATCGAATGAACATTTTTAATATTATGTGGGCCATCAGAGTCGATCTTCATCCGGATTACCTTCAAGCACCTGAGATAAAAACATGCAAAAATCATATCAGCGAATGCCGAGTGAATTCATAGAGTTTAATAAAAACCGTTATATAAAACAATCGTTAAAATCAGAACACAAGTATAATATCGGAAGTAAGTCCTCGTATTGCTAGTCAGGCAATATATAAATCAAGCATACATCTTAAACCGTCCATGAGACCGTAGTCTCAATATTACCATTATAGGTAATATATTCATCGTTATTAGCGTCGTTATTGGATTACATTATGGATTATTATTAGCCGCATGACATTGTTACCTTACTATGAAAAGAACGGGCCGCGAACCCTTCAAACAATTTGCCCATCTAAGTTAGAGTGTCGTCACAAAAATCACGCTATGGAATCTTCTCATACATAAATTCGCTTACCAATCAATGTGGTACGACGGGGATCAACCGTCAAGGCGCGAACTGGGGTGATCGTCCCCAAATAGTACTATCAAATGCATAAGCGTCTACCAAATCCCGGTAGTTCACAATTCATGCTAATGGGACTTTAAGTGACATAACCTAACTACTAATAATCCTTTTTGTCTCGTTTATAGGGTCATAGCATCTTTTGGGTCCATATCATTGAGCATACCATCGGGACTACTTGTGTTCTATTTTTATCAAAAACTAGCATGTTTCTCCCTCGCGGGTTTACAAATCATTTTATAAAACATTTAAAAGAGTGCAAGGCTATGAACTCACGTTGATAATGAAAGGCGGATTATCGGCTACGGGCGTGCTTCGGTCACGGAAACCTATAAAAATAATAATCGGTCTTAGACTCTTGTCCAATGACTTTTATCAAAATAACAATATACATATGATGATTTTATACATATGATGATGATCAAGTGGGTTTATATATCCTTGTTTACTCATTTTAGTGTTTAAGTATTGGTAGCTTTTTACTAGTTTACTAGTTTTACCTATTTACATATTTTAAGTCCAATAAGCTTATTATAAGTTCTTTAACTTGTATTAATTCATTTTATACTTTTATTATCAGTATCCACACTTTACTTGTTGGGCCCAAATGGGTTAAGCCCAATAAGTACTTTTTATAAGTGTTTAACTTATTTAGTCCAACTATTAGTCCAATATGCTTACTTAGCTCGTTAATGTCCGTATGTCCTATAGTTCGGGTTTTATCGGTTTTAACTTGTATTAGATACTTATATATCAGTATATGACTTTTAAAAACTTTACATTAGAAGGGTTTGATCGTCTAAGTTTTAATTGGCGAAAAACGTTAATGTTACGGTAATAGCCGAAAAAGTCGTAAAAATCAACACCAAGTCCCCACACAATATTTTTATCATCATATATCCATCATATACATATACAATAGGAAATAAAATACATGATTACATAATCAAAATAACAAAAGGATGGGGAGGACAATCTTTATACCACCATGATGATGTAGGTTATGACCAAGACATGGATTTTGATGGAGAAACTTGTGATAAACCAAGACCATCTTCAAGACCACCATTCTTCAAGAACTCTTTGTGGAAAATCAGCCCCAAGACTCCATAGAAACTTCTCCTTGGATGTTAAAACTTGCACCAATCTTCATCTCTTTGGAAGGAGATTAACATATGTAAGTTATAACAATAGTTTGTGGTTAAATTTAGATCAAATGGGGTGTTTTGTGTGAGAGTGGGACGAAATCATAGAGAGAGGAAGAGAGGATTTTAGTTGTTTTGCATGAGAGAAATGAGACTAGTGGTTTGTGTTTGAGCTAGTTAGTGGTTTTGAAAGATGTAGCTTACATTGTAAGCTTACAAGTTAACAAGTGTTAACTTGTTAAGGAAATCTTGACACATAAGGGTGTGTGTCATGGTTTTTCCGTCCCATGTGTAGGGGTGGGGCAAAACTTGTTTTTGTCTCATCCCCAATTATTTACGGGTACTCCTCGATTCTAGTTTCCTCGACTTGCGTGCCCTCGGGTCGTTTTACAAAAAACGTTTTTATAAATTATGAATCAACGGCACAAAACGAATCTAATAAAAATTGTCTCATCAAAAACGGAGTTCGAAAACGTAAATACGTAATCCTAAGGTTTCCGGTTTAGTCGTAAAGGACGTTAAATTAAAATCGTAAGTCCTAATCTCCTCTCGTAAATTTGTGAGTTTATGAACCAACTCCAAATTAAAATCCCAAAATAATATTCACAAGCAAATTTATTTTCTGAAATGTCGGACTGTCACCAAAGACGGTGTATGTAAACGTGAGCACGTAACGTAGAATCCTCCGGTTTAGACGTAGTCGATGCTACTTCAAGACGCTGTGACAATCCGTCAATTTATGGTTGATATTTTATTCTCAAGTATAATTTAAAAACATTATTTTAATGTTATATTATGAATTCACTCATTTCTGGGAAGAAATTTGGATTTACGTCTTGAAGTAGCATCGACTACGTCTAAACCGGAGGATTCTACGATTACGTGCTTACGTTTACATACACCGTTTTGGTGACAGTCCGACCTTTCAGGAAATAAATTTATTCGTGAATATTATTTTGAGATTTTAAATTTGTGTTGGTTAATAAACTCACAAATTTACGAGAAGTAATTAGGACTTACGATTTTAATTTAACGTCCTCTACGACTAAACCGGAAACTTAGGATTACGTATTTACGTTTTCGAACTACGTTTTTGATGAGACAATTTTTATTAGATTCGTTTTGTGCCGTTGATTCATAATTTATAAAAACGTTTTTCGTAAAACGACCCGAGGGCACACAAATCGAGGAAACTAGAATCGAGGAGTACCCGTAAATTAGCGGGATGGGACAAAATAATTTATCCCACCCCACTAACTTAAGGGGCGGCCAAACATGACACCAGATCAAGGATGTGGCATCAATTTAGCACTTAGCTTACAAGTGTAAGCTAGCCTTACAACTTAAGCTACCACTAACACAAAAACCATCAACCTTCTCACATACTACCATTCAAACATGCAAAACCAACTAAAAACTCTCTCAACATCATCACCATTGCCGTCCCATATTCAAGAACAAACACCCCTTTTGATCTTTTCTAGCCATAAAATACTTGTTATCTAGCTATATTATGGAGTTACCTTGAAGCCTTGATCACTTGGTGGCCATTTTAACAACAAAGGAGGTGATTTGCTTGTGTCCTAGGGCTGATTTCTCAACTTACTTTCTTGGTGTTTGATGATCTTGGGGATACATTTGTTGTTCATCAAGTTCTTGTCTTCCAAAAACAAGATATACAAAGAAGATCATCCTTTCCATTTTCTCTTGTCATTTTTGTAAAGATCAAATGTATTTTCTTCCTTGTTGTATATGTATATGATGAATATATGATGATAAAAATGTTGTGTGAGGATCAAGTGTTGATAAATATGCTTAAAAAGATTAATAACCATAAGAAACAAGGCTAAAATCATACTTAATTTGTTGGCTGTATAAAAACAGTATGTAACCAAAACTTGAACTGATAAATTTGCATGGTGGAATCCATTTACAGTAAGTACAACATGTCATACACATGTGAGAGTTGGGCATGCAATGGAATCATTAAAATGAGTGAGATATGATCAAAACAAGATGAGTGTGCTAATATGAATAAGCTGTTTTGTAGGGACTGTTAAGGATAGTTAAACTTAAAATGAGCAGTAGCCATAGTAAGTTAATTGTAGCACATAATATGAAGTTAATGCCATCCAAAAATGAGCTTCTAATTCAATATAAAACTCTAGATATGATAAAAATGGTGAAGATGAAAATAAAAATCAGATTTTGAAGAATTAATGTTTATTACTATTATATAAGCACTCAAATTATATAGTATAAAATGTAAAATTAAAAACCACTAACTTATGAATTTCATTTATATAAATATGTATAAGGTTAAATAAATGGAAAATTTATAAAAATGGTAGTTGAATAAGATTTATAAGTTATAAAAACTATAAACTTGATTTTTACGACTTTTTTGGCTATTACCGTAAAATTAACGTTTTTCGCCAATTAAAACTTAGACGATCAAACCCGTCTAATGTAAAGTTTTTAAAAGTCATATACTGATATATAAGTATCTAATACAAGTAAAAACCGATAAAACCCGAACTATAGGACATACGGACATTAACGAGCTAAGTAAGTATATTGGACTAATAATTGGACTAAATAAGTTAAACACTTATAAAAAGTACTTATTGGACTTAACCCATTTGGGCCCAACATGTAAAGTGTGGATACTGATAATATAAGTATAAAATGAAATAAAACAAGTTAAAGAACTTATAATAGGCTTATTGGACTTAAAATAGGTAAATAGGTAAAACTAGTAAACTAGTAAAAAGTTACCAATACGTAAACACTAAAATGAGTAAACAAGGATATATAAACCCACTTGATCATCATCATATGTACAAAATCATCATATTTATATTGTTATTTTGATAAAGTCATTGGACAAAAGTTTAAGACCGATTATTATTTATATAGGTTTCCGTGACCGAAGCACGCCCGTAGCCGATAATCCGCCTTTCATTATCAACGTGAGTTCATAGCCTCGCACTCTTTTAAATGTTTTTATGAAATATTTTATAAACCCGCGAGGGAGATAACATGTTAGTTTTACTAAAATAGGACACCATTTGTCCTGATTGTTTGTTTATTGATTTGGACCCGAATGATTGTATGACCCGATGAATGATTATATTACCCGATAGATGAAATTAAATGGATTATTAAAGTTAGGTTATGTCACTAAAAGTCCCATTAGCATGAATTGTGAACTACCAGGATTTGGTAGACGCTTGTGCATATAATAGTACTATTTGGGGACGATCACCCCAGTTCGCGCCTTGACGGTTGATCCCCGTCGTGCCACATTGATTGGTAAGCGAATTTATGTATGAGAAGATTTACATAGCGTGACCTTTGTGACGACACGCTAATTTCGATGGGCAAATGAGTTTCGGGCTAGCTACCCGTTGTTTGGTTTAGTAAGGTAACAATGTCATGCGGCTTATAATAATCCAAATTAACGAAATACTGCTATACGCACCGAATTACGATGTATTGTCTGACTAGCAATACGGGGTCATACTATTGATATTATGTTCGTGTTTTGGTTTTCATAACCATAATCATATAACGGTTTTTATTTAACTCCATACAACGTTATAAAACGTATTGTATGATATTTTTACGACATTGGTTCGTATAATGATTTTTAAGGGAAATGCCTATATTATGCTTTTGATAAGGATTTGTATAAACTGACTTTGGCTATTTTATGGCCTATTACAAAGATTTGTACAAAATGGTTTTTGGTAATAATTTTATACTGATGTTATATTGATGGATTTTATTAAACTCTATGAATTCACTCGGCGTTATCGCTGACCTTTTCTTTTAACATGTTTTGTCTCAGGTACTTGAAGGTAATTCTCGGGAAGACAACAAGAATTCATGGCCCGCACTTAAATAATAATTTCCATTCAAATTCTTTGTAAAACTTGTATGAAATACAATGACATGGGACCTATGTAACTTTGATATTTATGAATGGAAATGCTTTATTATTAAAACGACGCGACTTTTAAGCGTTGTCTATGATGTGAGAAATGTGCTACCCCGTAACACCAACTAGTCTTTCACAGTACTGAGTTGTATAAATTTTGGGGGTGTTACAGTTTGGTATCAGAGCTCTCGTTACAGAGAACGAAAGATTTTTAAAACCAAGGTTTTGAATAAAACATTTCAAAATCTTTTAACTATAAACATTTTTCTAAAAATGTCTAAAAATCTTTTGACTATAACGGTGCCGAAGAATTCCTGAGTTACCGACAAGGCCAGACTAAGAAGTGTTATTTTAATATATATATATAACTTGGATTATATATATATATATATATATATATATATATATATATATATATATATATATATATATATATATATATATATATATATATATATATATATATATATATATATATATATATATATATATATATATATGATGTAATTTGATTACATGATTGTTTGATGATTATTTTGATATTTATACGAGGTATTTATACGACGTAGATTGTCACAAGGAACCCTAAATCCCCTAGTAAATTAATCGAAGCTATTCTCGTAGGAATTCTAGCTATCCTAGATCTAAACCAAGTTGTGGATTTTATGATCCCAACAAAATGGTTAATATTCGTAGAAATGTTGATATTAGTTGATTGTGATATTGAAGAAGAATTGGCGAGATTAAATCTGATGTCGATGTCATGACGATCTTTCCTTATAGAGTGGAGTTTGACAAAACGTTACCACCTAGAAAGATGTCATCTGATTCGTGTCATCCAATTCTTAAATTGAAATCGAAAGGGTGAATGTTGCACTTGAGGCTGTCATTGGAACCATTACCCAAAAGCCTCATGCCACTAGTACCTTTCCGAGAAGTCTAATTGAATGTGTGAGTCATTTCATACAAGTGACTCGTTTGATAACTATTGTTGAAAGAGCTATAGGATTGGAAATTAAGTGTTGATTCATATCGAGCTTTTATTGCCCTTTTAAGGTTTATGAATAAGGTTGAAAGTATTGAAAAATGAAGTAGGATATCGCATTGAGTATAAGATTGATTGAAACTTGAATGAAATAAAACTTAACTTGTATGGAATAAGAAATTGTTAAGAGGAAGTCGTTAAGTCCTGTAATTGAATTATAAGGTTTTAAATGATTGTTAGTTTGTGTTAAGGGTTGTTCCTAGGCCATTGTCCACTAATGAGGATGCCCAGTGTCCAGGAAATAAATTGAAGAAATCTTCTTCTGAATAGGGACCGATGGATCTTCCGGGACAGGTGGAACCCCCATGACCCTTGTAGATTAGTATTCATTGTGGTATCTTTTAAAAATAATCCCTAATTTAACTGAGACATCAGTTGGTAGGATGAGTTCTTGAAATTGTATGACATAGTGACACGTAATGTGTTACGGTACAATTTAGGCTTGTTTGTGATTTATGAAAAGACTACCTTTGATTGCTAAATTCTACATGTATCGATGTTATCTATATTTTATTGCTTCATCCTAATGTTCGCGTTAGTGATGCAACCATTGAACAAGTACTCATCTCGATTTGAGTTACGTTGTGGATTATTCTTTTTGAGTGCCATCAAGGTCATGAACCTCATGATTATTTGGCTAAGCTCATTTCCTATTATATTGTAGTTAGTTCTTGGTGAACAACTCTTCATCACTCTTTTGCAGATCACTAATTGTTTTTATAAGATAAAACAATATCCCTTGATAAATATTGAATTTTCATCACTGAATGGATTATTTAAAGTGAGATTTATAAGTAATGATTATCGAAATGAAGTTGTTTATAAAACACCTTGGAAAACTTAATTGTTTTCATAACAAAGAAAATCTTTATAAATTTATTCTTGATTCTTATTTAAGAATTAAGCATTCAAATGTTTTTATTATAAACATGATGATAAAATTTTGACGAACTGAGTATTGCATCGTTAATCTTGAAATTGTATATAGTTACGCGCCTACATACAATTTGGAATGGACCATGCAAGGCTGATTAGTAGTCACCATAAAACTGATTAATAAACACTACATTTTATTTAAAGATTGTGAAAGATTAAAATTTTATGAGATCTGCAAAAAGTGCAAAATAGGGACATATTATTAGGGACACCTACATATGTGCCTGCAGCATCTATTCTTCTGAGTCGAATTTGCTCATCTGTGGAAATTTTCTTATTTGACAATTAACAATTCTTTCTTGTCCAATTCTCCCGTAGTGAGATTCTTAGGAAAAGTATATGATTACCGAGTGTTGATACCCGACTGGATGTATCGACGTTCCTATCATTTCTTTTGATTTGATTTCATTTGAATGACCTGGGTAACGATCCGAGGAGCTTTCGAATGCGTACTCAAATTATGAAAACATGAGATATATTCATATTCGTTAAATGTTTTCGTCTATATCTGATTTGAAATTCTCTCGCATAGATTATGCGTTGACCTTACTCTTTTGATGGTAGTTGTGTCTCCATATATACTTGAATTTATGATGGATTATGATTTATTATTAGTCTTTTGAGAAGTTCACATCTTATCGACGGCAATTAAACTGGAAAGTTGATAGTGCTAGTAGAATGGATTGATTGATTATGACATGACGACATTGTCTTAATTAATGGGAACTCGAATGGAATTCCCCTAAATGATAAGATGTTGATTATCAAAAATGATCTAAATAATTTTTGATGGATGACCACATCCTGCATTTAGACTTGAAATTATACCGTGAATGGTTGTGAACTAGTTATAGATATTGTAATCTAGAAGAACCTAATATGAATTTATTAAAAGATGTTTCTGTTATCTGAAACTTTAGAAGGTATTTGCTGGTGAATTACCTAGACTTTCGCCAAGGAAAGTTGAATTTGGTATTGATTATATTCCCGTTGTTGCACCCGTGGCATGTGCACTGTACGTCAGCATGAAGAGCTATGGTGTTATTATTCCTTATATTTATAGATTACTGTGAACTGAGTAAATTGACAATCGAAAACGATATCCATGACTCGAAATGGAAGATTTGTTCGATCATTTACAAGGTTCTAGCGTATGTTTTAAAGATTTGATCCACGGCATGGTTATTATCAACTTCGCGTCCGCGAAGAAGATTATCTATTCCAATCACTACATCCAGAACTTGTAATGAACATTATAAGTTTCACGTGATGACGTCTGGATTGACTAATACACGTGTAGCATTCATAAATTTGGTGAATCACGTGTGTAGACTGCAATTTGATAAATGCATGCTCGTGATCATTAAGGATCATTTGTTTGTTTATAAGCATAAGAAGGAGTTAGTAATTATTTATAGATTGCCCTAAATTTGCCGAACAATTAAAACATGTACCTTGAATAATTAACATGTGATTAAAGACTTAATCCTTTACATTATTTGACCATGTGATTAAAAGATAATGGAATCTATATTGACTCTTCAACAATTAAGAGCCCTTTTAAGATTTTGGGTTTTACCAAAAAGAAAATGGAAATATGTTTTGACAAACGTTTTAACAAAGGATTTTTAAGGGATTATTCCCTTATAGCCAAAACATTTAACTAAACTCCTGTTTAGGGGTAAATATTTTTGCACACCTTAAGACAACCTAATAAGGATTGAGGAAAATATTTAAACCATGACTTAAAATTTGAAAAGACAATTTTTGCTTTTCAACTAAGAAAATTTTACCAAAGAATAAACAAAGATTTTTCAAACATTTACGAATCTTATTAGTTATTTTCGATAAATCAGTAAAAATCGTGTTAATTAAATTCAAATTTATTTTGAGCATTTTATATAACTGGTCGAACTAAGAAATTTAAAATTTTTACGTTTACGTTTCATAAGAATTTAATAATTATTATCTAATTAATTGTAATAATTATCGTGTCGAGAGACTTGGTAGCCGGGTTTGAATCCCATCGTAATGCCTTGAAGCCCCTTAATGGGAAACTGGATGGCTAGCATGGGGGTTGATATTCTCTTCGTGAGATGATTCGAACTCAGGTCGAGAGACTTGGTGCCTCGGTGGCACGCAAGATACTCCGCTGCACCAAACTGCCGTTCAAAAAAAAATAAAAAAAAATTGTAATAATTATCGACGCTTTAGACGTCGGATTGAGTAAAACAGATAAAAATAATAGTTGAGACGAAACTAAAACATAGAAGATATGAAGAAAGAAATTTTGAATTAATACGGTCATGTTATATATATTTCATCAGGAGAAAGTGAATATAGATACTGACACATTATATAGAAAGGATAAAGAATCAATTAAGATGTATTTCTTAATAATGACTGTGTAAAATAAATTGGCTAATAATATAAAAATAAACGATGTTTGTAAAAAGGATAATATAGATAATAAAAAGGGGGTTCACGACTAATGTGAACCATTAGAACAGAGAAGCCAATGGCGTTAAATGTTTTAAAAGGCCGTTTATGGTTGCCTAAACATGAAGGATTGTGAGATTTAATTATGTTGGAATCTCGTAAGTATAAGTATTCTATTCCTGTCATTTCTGATTTAATGTATCATTATCAGAAGAAGTTGTACTGATGGAAAATTATGAAGGCTGACATCGCCTCATACATTAGTAAACGTCTATCTATTGCAAAGGTCATCATCTGAATTTGATTCGATTTGGGTCATCGTCGACAGACTGACCAAATTTGCTAATATCATTTCTGTTAATGATAGATTTTTGATGAAGAAATTGACTCTTTTGTATTTAAAGGAGTTATGTAAACATGGTGTGCCTGTATCGATCATATCTATCAAGATCCTCGCTTCGCATCGAATTTCTAGAGATTTACTCAGAAGTCATTGAGAACGAACCTTGATGAGAGTACTATGTACCACCCCAATCGAAGGGACGAGGTAAAATAGCGATACAAAATACTATAAGTGCTGTTTTATGTTTGAATGATTGACCTTTGGTAATAAACCGTATAATCGTTTTCCTTTGGAGAGATTATCATTGATAATTATCGTGTTAGGATCGAGATCGAATCTTGTTAGGATCTAAATATTAGGGCATCTGTAAGCAGGAGTTGGGATGAAGACACCCGACATACACCCATTGTGAGTTGGACATGTCTTTTAGGATTAAGGTTTCCTATGATGGCGAACCTAACCTTACAAAATATTCGACCCGCGAGACCTGAAATGATTGTTGAAATTAGGAGCTATTATTGACTGCCGATAGTGGGCAAGAGGTTATGTGAATATGAAATGTAGATCTTGAAGTGCCAGATGGGTAGCGAAGTTATGCCAAAAATTTTAACCATGGAAAAATAAATTGGTGATCTGAAAGATAATGGGATGTAAGTCCCCGTTGTATGGGACATGAGATGATGTAAAAGATTGGTTTGAAAGGCATATAAGCTGGATCTACCGTAGGACTTCAAGAGCTGCGTGAATTATGTTTCGTAAATCGAACTTGATAAATATCTATCAAGTGAAAATCTGAATTCTTCTTGATAAATTTTAGATCGGCGAAAAGTTGCATTCATCAAAAACCCGTGAACATCATGGATAGAGAAAGTAAGTCAACATTAAGCCTGATCGTACTCCCGTAGTTATGTTTGATGAAACTCGCGTATTGTAATGAATTGCACTTGTGAGAAAAGACCGAATGTGGAGGAAATACCCACATGGCTTTAACTCTATAAGAAGCGAGTAGTAAGATGATCTTTGAGGACAAAGATCCTGTTTAGGGGTAAATGCTATGACAATCCGTCAATTTATGGTTGATATTTTATTCTCAAGTATAATTTAAAAACATTATTTTAATGTTATATTATGAACTCACTCATTTCTAGGAAGAAATTTGGATTTACGTCTTGAAGTAGCATCGACTACGTCTAAACCGGAGGATTCTACGATTACGTGCTTACATTTACATACACCGTTTTGGTGACAGTCCGACCTTTCAGGAAATAAATTTATCCGTGAATATTATTTTGAGATTTTAAATTTGTGTTGGTTCATAAACTCACAAATTTACGAGAAGAAATTAGGACTTACGATTTTAATTTAATGTCCTCTACGACTAAACCGGAAACCTTAGGATTACGTATTTACGTTTTCGAACTCCGTTTTTGATGAGACAATTTTTATTAGATTCGTTTTGTGCCGTTGATTCATAATTTATAAAAACGTTTTTCGTAAAACGACCCGAGGGCACGCAAATCTAGGAAACTAGAATCGAGGAGTACCCGTAAATTAGCGGGATGGGACAAAATAATTTATCCCACCCCACTAACTTAAGGGGCGGCCAAACATGACACCACATCAAGGATGTGGCATCAATTTAGCAGTTAGCTTACAAGTGTAAGCTATCCTTACAACTTAAGCTACCACTAACACAAAAACCATCAACCTTCTCACATACTACCATTCACACATGCAAAACCAACTAAAAACTCTCTCAACATCATCACCATTGCCGTCCCATATTCAAGAACAAACACCCCTTTTGATCTTTTCTAGCCACAAAATACTTGTTATCTAGCTATATTATGGAGTTACCTTGAAGCCTTGATCACTTGGTGGCCATTTTAACAACAAAGGAGGTGATTTGCTTGTGTCCTATGACTTATTTCTCAACTTACTTTCTTGGTGTTTGATGATCTTGGGGATACATTTGGTGTTCATCAAGTTCTTGTCTTCCAAAAACAAGATATACTCTTGGTTGGTAAAGAAGATCATCCTTTCCATTTTCTCTTGTTATTTTTGTAAAGATCAAATGTATTTTCTTTCTTGTTGTATATGTATATGATGAATATATGATGATAAAAATGTTTTGTGGGGATCAAGTGTTGATAAATATGCTTAAAAAGATTAATAACCATAAGAAACAAGGCTAAAATCATGCTTAATTTGTTGGCTGTTTAAAAATAGTATGTAACCAAAACTTGAACTGATAAGTTTGCATGGTGGAATCCATTTACAGTAAGTACAAGATGTCATACACATGTGAGAGTTGGACATGCAATAGAATCATTAAAATGAGTGAGATATGATCAAAACAAGATGAGTGTGCTAATCTGAATAAGCTGTTTTGTAGGGACTGTTAAGGATAGTTAAACTTAAAATGAGCAGTAGCCATAACTAAGTTAATTGTAGCACATAATATGAAGTTCATTCCATCAAAAAATGAGCTTCTAATTCATTGTAGAACTCTAGATATGATAAAAATGGTGAAGATGAAAATAAAAATCAGATTTTGAAGAATTAATGTTTATTACTATAATATAAGCACTCACATTATATAGTATAAAATGTGAAATTAAAACCCACTAACTTATGAATTTCATTTATATAAATATGTATATGGTTAAATAAATGGACAATTTATAAAAATGGTAGTTGAATAAGATTTATAAGTTATAAAAACTATAAACTTGATTTTTACGACTTTTTCGGCTATTACTGTAAAATTAACGTTTTTCGCCAATTAAAACTTAGACGATAAAACCCGTCTAATATAAAGTTTTTAAAAGTCATATACTGATATATAAGTATCTAATACAAGTAAAAACCGATAAAACCCGAACTATAGGACATACGGACATTAACGAGCTAAGTAAGCATATTGGACTAATAATTGGACTAAATAAGTTAAACACTTATAAAAAGTACTTATTGGGATTAACCCATTTGGGCCCAACATGTAAAGTGTGGATACTGATAATATAAGTATAAAATGAAATAATACAAGTTAAAGAACTTATAATAGGCTTATTGGACTTAAAATAGGTAAATAGGTAAAACTAGTAAACTAGTAAAAAGTTACCAATACGTAAACACTAAAATGAGTAAACAAGGATATATAAACCCACTTGATCATCATCATATGTACAAAATCATCATATTTATATTGTTATTTTGATAAAGTCATTGGACAAAAGTCTAAGACCGATTATTATTTATATAGTTTTCCGTGACCGAAGCACGCCCGTAGCCGATAATTCGCCTTTCATTATCAACGTGAGTTCATAGCCTCGCACTCTTTTAAATGTTTTTATGAAATATTTTATAAACCCGCGAGGGAGATAACATGTTAGTTTTACAAAAGTAGGACACCATTTGTCCCGATTGTTTGTTTATTGATTTGGACCCGAATGATTGTATGACCCGATGAATGATTATATGACCCGATAGATAAAATTAAATAGATTATTAAAGTTAGGTTATGTCACTAAAAGTCCCATTAGCATGAATTGTGAACTACCGGGATTTGGTAGACGCTTGTGCATATAATAGTACTATTTGGGGACGATCACCCCAGTTCGTGCCTTGACGGTTGATCCCCGTCGTGCCACATTGACTTGTAAGCGAATTTATGTATGAGAAGATTTACATAGCATGACCTTTGTGATGACACGCTAATTTAGATGGGCAAATGAGTTTCGTGCTAGCTACCCGTTGTTTGGTTTAGTAAGGTAACAATGTCATGCGGCTTATAATAATCCAAATTAACGAAATACTACTATACGCACCGAATTACGATGTGTTGCCTGACTAGCAATACGGGGTCATACTATTGATATTATGTTCGTGTTTTGGTTTTCATAACCATAATCATATAACGGTTTTTATTTAACTCCATACAACGTTATAAAACGTATTGTATGATATTTTTACGACATTGGTTCGTATAATGATTTTTAAGGCAAATGCCTATATTATGCTTTTGATAAGGATTTGTATAAAATGACTATGGCTATTTTATGGCCTATTACAAAGATTTGTACAAAATGATTTTTGGTAATAATTTTATACCGATGTTATATTGATGGATTTTATTAAACTCTATGAATTCACTCGGCGTTATCGCTGACCTTTTCTTTTAACATGTTTTGTCTCAGGTACTTGAAGGTAATTCTCGGGAAGACAACAAGAATTCATGGCCCGCACTTAAATAATAATTTCCATTCAAATTCTTTGTAAAACTTGTATGAAATACAATGACTTGGGACCTATGTAACTTTGATATTTATGAATGGAAATGCTCTATTATTAAAACGACGCGACTTTTAAGCGTTGTCTATGATGTGAGTAATGTGCTACCCCGTAACACCAACTAGTCTTCCACTGTACTGAGTTGTATAAATTTGGGGGTGTTACAGTGTATTAAATTCCATATCTTTTGAACACTCTATGCTTATAGTATAATTTGATACCAACGGCACTATTATAAAATGGATAAATTATAATCAAAGATGTGGGCAATACTGATTAGCACACTCATAATGTAAAGTTTTTGAACAAACTGTAACATACTGAACACTCTATGATTAATGATCACCGTCGTTTAGAACAAGGCTAAAATCATGATTAATGAACATTATCAATCTCGTTAAACCAAGGTTTTGAACAAAACTTTTCAAAATCCTTTGACAATGAACATTTGAGAAAATATTTGAAAAATCTTTTGACTATAACGGTGCCAGAGATCTCCGACGTTACCAACAAGCCCTATTGAGAAGATATATATTTTGATATATATAATTTAATTTATATATATGTATATATCGTGATTTCAGTATGTAATTGTTTAACTAGTATGTTATCCTAATACAAGATATATATATATAAATGCAGATTGTCATGGCTGACCCTAATATTCCTGTAGAAACCCATGCTATTCCCGAACCTAATGTTGATGATGATCCTTATTTAGACTTAGTAGATTATGATATGGATGATGATGAGGAGGAACCATTTGAGGATCCCGAGCCCGAGTTAGGACTAGGAGATCAGATTGCCCCTCAGGTTGATATGGTAGAGAATGAGATTGATAATGTTGATATAGAGAATGATGATGCGATTGGGTTATATAATTTAGATGATGAGTTTGACGACGAGGATGTCGAGGAGGATGTAGGTATAGACGTTGAGGTTGGTGATGATGAGGAAGTTGAGCTTATTTATCCTTATGATGTTCCAGAGGGTGAGCCTTTGCCCCCACCAGTTGATTTGTCTGATTCTGAGGTTGAGCTACCTAAGGATGAAATGTCTGAATCGTCTAAATCTGATTCTTAATCAGAGGAGGATGAGGATGATAATGCACCTGACGGTACTGATGGTATTGCTACACGTAGACGTGAGATAGGAGAGTCGTCTAGTACTCGAGAGGCTACTCATATTAATGGTCTTGCACCATGGGCCTTGAGACGTGATCTAGACGCTTCCCATGTTAAGAGTAGTATGACCGAGATTGGATTAGGTGTTGTTCAGACTCAAGTTGCTTATATGGAGTCGAAGACTAAGGTTGGTGAGAAAGAGCGGGAATTGCTTAGTTTGGATTTGAATGATGTAGAACGTGGTTTGAATGAGGCTTTTAGGAGGTTATCGGTGTTAGAAAGTGGTGAGTTTGCTGAAATGAAGAAAAAGGTGAATTCTATGGAGATTCAGTTGAATGTAGCTCGTGCGATGCATGAGAAAGCTGAAAAGGAGTTGAATATATCCGTGGGTTGGAATAGTAGATTTTATGCTGACATGGTTGAAAGAGGAGTGATCCGTAAGCGCCCAGCTGAAGATGTGTCTAGTGATCGTCCGACAAAGATACAAAAGATGATGGATGATGGACCATCTGGCGGTTCTCAGTAGACCAGTCTGTATTTAGTAGTGACCTTTGTATCTCTTGTACTTTTGTAGCTTTGACTGAACCGACTTGTTAGTAGTAGACTTGGCACGAATTTTGAGTGTATAGTGCTAGAACTTTGATATGGGATGTAACTAAGACAATGCTTTTGTTTCAAATCGAATGAAATATGTATCTTGTCTTGAATTCCATATTGTGCCTTATTTGTATCTTGATTATGAATTCAATCCATATTATATGAATCCTTTGTTGGGTGAATGCTTAATACTTTGAAATTGTGAAATTATAGAACTATGCCTGATACAAAGCTTTTGCTATGGGTCAGATTTAGTTCTCGGAATCTCCTCGAATTGATCACAGCTCTAAGTGGAATGATTTGTTCTTGGTGACAAAAAGGAGTTTGGTTATCTAATCTACTAAAAAGGGAAATGAATAAAGTAATAACGATTTAAGCTTAAAACAATTAAAAAGTAACACTTGAATTAAAAAGCTAAACCAAACAGCAACTGGAAAATACCCAAACTAAAAACACCCTATTCGGAATAAATATCCCTATGCGGAATAAATGACCAATTCGGAATAAATTCCCTATACTGAATAAATTGCTCAATGCGGAAAAACAGGCTATTCGGAAAACATGTTCTATTCGGAATAAAAAATTCAATTCGGAATAACAGGGCTTATGCGGAATATCTAGAATATTCCGAATAAAGGAATAAGAAAAATGCTATTCGGAAAGTTGTTTTATGCGGAATAAAAATGCAATTCGGAATAAATTTAAAAGTCTAATTCGGAATAATATTGCCTATGCGGAATGAGTGCTCAATTCGGAATGTCCAAAACATTCCGAATAAGGGAAAAGTAAAATGAAAATTCGGAATATCTCAATATTCCGAATAAGGAATGAAAGGAAAATGCTATTCGGAAAGTTTCTGGGCGAAGAACAGTAGCAGAAATAAAAGAAACAGGGAAAACGAATTTTAATCAAAATCAATCCAAATAATCGAAAGGGTTTTACCAAATTAACCAATAATCATTCAAATATCATAAGTAACAAATCCCAACAGTAAAAACACAAACTCAATAACTTTCAAAAGATCAAAATCAATCAAACAAGAACTTTTAGAACTTTGAATAAATATGGAGATGAACAAGATGAATGAACGGATTTGTATTTAAAGCTTAATGTAAAAGTAAACAAAAGTAATGATTAAAGACTTACTAGATTGATGAAAAATTAAAAATCACCAAACACCCTAATGGTGTTGGTGATGCTACGAGCAAGGAGAAGATGGGAAAACTAAAAACTAACTAACTCCTCATTGTGTGAAAGGAGAGTCCTTTTATACTCCTAGTGGTTGGTTGGTGAGTGGGCTTTCTTTTCTCTTTTCGTCTTTTCGTCTTTTCAGTAAAGTTGACGTTTTCGATTCTGATTCGGGATTTGTTGATGATTAAATTCAACTCGTCTTTTAATTTCTTCGTTTAATAGACTTGAGTTTCTTCGACATATAAAAATCTTCCGTCCTTGGTCCTTTTCTTCGATAATTCTTCAAATAGGCCCAGTGACTTCGAATCTTTTGCATCTCTTGGACAATAGACTTCGTCTTGAGTCTTTTTCTTCTATAAAACCCGTGCAATCCCATGTTTTCATTAATATTTATCCGGTTGGCTCTGAAAACACAATAAACACAAAAACCACGCATAATTCCAAACAAGTGATATTAAATACGTGTTTTGGTCTCGTTTTAGCCAGAATTAAGTGGAAAAAGGATGGGTGTTTACACACCTATCAAATCCCCTACACTTAACCATTGCCATGCCCTCATGCAATGCTTAGTGATAAAGCAATTTTACACTTTTTTCATAATTAATCAACCTTGGCCTTATTAAAATACTACTAAACAAAAATTTAAGTACTAAGAGAAATTAAAATCTTTAAAGTAAGTAAAAGGATAGAAAACCATTTTCACTTGAAAATAGCCACATGGAAATAACTTGCAAAGAAATCAATTACTTACATTAGGGC
This sequence comes from Glebionis coronaria, assembly GCA_025667525.1. Lineage (NCBI taxonomy): Eukaryota > Viridiplantae > Streptophyta > Magnoliopsida > Asterales > Asteraceae > Glebionis > Glebionis coronaria. The sequence continues at coordinate 281,217,970 of CM046881.1, forward strand.
TTTGGTGCTGCGAAGATTTATCACCCTCAAGTTTCACATTCCCCAAACTAAGCTTAAAAACGAGATCATTGTTATTATAAGTTAGTAAATCAAACACTTACACACATGGCTTAATTATATGCTTAAACTCCCTATATTCCTAGGTGTATCTCTTATATTTTATTTTTGTCTTAGAATGATCATGAAGATGCATTTTTGGACTTATTTCGATAGTTTATTTAGGCCGAAAGCAAAGTAGGACGATTTGATCAATAGTTAGCTAAAGGAAAAAATCTCTTAAAACTGCTTCTCGGGATATCAAAAAGTTCATATCTTGGCATAACTCGGTTCACGATTTGAGACCTTTCTCGGGCCGATATTTGGCATGTACTTCATTCTTCATATCTTGAGAGACGTGCTTGAGATAATGGTCTTCTCATTGTTAATAGAGTTTCTTCACGTGGAGACTTTTGAGGGGTACTCCAACTTTGTTGACCACGACTTCATGATTATTTCTTCAATCTCTAATTGGGATTTTGAGATACAACGATCCGCCTCCTTTTCGGACTTGGATCTATTTATCCTCATACCTTGTTTTTTTTTTGGGTAAAGGGGACTGACCCCGGTAAAATATATTACACCAAAAAACGTTGAAGTACAAACAGATGTAGGTGAAGTCCTACATCACGGCCCGTTACATGGGCTACAACCAGCACATACACAATGTGCACAAACCACAAAACTTACATAAGAATAACATGCCACTCTTATGACTACCAAATACATTGGAAAAAAGAATATAAATAAACATTACACCGCCGATTTTCCAACATATAAAAACCAAAACAGTAATTTCGTTTCCAGAAAAGCGTTTCCGAGTGTTACGCCAAGATTACTGCATAATGCCAACCCGTGTTGATCAATCACGTGACCTCCACATGGTAATAACCAAACCGAAACCCTAAGAAGTGTAGGGTATCGAACCAGCCGACTCTCCCAATCCATAGCAACAAAAAGCACTCATGCATGCACCTCCAGATCACGAACAACAAACACAGACATCCTGAACATCGTAGCAACCTTGCAAAGATCAAGTTATCATGAAAACAAACCTAAAAGGTTTTGCCAACGATCAAAAAACGAGTACCACTCGTAACTACTCTTAGCGAGTAGGATCATGTTACCCGAATCATAAGATTAAACGAACCAGTGGTAACCATGATAACAAAGCACACGATCCCCAGGATTGATATCGCAACCCTTAAGATGAACAACCTGTCAATAAAAACCCTAATTAAAGAGTTTACCCGATGCGATACCATGCGTGGATCCCACGAGTAGAACCTCCACGCAGTCAACCAATCGACCCATATAGATGTACAAACAAAACAGAGATCGAGAATAACCAAACCAAATCGAAACCCTAATGAAGAATCAAAAATGAATGAAGGGTAATTAGGGTTTCGAGATGGGCGATGTCCATTAGATAAACAGATAGAAACCAAAGCACAACCATTCTACAATAGTAAAAACCTTGAACCGATTGCATATCTTACGGCCAAAAATTCCTAGATCTGATCCAATGAGACGAATGGTAACCTTAATCAGAAGCACCAAACGAAACCCTAAATCAAGAAAAAAGAAATTAATAACAAATAAGATAGAGAGGCGGTTGCTAGGGTTTTTAGCCGGAATTTTAGGTAGAATGGTGGCCGGAAATCGCCCCCCTTCCTCATACCTTGTTAGGGTCTTTTCGGATAGACTTCTCCATGATCTTTATGGGAGTTGATTGCTTTTCGTCGTGAGTCTTGATCCTTCATATTGATTTTTGGAATAATGCTTTTCACATCACTTTGGATCTTCAGCAATAAAATGGAATCCTCATGCCTTGTTAGGGCCTTTTCGGACTCGCCAATCTTCACGCCCCGCTTCATAAGTGATGCCTTGGCTACGAACTCTTATCATTACCGAGCAACTTTTAAACGATCTTGGGCTAGAAGCTAAGTAACTTTTCAAATCATACGACCTTACTTATTGCAGATAAATTATTAGCAAGTGATGGGAGAATAGGCAAATAATTATACCAAGTGAGCTTGTGCAAGCATACCGACTTATAATTGACTCTATCATTTCTCGTTCTCCACAATTTAAAATCTCAAGTAATGAGACTCGTGGATACTTAGCCTAATAAACCAATTAAGGTATACATGGTTAAGGATACTAGCTAGAATAAACTTGGATAAGCCTATTCGGGTTGAGTCAAAATAAACGTAACGGGCCTAATATGTCAAAGATTTCTAAACTAGCTACACCACTTTATTAATATTTTTGACTTTATTGTGGAATATATACATATGAAAGCAACGACAAAAATTAAAAAATTACGACAAAATGGCCAAAGTTAATAAAAAATTTGAAAAATGTTGAAAAAGATGATGAAGGCATTTTCATGGAAAAGTCCACTTTAAAACTTCGATAGAAGTCCCCCCTACACTTAAGATAAACATTGTCCTCAATGTTTAAGCATGTGGGAAAAGTCTTCTCTACACTTATGACATTGTGCACGTTGGTTAACTCAAGTTAAGGAAGAGACGACTAAAGTGATCAATTTCAAATGTGAGTATGAAGAAAATTGAATCACGATAGTTGAGAGATAGAACCGGATTTCGGATAACACGGGATCACGGTTCTTCAGAGATTCCAAGAGTGCACTTATCCCTGTAATCACATCACCACACAAAGAGAAAGAACCTATAGAGGCCCCCCTACACTTAGGAGGTTAAACGGAAAAGGATAGATACTCGGGCTGCCTCCCGAGGAGCGCTTGTTTTTGATAACCAAGTCACGAGCCTGAATCGACCCAAAATTAGTTCATGGGGAACGTGGTGAGGGATGGAATCATCTCTTGAGAGATGTCCTCACCAAAGTACAATTTCAAACGCTGGCCATTCACCTTGAAGTTGGGCCCATTTGGCTGAGAAAGCTCAATGGTGCCATAGGGAAAGACATTGGTGATGGTGAATGGACCAGACCAGCGGCTCTTCAACTTGCCTGAGAAGATCTTCAACCGAGAGTTAAAGAGTAAGACTTGATCACCAACGTGGAACTATCGGTTCTTGATTTTAGCATCGTGGATAATCTTGGTCTTCTCCTTGTAGATCAATGAGTTCTCGTAAGCTTGATTCCTCAATTCTTGTAGCTCGTTGAGTTGAATCTTGCGAAAATCACCGGCTTTGTTGATGTCGAAGTTAGCCCACTTCAAGGCCCAGTATGCCTTATGTTCCAGCTCGATGGGGAGGTGGCAAGCTTTCCCGTACACAAGACGATAGGGCGTACAGTCGATCGGGGTCTTGTAAGCAGTACGGAAAGCCCACAGAGCATCATCTAACTTATCGGCCCACGCGGCGCGATGCTCTCCCACAGTACGATACAAAATTCTCTTCAATCCACGGTTGGATATCTCGGCTTGACCGTTGGTTTGAGGATGATAAGCGGTGGAAAGACGGTGATTGACACCATACTTCGCCATGACTCTTGCAAATTGATCATTGCAAAAATGAGTCCCGCGGTCACTGATTATAGCACGAGGAACACCGAATCGAGCAAACAGTTGTTTCAAGAATTTACAAACCACCCTCGCGTCGTTAGTGGGTAAAGCCTTGGCTTCAACCCATTTGGAAACGTAGTCAACAGCGACAAGGATGTATTTGTTGCCTTTAGAAGAAGGGAATAGCCCCATAAAGTCGATGCCCCACACATCAAAGATTTCACATTCTTGTATGAAATTTTGAGGCATCTCATCTTTATGTGTGATCTTGCCTTGTTTTTGGCAAGCATCACAATGTTTAACCAACTCGTGAGCATCACGGTAAATGGTGGGCCAATAGAATCCCGAATCAAACACTTTTTTGGCAGTGTAGTTGGGACCAAAGTGACAACCGGTGGGTCCTTTGTGGCAAGCCTGGAGAATGTCCAAAGCGGCCGGTCCGTCAACACATCGGCGAATAATCAAGTCAGCACATTGTTTGAATAGAAAAGGGTCATCCCAAAAGTAAGTCTTAACATCGTTCAAGAACTTCTTTTTTTGTTAGGATGTTAACCCTTGGATGAGAACACCACCCGCTAAATAGTTTGCAATATCGGCAAACCACGGAGTGCCATCAAGATTGAGATTTATAGACATTAAGGTCTCAAGTGGGAAAGAATCATTGATCTCTTTGTTCGGATGATCCCCTTGATATGGATCCTCAAGTCTGCTCAGATGATTCGCGGCCAGGTTTTCGGCCCCCTTCTTGTCACGAATTTCAATGTTAAATTCTTGAAGGAGTAAAACCCAGCGAAGAAGTCTTGGCTTAGAATCATGCTTTGTCATCAAGTACTTCAACGCGGAATGGTCCGTGTATACGATTGTGGTGGAAAGGACAAGATAGGGGCGGAATTTTTCAAAAGCATAGACAACAGCTAAAAGCTCTTTTTCGGTTGTCGTGTAATGCAATTGTGCCCCCGTCATTGTCTTGCTAGCATAGTGGATTGGTTGGAAGTGTTTATTCACTCTTTGGCCCAGAACCGCACCAATAGCAAAGTCGCTAGCATCGCACATCAACTCGAAAGGCAGCTCCCAATTAGGGGTAACCAAGACTGGTGCCTTAGTAAGCTTATCCTTAAGCAAGTTGAAGGCTTCAAGGCACTCTTTGGAAAAGATAAAAGGGGTATCTTTTTCCAAGAGGTGGGTCATTGGGCGAGCGATTTTAGAGAAATCCTGAATGAATCGACGATAGAAGCCCGCATGACCCAGAAAGCTTCTCACACCCTTCACGGTTGAAGCTGGGGGTAATTTGGCTATGACATCTACTTTAGCACGGTCGACTTCAAGACCGGCGTTAGAGATTTTGTGTCCTAGCACAATGCCTTCTTTTACCATAAAATGGCATTTTTCCCAATTCAGAACAAGGCGAGTGTCTTCGCACCGCTTAAGCATACGTTCCAAATTGGCAAGGCAAGAAGAGAAGGAATCCCCAAAGACCGAGAAATCATCCATGAAGACTTCCATGGTTTGTTCAACCATGTCATGGAAGATAGCCAACATGCACCTTTGGAAAGTCCCGGGGGCATTACATAAGCCAAAAGGCATCCTTTTGTAAGCAAATGTGCCATAGGGACAAGTGAATGTTGTCTTCTCTTGATCTTGGGGATCGATGGGTATTTGGAAATAACCCGAGAAACCATCAAGAAAGCAGTAATATTCATTACCCGCTAAACGTTCAAGCATTTGGTCCATAAAAGGTAGAGGGAAATGATCCTTTCTCGTGGCATCATTTAGTTTGCGGTAGTCTATACAAACTCTCCACCCAGTAACGAGACGTGTAGGAATCAACTCGTTGTTTGCATTGGGCACAACGGTGATGCCACCTTTCTTAGGCACACAATGGATTGGACTAACCCATGGTGAATCCGAAATAGGGTAAATCATACCCGCATCAAGAAGTTTTATAACCTCTGTTTTGATGACTTCATGGATTTTTGGATTCACCCTTCGCTGGCTTTGAATTGTGGGCTTAAAGTCGTCCTCCATGAGAATTTTATGTGTGCAGAAGTGAGGATCAATTCCACGAATATCGGAGATTTTCCAAGCGATAGCTGTTTTATGCTTCTTCAACACGCCGACAAGTTGGGCTTTTTCTTCTTCTTTTAGGTCCTTTGCGATGATGACGGGTGACTTCTCGTTCTCTTCAAGGAAAACGTACTCAAGATGAGGTTGTTTTTCATCTTGGTCGGCTTCGTGAGTCCTTTTACCATTGGTTACCTTCACGATTGTATTTCTGTGTGACGTTTCTTGACATAGCAATTAGGGTTTGGGTTTGTTTCGTTTAAGGTTAGGGTTTGGTGTCAATTTAATTGGTTATTTAATTGGTCGGCTGCTACTTCTTGGTTATTTAATTTGGTCGGCTGACCATTACTTGCGACGGCTGACCTTAATTGGTATTAAAGTGGTCGGCTGACCCTTACTGTTTGGTATTAAATTGGTCGGCTGACCTTAATTGGTATTAATTGGTACTGTTTGGTCGGCTGACATTTAGTAGTGATCGGCTGACTTCATTTGTGATCACGGTTGACATTGATTAATCATTTGATTAATCATTTAGTAGTGTGTCGCTATTAATTTCCTAGGTTTCGTTTTGTTTTGAATCTGGGTTTAGGTTATTGTTTGTTTTTACGATAAAAAAAAAACAACAAAAAAAAACGAAAAAGGTACTATTTGTTTAGGGTTTATTTTTCGTGGTTAGGGCTGTGTTTGATTGAACATGGATTCGAGCAATGAAAGTGATAAGCCATTGTTTACAGGTTGGAATGATAGGGATATGGTGTCTAATCTTAAGGTTTTAGTAACGTTAGAGGAGATATCCAATTTGTTTTCTATCCCTTTGAATACTGTGCGTGACATTGAAGTGTTTGCAAATGGTGTTAAGGCAAACAAATTTCCTAAATGGTCTACCTTACCTAAGGAGACCACTATGCTTTATTATGAAGTTTTGTGTGAACGCCATATGAATCTTACTAGCAAAACTTCTTCATTCAGTTCAGGTGGTTTGAGTGTGCATTCAGCACATATGGCTAAGGAAACAGATGACTCTATTCCAAATGTTTCCTCTTCTTGTGATGTATCTTTGGACCTCGCAGCTAAGGCTGCAACCATTAATGGTATGCAACCGTGTAATCTACATGAGGTTTTGAAATTATTTGGTGTAACGATCTGCACGGTTGGTGATGCGGGTGAATTTATGCATGACTTAAGAATGAAGAAACATCTTTTGTGGGATTTGATCTCACATGACCGTGCTAAAGAAATTCTGGAGTTACTTTGCAAATTTGAAGCTGATATGGTTACGTCTACTAATGGAGGTATTAATGCAGTCTCTTCTTCGTTTAATTCTGATAATGTCTGTGAAGGGGTTAATATCTCTATTCCTAAGAAGGTTGTTGAAAAAGTTAATACTCGCTACCAAAACACTTTATATGGTTATTTTCTTGGTAAAAGGATTGCATTTCCTGTGGTTGAGTATTTTGCTAAGAATAACTGGGCAAAACATGGTCTTAAGCGTATCATGGTGAATGAGAAAGGTTTTTTCTTTTTTCAATTTGGGTCTAGTGAGGGTCTTAATGCGGTTCTGGAAGGTGGTCCGTGGATGGTTCGTAATTCACCAATTTTTCTTAAGAAATGGACTATGAAAACGAATCTTCTAAAGGAGGAACTAACCCGTATTCCGGTATGGGTCAAGTTTCATGATGTCCCGCTACAGGTTTTTGAAGAGGAAGATATTAGTTTAATTGCTTCGTTTCTTGGTAAGCTTATTATGATGGATAATTATACTGATAATATGTGCAAAGAGTCTTGGGGTCGTTGTAGTTTTGCTCGTTGTCTTATTGAGATGAATACTGATTCGGAGTTTATAGATAACGTTACTATTGGTGTCCCTGATCTTGAAGGATCTGGTTGTACTAAGGAAAGAATTCGTGTTGAATACGAATGGAAACACCCTAGATGTCATACTTGTAATATTTTTGGTCATGCCTTTGATTCTTGTCCAAAAAATGTCAACCCTAAAACGGTTGCAAATGTGACAACTCATGTTGATAATGATGGATTTCAACAAGTGCAAAGCAAGAGGAAGAAGTCTAAAGGTAATTTAGGGAATCAAGTTCCGAGAGGTGTTCCATTGAGCAAGGGTTTCCAAACAGGTAAGACGGTTGCATTTCGTCCAAAAACTCACTTGGATACTACAAGTACGAGTGGTAATAATAGTAGGAAGTTGAATACTAAATCTGGTCAGTTGCAGCAGTCCAGCAATCCTAATGGTCCGAACAAGGGTAAAGCTCAAATGAGCAGTGTTTCTACATCTAATAAATTTTCAACTTTGTCCATGCCTGGTATTGACGAAGGGGTTCAAGTAAGTGATGAAGATAATGAGGAGGAGGAGGGAGTCGAGGTCGTCTTTGATGAATCGGTGAATCTTCTCAACACTAATTTTGGGGCAAGCACTCCAACTGGCTGATCCCATGTTGATATTTTATTATTTTTCTCGTAACTTCATGTTATCGTCTTGGTTTTTGTCTAGTTTATATATTTCCAGTATTCTAGACTAGTTAATGTTTATGGCCTGTCATAAACATTTTGTTTAACAAGCTGCCTGTAGCTTGCGGTTAATGTGGTATTTCAGCCACATTCCTTGTACTTCAACGCTTTTTTTGGTTCTATTTACCGGGGTCATTGTTACCCTTTTACCAAAAAAAAAGATAGTGATGAGTCAATAGAGGAAACGGTCTCAACATTGGGAAGAGAGGTAGGAATACTTTTACAAGCATCTTTGAAGTGTTCTTCACAAGCCTCATCAAGAACGTCAATACAATTAACACTCTTGTATGAATAAGGCTGTTTAGACAACTTGCCCATGTTGAAAACGATTTTATCGTCACCCACTCTCATGATGAGCTCACCGGCTTCAACATCGATGAGAGTGCGACCGGTCCTCAAGAATGGCCGACCAACGATCAATGGCACACGAGGGTCCATGTCGTAGTCAACAACGACGAAATCAGCAGGAAAGGTGAATTTGTTGACTCCTACAAAGACGTCTTCCGCTATCCCCACTGGATAAGCAACCGTACGGTTAGCTAATTCCAAAGTCATTTTGGTGGGGACTAGCTCAGGGAGAGATAATTGCTTCCAAACGCTTAAGGGCATTAAGTTGATACTGGCACCTAGATCGGCTAGGGCCATGCAATTCTCTACTCCCGGGAAGTTGCAAGGAATCATAAAGCGACCCGGATCACCAAGTTTGGTGGGCAATTTCCATAAAAGCACTGTGGAGCAGTTCTCATTAAGTTGGGTCTGAGCAATGTCAAGAAGCTTTTCTTTATCACTTAGAAGATCTTTAAACATCTTAGCGTATTTGGGCATGTGAGCGAGAGCCTCGACAAAGGAGATGTTAAAATTCAATTGTTTAAACATTTTGAGAAAGTTTGAAACTTGAATATCATCCTTGCTCTTTTGCTTCTCTTTCCTCAACCTTGAAGGATAAGGTATATTGGATGAAGAAGAATGCTTTAGGGGAATAGGATCACTCACAACCACGGGTGGTGGGGAAATGGGGTAAGAGGTGAAGGAGGCGGAGAAATTGGGGAAGTAGAAGGATGAGGAATAGGAGCAGGTGACTCGTTCTCCTTAGTCACAACCACCGGTGGAGGTATAGGAAGCTCGGGTTCCTTGGTACCTTTGCCACTGCGAGTGGTGATTGCTTTCATCTCCCCTCTTGGATTCGCAACGGTGTTACTCGGAAGAGTACCCGAAGAAGAGGGTTGATTACCTTGGAAGAAACTAGCCATCATGTTTTTTAAGTCATTTGTTTGACTATCCAAAGTATTTCTCATGTCGGCTCTCAGATCGTTCCCTTGTTTGACCAAGTCTGCTTTCAAGTTGAGCACTTCTCACTGAAGATTTCCCACGATCACATCGTTAGTCCTCATATAGGTTTCCACTTCTTGGTGTAAAGCGGCGGGTTGGTTGGGAGGAGCATTGTATGCGGGTGGTTGATAAGCAGGTTGCTGGTAGACTTGGTTGTTTCGTTGAGGTGGAGGTGGTTGTTTGTGAGGTGGGATGTATGGTATACGAGGTTGTTGTTGTTGTTGAGGAGGGCGATTGAGGTTTTGTTGTTGGTTTGGGTTGTATGGAGGAAAACCGGGTGGTGAGAGGTAGTTGTTGGAGCGGTAGCTAAGCAAGTTACGGTCACCTTGAGGTCGAGCTTGATAAGCGGGTTGAGGATAGGTGCCATAAGCTGCATTCACATTTTCAGAAGGGTAGTCTTGGGTGGCAGTACAAGTGGTGTAAGAGTGAGGACCACCGCATATCTCACAAGGTTGGCTGACAGCATTGACTTGAGCGTCTTTAGCGTTTCTAGCGTTGATGCTGTTGGTGTTGCTGGCGATTTGGGTAGCAAGTGACTCAAGAAGCACAGTGATTTTGTCAAGTCGCTTATCGTTGTCACTAGTACTAGCACTAGCAACATTGGTCCGAACACTCTTGGTTTGCACACGAGACTTATTCTCAATGATATCCCAAGCAGCATTTGAAGTCTTAGCCAAAAGATTACCCCCCGAGGCAATGTTTAGTGAATCTTGGTCATTCATGCTTAAACCATTATAAAAAGTGTTAATTTGGTTCACTTTGGTAAAACCATGTTGTGGGCATTTTCTTAAAAGGTCTTTGAAACGGTCCCAAGATTCACTAAACGACTCATCGTACTTTTGTTCAAAATTTATGATTTCATTCCGCAAAGCGGTAGTACGAGAGGGTAGGAAGAAGTAATTGATAAACTTGGTTTCCAAATCCGTCCACGAAAGAATACTCTGTGGCGGTTCCTTAGCAAGCCAATGCCGGGCTTGTCCCTCTAAAGAAAAGGGAAAAAGTTGTAAACGGATAACCTCTTGTGGAACACCATTGAATTTGACCGTGTTGGTGAGTTGCAAGAATCTCTTGATGTGGTCATGTGGATCATCAATGGTACGCCCCAAGAATGGTTGAGCAGAGACCATCTGGATAAAGCCTGATTTGAGCTCAAAGTTGTTGGCTGCAATCGCTGGTATAACAATTGGATCAGTGTTGCCATCTACATGAGCTTGCAGCAGTTAAATCATCGGGCGATTATCCGGTAGAGGCTCATTGTTGTTGTTGTTATTCATGTTGTTGAAAGGTGGGTTGTTGTTGTTATTATTGTTTTGTACACCGGCCATGTCTAAGTTATCGAGAGGCTCGGGCTCTTGATAAGACGTTGATCGAGTGCGCATACACCTGCAAAAGAACTAACAAGGCAAAAACAAAGCAAAAATATTTTTGGTTTTTATGTTTTTTAATTTTTAGGATTTTTGAAAATTTAATATTTTTTGGGTTTTTGAAATTTTTTAGGAAAAAGTAACGTTCACGGTGAACGGATCCCAAAATCCAAGTTCTCACAAAAACTGTTAATCTTAACGAGAAGAGACGGCAGCGGCGCCATTTGATACAAAGCTTTTGCTATGGGTCAGATTTAGTTCTCGGAATCTCCTCGAATTGATCACAGCTCTAAGTGGAATGATTTGTTCTTGGTGACAAAAAGGAGTTTGGTTATCTAATCTACTAAAAAGGGAAATGAATAAAGTAATAACGATTTAAGCTTAAAACAATTAAAAAGTAACACTTGAATTAAAAAGCTAAACCAAACAGCAACTGGAAAATACCCAAACTAAAAACACCCTATTCGGAATAAATATCCCTATGCGGAATAAATGACCAATTCGGAATAAATTCCCTATACTGAATAAATTGCTCAATGCGGAAAAACAGGCTATTCGGAAAACATGTTCTATTCGCAATTCGGAATAACAGGGCTTATGCGGAATATCTAGAATATTCCGAATAAAGGAATAAGAAAAATGCTATTCGGAAAGTTGTTCTATGCGGAATAAAAATGCAATTCGGAATAAATTTAAAAGTCTAATTCGGAATAATATTGCCTATGCGGAATGAGTGCTCAATTCGGAATGTCCAAAACATTCCGAATAAGGGAAAAGTAAAATGGCAATTCGGAATATCTCAATATTCCGAATAAGGAATGAAAGGAAAATGCTATTTGGAAAGTTTCTGGGCGAAGAACAGTAGCAGAAATAAAAGAAACAGGGAAAACGAATTTTAATCAAAATCAATCCAAATAATCGAAAGGGTTTTACCAAATTAACCAATAATCATTCAAATATCATAAGTAACAAATCCCAACAGTAAAAACACAAACTCAATAACTTTCAAAAGATCAAAATCAATCAAACAAGAACTTTTAGAACTTTGAATAAAAATGGAGATGAACAAGATGAATGAAGGGATTTGTATTGAAAGATTAATGTAAAAGTAAACAAAAGTAATGATTAAAGACTTACAAGATTGATGAAAAATTAAAAATCACCAAACACCCTAATGGTGTTGGTGATGCTACGAGCAAGGAGAAACTGGGTCCTTTTCTTCGATAATTCTTCAAATAGGCCCAGTGACTTCGAATCTTTTGCATCTCTTGGACAATAGACTTCGTCTTGAGTCTTTTTCTTCTATAAAACCCGTGCAATCCCATGTTTTCTTTAATATTTATCCGGTTGGCTCTGAAAACACAATAAACACAAAAACCACGCATAATTCCAAACAAGTGATATTAAATACGTGTTTTGGTCTCGTTTTAGCCAGAATTAAGTGGAAAAAGGATGGGTGTTTACACACCTATTAATGCCGCCCAAGAAGGCTGTGACTGAGGATGATGTACGTAGGATTATTACGGACCAAGTCACCGCATCTATGACTGAATTTATGGCAAATGCTAGAAATGAAGCTGGCGGTAGTGGAGCTGGCGGTAGTGGAGCTGGCAGTAGTGGAGCTGGCGGTAGTGGAGCTGGCGGTAGTGGAATTGGCGGTACTAATGTGAATGTGAATGCTAATAATGTGAATGCTAATGCAGGAGGAAATGTAAGAGGACTTGGAACTAATGCACCTGAAGTTGGTGGCTGTACTTATGTGACGTTCATGAAAGGTGTGGACACTGATAGTTACACAAACCGATTCCATGAGTTGGCCTTGCTATGTCCTTGATTGGTGGAACCCGAAGAGATCCGAATTGAGCAATATATTAAAGGGTTGACCAGGAATATCCGGGGGGACGTGACATCATCTAAACCACTGACCATTGTTGATGCTGTTCGAATGGCTTACCAACTCATTGGACAGATAATTCAGGATAGGGAAGATGAAGCCCGTGTTGGTGAGAAAAGAAAGGGAGACGGTGATCGTGTAGATAGAGGTGATAATAGGAAGAATTTCAATCACCGTCAGAACCAGAGAAAGGTGAATCCAAATGCTCTTACCAACAATACACCGTGCAACGATTATAGATGTCCTAAGTGTGGCAACAAGAGGCATGCTGGCGACTGCTAGAAGTGCCGAAATTGCGGAAAGCTTGGACACAAGGTTGAAAGGTGTAAGAAGGGAACCATTTGCTTCAACTGTAGTGAAGAAGGTCATAGGAAATCGGAATGCCCCAAGTTGAAAGCGATTGTACCTGGAATAAACCCCCAGGGTTGTATCTATCAACTTGGAACAATTGAGGTGAAGAAAGAGGATCCGAATGTCGTTACCGGTAAGTTTTTACTCAACAATCATTATGTTGTTGCTTTATTTGATTCGGGTGCTGATAGGAGCTTTGTATCCACTAAATTTATTGCCCCTATTGACATTGAACCTGTTGAGATAAACACCAGTTACGAGGTGGAATTTGCTAATGGGAAATTAGTGAAAACTAATAAGCTATTAGAAGGATGCTCTCTAAATCTCTTAAACTATTCCTTTCCGATTGATTTGATGTTGATAGAATTAGGTAGTTTTGATATTATTATTGGTATGGATTGGTTGTCATTGAATAATGCTACTATTTTATGTGGAGAGAAGAAGGTTAAGATTCCTCTTAGGAATAGGACGTTAGTAATTGATGGTAATCGAGGTGAATCCCGTTTGAAAATCGTTTCATGTATTAAAGTCCAAAAGTACATCAGGAACGGTTGTGAGTTATTCTTAGCTCAAGTGACCGAGAATGAGTCTAGGGAGAAACGATTGGAAGATGTATCTACTATTTGTAAATTTCCTGAGGTATTTCCTAAAGATTTACCCGGACTTCCACCGATAAGGCAAGTAGAGTTTCGAATCGATTTAATTCCTGGTGCTGCACCGGTGGCACGTGCGCCTTACCGATTAGCCCCTTCTGAATTAAAGGAGCTATGTGAGGAACTTAAGGAGTTGTCTGATAAAGGTTTTATTCGACCGAGCTCGTCGCCTTGGGGAGCTTCAGTCTTGTTCGTTAAGAAGAAGGATGGATCTTTCCGTATGTGCACTGATTATAGGGAACTGAATAAGTTGACAATTAAAAATCGATATCCTTTACCTAGGATTGATGATTTGTTTGATCAACTACAAGGATCTAGTGTGTATTCTAAGATAGATTTGCGGTCAGGATATCACCAACTTCGCGTCCGTGAAGAAGATATTCCTATAACTGCATTTAGAACTCGTTATGGACACTATGAATTTCAAGTAACGCCATTTGGGTTAACTAACGCACCTGCGGTTTTGGATTTAATGAATCGAGTGTGCAAGCCCTACTTGGATAAATTTGTGATTGTGTTTATTGCTGATATTCTGATCTATTCTAAGAATGGAGATGAACATAGAGAACATTTAAGGATTGTTTTAAATTTTTTGAAGGATGAAAGGTTGTATGCTAAGTTTTCGAAATGTGATTTCTGGTTAGATTCTGTGCAATTTCTTGGTCATGTGATTAACAAGGATGGAGTTCATGTTGATCCTGCAAAGGTTGAAGCTATTAAGAATTGGTCTGCACCGACAACGCCAACGGAAGTGCGACAGTTCTTAGGATTGGCTGGCTATTATAGGCGATTCAATAAAGAATTTTCTTTAATAGCTAAACCCTTGACTAAGCTTACCCAGAAGAATAAACCTTTCGTTTGGGGAAGTGATGAAGATGGAGCATTTCAGACATTGAAGCAAAAATTATGTAGTGCGCCAATCTTATCATTACCCGACGGGAGTGAAGATTTTGTAGTGTATTGTGATGCATCTCTTAGAGGCTATGGAGCTGTTTTGATGCAGCGAGAGAAAGTGATAGCTTATGCTTCTAGACAATTAAGGAAGAATGAGGAGAATTATACTACTCATGATCTTGAGTTAGGAGCTGTAGTCTTTTCTCTTAGGTTGTGAAGACATTATCTGTATGGCACCAAGTGTACGGTATTCACCGATCACAAAAGCCTACAGTATATTCTCGATCAGAAGGAATTGAACATGAGGCAATGAAGATGGATATAGTTGTTAAGTGATTATGATTGTGATATAAAATATCACCCAGGAAAAGCCAATGTTGTTGCTGATGCGTTAAGTAGGAAAGATAGAGAGCCTATCAGGGTACCTTCTCTAGTCTTGACCGTGCACAATAATTTGCCTGAGCAAATTAGAAATGCGCAAATAAAAGCTTGTAAGTAAGAAAATTTTGTTAATGAAGGGTTCCGAGGAGAAGGAGATCCTTTTGAGGTTAGAGCTGATGGAGTGAAATGCTTAAGAGGTCGTATGTGGATACCTAAGTTTGGAGGCTTAAGAGACTTGATTATGTTAGAATCCCATAAATCTAAGTATTCCATTCATCCGGGATTTGATAAGATGTACCATGATTTGAAGAAGTTGTACTGGTGGCCGAATATGAAAGCTGACATAGCTATGTATGTTCTTCAATGCTTGACTTGTGCTAGAGTCAAAGCTGAACATCAAAAGCCATCAGGACTACTTCAACAGCCAAAGATTCCTGAATGGAAGTGGGAGCGAATTACGATGGACTTTATCACCAAGCTTCCTAGAACATCATCTGGAAACAACTCGATTTGGGTTATTGTCGATAGACTGACCAAATCAGCACACTTCATTCCGGTTAAAGAGCAGTTCTCACTGGAGAAGCTGACTCGTATATACCTTGAGAATGTTGTATGCAAGCATGGAGTGCCTGTATCGATCATTTCAGATCGAGATCCTAGATTCGCATCGAATTTTTGGAAATCTCTCCATAGATCTTTGGGAACGAATCTCGACATGAGCACTGCTTATCACCCCCAGACTGATGGGCAGAGTGAAAGGACGATACAAACACTAGAAGATATGTTAAGAGCTTGTGTGTTAGACTTTGGTAAGAATTGGGATAAACATTTGTCGTTAGCAGAGTTTTCGTATAACAATAGTTACCATTCTAGTATTAAGGCTGCACCGTTTGAAGCTTTATATGGTAGGAAGTGTAGATCTCCTATATGTTGGAGTGAAGTTGGGGATACCCAGCTCACGGGACCGGAATTGATCCGGGAGACTACGGAGATGATAGTTCAGATTAAGAATAGGTTGTTGACTGCCCGTAGTAGACAGAAAAGTTACGCGGATGTGCGGCGGAAGCCAATGGAGTTTAAAGTGGGTGACCAAGTAATGTTGAAAGTATCACCATGGAAAGGCGTTATAATATTTGGAAAGCGAGGAAAATTGAATCCCCGTTATATTGGACCCTTTAAGATTTTATCTAGAGTAGGTCCGGTGGCTTACAAACTAGAGTTACCCCCAGAACTTCATGGTGTTCACAACACATTCCATGTATCTAATATGAACAAATGTCTAGCAGTGAGTGATGAGAAAATTTCGTTAGATAAGGTTCGAATAGATGGGAAGTTGCATTTTATCGAAGAACCCATAGAGGTTATGGATCGTGAGGTAAAGCAACTGAAACAAAGTTGGATACCTATTGTCAAACTCAGATGGAATTCAAAGCATGGACCGGAGTATACTTGGGAACGAGAGGATGAAATGTGGAAGAAATATCCGCACCTCTTCGATTTCAATAAGAAACGGACATCAAAATAAAATGGATCACGAGGACGTTGATCCCTTTTAGGAGGAAAAGCTGTGACAATCTAACATTTTCAGGTAGTGAATTATTTTCTCGTATAATATTTTGAAACTTATTTTTGTGTTGGTTGATGAACTCACAATTTATGGATTTAAATTTAGGCTTACGTGCATAATTTAGCGTCCTTTACGATTAAACCAGAAACCTTAGGATTACGTATTTACGTTTTTGAACTCCGTTTTTTATGAGACAATTTTTATTGGATTCGTTTTGTGCCGTTAATTCATAATTTATAAAAACGTTTTTCGTAAAGCGACCCGAGGGCACGCAAATCGAGGAAACTAGAATCGAGGGATACCCGTAAATTAGTGAGGTGGGACAAAATACATTATCCCACCCCACTATAGCATGGGACGGCCAAACATGACACCACATCAAAGATATGGCATCATGTTAACTTGTAACTTACAAGTGTAAGCTAAGCTTAACACTTAAGCTACCAAACCAACAAAAACCATCAACCTAAACACATACCACCATTCACTCATGCAAATCAACTAAAAATCCTCTCAACCACACCACCATTGCCGTCCCACTTTAAGCACGAACACCCCTTTTTGATATTTTCTAGCCACAAAATACTTGTTATCTAGCTATATCATGGAGTTACCTTGAAGCCTTGATCACTTGGTGGCCATTTTAACAACAAACGAGGTGATTTGATTGTGTCATAGGGCTTATTTCTCAACTTACTTACTTGGTGTTTGATGATCTTAGAGTTACATTTGGTGCTCATCAAGTTCTTGTCTTCCAAAAATAAGATATACTCTTGGTTGGTAAAGAAGATCATCCTCTCCATTTTCTCTTGTAATTTTTGTAAATATCAAATGTATTTTCTTTCTTGTTGTATATGTATATTATGAATATATGATGATAAAAATGTTGTGTGGGGATCAAGTGTTGATAAATATGCTTAAAAAGATTAATAACCATAAGAAACAAGGCTAAAATCATGATTAATTTGTTGGTTGTATAAAAACAGTATATACTAAAACTTGAACTGATAAACTTGCATGGTAGAATCCATTTACAGTAAGTACAAGATGTTATATACATGTGAGAGTTGGCCATGCAATGGAATTATTAAAATGAGTGACATATGATCAAAACAAGATGAGTGTGCTAATCTGAATAAGCTGTTTTGTAGGGACTGTTAAGGATAGTTAAACTTAAAATGAGCAGTAGCTATAACTAAGTTAATTGTATCACATAATATGAAGTTCATGCCATCCAAAAATGAGCTTCTAATTCATTGTAGAACTCTAGATATGATAAAAATGGTGAAGATGAAAATAAAAATCAGATTTTGAAGAATTAATGTTTATTACTATTATATAAGCACTCAAATTATATAGTATAAAATGTGAAATTAAAACCCACTAACTTATGAATTTCATTTATATAAATATATATAAGTTAAATAAATGGATAAATTATAAAAATGGTAGTGGAATAATATTTATCAGTTATAAAAACTATAAACATGATTTTTACGACTTTTTTCGGATATTACCGTAAAATAAACGTTTTTCGCCAATTAAAACTTAGACGATCAAACCCGTCTAATGTAAAGTTTTTAAAAGTCATATACTGATATATAAGTATCTAATACAAGTAAAACCGATAAAACCCGAACTATAGGACATACGGACATTAACGAGCTAAGTAAGCATATTGGACTAATAATTGGACTAAATAAGTTAAACACTTATAAAAAGTACTTATTGGGCTTAACCCATTTGGGCCCAACATGTAAAATGTAAATACTGTTAATATAAGTATAAAATGAAATAATACAAGTTAAAGAACTTATAATAAGCTTATTGGACTTAAAACATGTAAATAGGTAAAACTAGTAAACTAGTAAAAAGTTACCAATACGTAAACACTAAAATGAGTAAACAAGGATATATAAACCCACTTGATTATCTTCATATGTATAAAATCATCATCTGTATATTGTTATTTTGATAAAAGTCATTGGAAAAGAGTCTAAGACCGATTATTATTTATATAGGTTTCTGTGACCGAAGCACGCCCGTTGCCGATAATCCGCCTTTCATTATCAACGTGAGTTCATAGCCTCGCACTCTTTTAAATGTTTTATAAAATGATTTGTAAACCCGCGAGGGAGATAACATGCTAGTTTTTGATAAAAATAGAACACAAGTAGTCCCGATGGTATGCTTAATGATATGGAAGATGTGACAATCTAACATTTTTAGGTAGTGAATTATTTTCTCGTATAATATTTTTAAACTTATTTTTGTGTTGGTTGATGAACTCACAATTTACGGATTTAAATTTGGGCTTACGTGCATAATTTAACGTCCTTTACGACTAAATCGGAAACCTTTAGGATTACGTATTTACGTTTTTGAACTCCGTTTTTTATGAGACAATTTTTATTGGATTCGTTTTGTGCCGTTGATTCATAATTTATAAAAACGTTTTTCGTGAAACGACCCGAGGGCACCCAAATCGAGGAAACTACAATCGAGGAATACCCGTAAATTAGTGAGGTGGGACAAAATACATTATCCCACCCCACTATAGCATGGGAAGGCCAAACATGACACCACATCAAATATGTGGCATCATGTTAACTTGTAACTTACAAGTGTAAGCTTAAGCTTACAACATAAGCTACCACTAACACAAAGTACAAACACTCCTTTTGATCTTTTCTAGCCACAAAATACTTGTTATCTAGGTATATCATGGAGTTAACTTGAAGCCTTGATCATTTGGTGGACATTTTAACAACAAAGGAGGTGATTTGCTTGTGTCCTAAGGCTGATTTCTCAACTTATTTTCTTGGTGTTTGATGATCTTGGAGTTACATTTGGTGTTCATCAAGTTCTTGTCTTCCAAAAACAAGATATACTCTTGGTTGGTAAAGAAGATCATCCTTTCCATTTTCTCTTGTTATTTTTGTAAAGAACAAATGTATTTTCTTTCTTGTTGTATATGTGTATTATGAATATATGATGATAAAAATGTTGTGTGGGGATCAAGTGTTGATAAATATGCTTAAAAAGATTAATAACCATAAGAAACAAGGCTAAAATCATGATTAATTTGTTGGCTGTATAAAAACAGTATATAACTAAAACTTGAACTGATAAACTTGCATGGTAGAATCCATTTACAGTAAGTACAAGATGTCATACACATGTGAGAGTTGGCCATACAATGGAATCATTAAAATGAGTGAGATATGATCAAAACAAGATGAGTGTGCTAATCTGAATAAGCTGTTTTGTAGGGACTGTTAAGGATAGATAAACTTAAAATGAGCAGTAGCTATATCTAAGTTAATTGTATCACAAAATATGAAGATCATGCCACCCAAAAATGAGCTTCTAATTCATTGTAGAACTCTAGATATGATAAAAATAGTGAAGATGAAAATAAAAATCAGATTTTGAAGAATTAATGTTTATTACTATTATATAAGCACTCAAATTATATAGTATAAAATGTGAAAGTAAAACCCACTAACTTATTAATTTCATTTATATAAATATGTATAAGGTTAAATAAATGGATAAATTATAAAAATGGTAGTGTAATAATATTTATAAGCTATAAAAACTATAAACATGATTTTTACGACTTTTTCGGCTATTACCGTAAAATTAACGTTTTTCGCCAATTAAAACTTAGATGATCAAACCCGTTTAATGTAAAGTTTTTAAAAGTCATATACTGATATATAAGTATCTAATACAAGTAAAAACCGATAAAACCCAAACTATAGGACATACGGACATTAACGAGCTAAGTAAGCATATTGGACTAATAATTGGACTAAATAAGTTAAACACTTATAAAAAGTACTTATTGGGCTTAACCCATTTGGGCCCAACATGTAAAGTGTAAATACTGATAATATAAGTATAAAATGGATTAAAATAAGTTAAAGAACTTATAATAAGCTTATTGGACTTAAAACATGTAAATAGGTTAAACTAGTAAACTAGTAAAAAGTTACCAATACGTAAACACTAAAATGAGTAAACAAGGATATATAAACCCACTTGATCATCATCATATGTACAAAAATCATCATATGTATATTGTTATTTTGATAAAAGTCATTGGACAAAAGTCTAAGACCGATTTTTATTTATATAGGTTTCTGTGACCGAAGCACGCTCGTAGCCGATAATCCGCCTTTCATTATCAACGTGAGTTCATAGCCTCGCACTCTTTTAAATGTTTTATAAAATGATTTGTAAACCCGCGAGGGAGATAACATGCTAGATTTTGATAAAAATAGAACACAAGTAGTCCCGATGGTATGCTTAATGATATGGACCCGAATGATGCTATGACCCTATAAACGAGATAAAAAGGATTATTAGTAGTTAGGTTATGTCACTTAAAGTCCCATTAGCTTGAATTGTGAACTACCGGGATTTGGTAGACGCTTATGCATTTGATAGTACTATTTGGGGACGATCACCCCAGTTCGCGCCTTGACGGTTGATCCCCGTCGTACCACATTTATTGGTAAGCGAATTTATGTATGAGAAGATTCCATAGCGTGATTTTGTGACGACACGCTAACTTAGATGGGCAAATTGTTTGTCGGGTTCGCGGCCCGTTCTTTTCATAGTAAGGTAACAATGTCATGCGGCTAATAATAATCCTAAGATGTATCCTATATATAATACAATAACGATGCAAATAACGATGAATATATTACCTATTATGGTAATATTGAGGCTACGGTCTCATGGACGGTTTAAGATGTATGCTTGATTTACATATTGCCTGACTAGCAATACGAGGACTTACTTCCGATATTATACTTGTGTTCTGATTTTAACGATTGTTTTATATAACGGTTTTTATTAAACCTCTATGAATTCACTCAGCATTCGCTGATATGATTTTTGCATGTTTTTATCTCAGGTGCTTGAAGGTAATCCAGATGGAGATCGACTCTGATGGCCCACATAAAATTAAAAATGTTCATTCGATCTATGTTTTGTAAACTTAATGACCTGTATAATTTAGGACCTGTTGTACACTTTAAAACTTTTTATCGAATGAATGTATGTTGAACCTTGTACAACCATTTTTATGTGTTGTCTATGATTGGAGTTATTATGCTATCCCGTAAAACTCTAAAAGACCCTTCCGCTGTAACGATACGAAAATTGAGAGTGTTACAGTTTGGTACCAGAGCTCTCGTTATAGATAACGGACATCAAAATAAAATGGATCACGAGGACGTTGATCCCTTTTAGGAGGAAAAGCTGTGACAATCTAACATTTTCAGGTAGTGAATTATTTTCTCGTATAATATTTTGAAACTTATTTTTGTGTTGGTTGATAAACTCACAATTTACGGATTTAAATTTGGGCTTACGTGCATAATTTAGCGTCCTTTACGATTAAACCGGAAACCTTAGGATTACGTATTTACGTTTTTGAACTCCGTTTTTGATGAGACAATTTTTATTGGATTCGTTTTGTGCCGTTGATTCATAATTTATAAAAACGTTTTTCGTAAAACGACCCGAGTGCACGCAAATCGAGGAAACTAGAATCGAGGGATACCCGTAAATTAGTGAGGTGGAACAAAATACATTATCCCACCCCACTATAGCATGGGACGGCCAAACATGACACCACATCAAAGATATGGCATCATGTTAACATGTAGCTTACAAGTGTAAGCTAAAGCTTAACACTTAAGCTAGTTTCTAGCTAAAACCATCAACCATCTCACAAACTACCATTTCACACATGCAAATCAACTAGAAACTCTCTCAATACTCCCACCGTTGCCGTCCCATATTCAAGAACAAACACCCCTTTTTGATCTTTTCTAGCCACAAAATACTTGTTATCTAGCTCTATCATGGAGTTACCTTGAAGTCTTGATCACTTGGTGGCCATTTTAACAACAAAGGAGGTGATTTGCTTGTGTCCTAGGGCTGATTTCTCAACTTACTTACTTGGTGTTTGATGATCTTGGAGTTACATTTGGTGTTCATCAAGTTCTTGTCTTCCAAAAACAAGATATACTCTTGGTTGGTAAAGAAGATCATCCTCTCCATTTTCTCTTGTTATTTTTGTAAAGATCAAATGTATTTTCTTTCTTGTTGTATATGTATATGATGAATATATGATGCTAAAAATGTTGTGTGGGGATCAAGTGTTGATAAATATGCTTAAAAAGATTAATAACCATAAAAAACAAGGCTAAAATCATAATTAATTTGTTGGCTGTATAAAAACAGTATGTAACTAAAACTTGAACTGATAAACTTTCATTGTAGAATCAATTTACAGTAAGTACAAGATTTCATACACATGTGAGAGTTGGCCATGCAATGGAATCATTAAAATGAGTGAGATATGATCAAAACAAGATGAGTGTGCTAATATGAATAAGCTGTTTTGTAGGGACTGTCAAGGATAGTTAAACTTAAAATGAGCAGTAGCTATAACTAAGTTAATTGTAGCACATAATATGAAGTTCATGCCATCCAAAAATGAGCTTCTAATTCATTGTAGAACTCTAGATATGATAAAAATGGTGAAGATGAAAATAAAAATAAGATTTTGAAGAATTAATGTTTATTACTATTATATAAGCACTCATATTATATAGTATAAAATGTGAAATTAAAACCCACTAACTTATGAATTTCATTTATATAAATATGTATAAGGTTAAATAAATGGAAAATTTATAAAAATGGTAGTGGAATAATATTTATAAGTTATAAAAACTATAAACATGATTTTTACGATTTTTTCGGCTATTACCGTAAAATTAACGTTTTTCGCCAATTAAAACTTAGACGATCAAACACGTCTAATGTAAAGTTTTTAAAAGTCATATACTGATATATAAGTATCTAATACAAGTAAAAACCGATAAAACCCGAACTATAGGACATACGGACATTAACGAGCTAAGTAAGCATATTGGACTAATAATTAGACTAAGTAAGTTAAACACTTATAAAAAGTACTTATTGGGCTTAACGCATTTGGGCCCAACATGGAAAGTATAGACACTTATAATATACGTATAAAATGAAATAATACAAGTTAAAGAACTTATAATAATCTTATTGGACTTAAAACATGTAAATAGGTAAAACTAGTAAACTAGTAAAAAGTTACCAATACGTAAACACTAAAATGAGTAAACAAGGATATATAACCCCACTTGATCATCATCATATGTATAAAATCATCATATTTATATTGTTATTTTGATAAAAGTCATTGGACAAAAGTCTAAGACCGATTATTATATATATAGGTTTCCGTGACCGAAGCACGCCCGTAGCCGATAATCCGCCTTTCATTATCAACGTGAGTTCATAGCCTCGCACGCTTATGCATTTGATAGTACTATTTGGGGACGATCACCCCAGTTCGCGCCTTGACGGTTGATCCCCGTCGTACCACATTGATTGGTAAGCGAATTTATGTATGAGAAGATTCCATACCGTGATTTTTGTGACGACACGCTAACTTAGATGGGCAAATTGTTTGTCGGGTTCGCGGCCCGTTGTTTTCACAGTAAGGTAACAATGTCATGCGGCTAATAATAATCCATAATGTATCCTATATATACAAAACGATAACGACGCCAATAACGATAATAATATTACCTATAATGGTAATATTGAGGCTACGGTCTCATGGATGGTTTAAGATGTATGCTTGATTTATATATTGCCTGACTAGCAATACGAGCACTTACTTCCGATATTATACTTGTGTTATGATTTTAACGATTGTTTTATATAACGGTTTTTATTAAACTCTATGAATTCACTCGGCATTCGCTGATATGATTTTTGCATGTTTTTATCTCAGGTGCTTGAAGGTAATCCGGATGGAGATCGACTCTGATGGCCCACATAATATTAAAAATGTTCATTCGATCTATGTTTTGTAAACTTAATGACCTGTATAATTTGGGACCTGTTGTACACTTTAAAACTTTTTATCGAAGGAATGTATGTTGAACCTTGTACAACCATTTTTATGTGTTGTCTATGATTGGAGTTATTGTTCTATCTCGTAACACTGTGAAAGACCCTTCCGCTGTACCGATACGAAAATTGAGAGTGTTACAGTTTGGTACCAGAGCTCTCGTTATAGAGAACAAAAGATTTTAAAAACTAAGGTTTTGAAAAAAACTTTTCAAAATCTTTTGACAATAAACATTTGAGAAAATATTTGAAAAATCTTTTGACTATAACGGTGCCAGAGATCTCCAACGTTACCAACAAGCCCTATTGAGAAGATATATATTTTGATATATATAATATAATATATCGTGATTTCAGTGTGTAATTGTTTAACTAGTATGTTATCCTAATACGAGATTTATATATAAATGCAGATTGTCATGGTTGACCCTAATATTCCTGTAGAAAACCATGCTATTCCCGAACCTAATGTAGATGATGATCCTTATTTAGACTTAGTAGATTATGATACGGATGATGAGGAGGAACCATTTGAGGATCCCGAGCCCGAGTTAGGACTAGGAGATCAGATTGCCCCTCAGGTTGATATGGTAGAGAATGAGATTGACGACGAGGATGTCGAGGAGGATGTAGGTATAGACGTTGAAGTCGATGACGATGAGGAAGCTGAGCTTATTTATCCTTATGATGTTCTAGAGGGAGAGCCTTTACCCCCACTAGTTGATTTGTCTGATTCTGAGGTTGCGCTACCTAGGAATGAAATGTCTGAATCGTCTGAATCTGATTCTAAATCAGAGGAGGATGAGGATGATAATGCACCTGACGGTACTAATGGTATTGCTACTCGTAGACGTGTGATAGGAGAGTCTTCTAGTACTCGAGAGTCTACTCATATTGATGGTCTTGCACCATGGGCCTTGAGACGTGATCTAGATGCTTCCCGTGTTAAGAGTAGTATGACAGAGATTGGATTAGGTGTTGTTCAGACTCATTTGGAGTCGAAGACTAAGGTTGGCGAGAAAGAGCGAGAATTGCTTAGTTTGGATTTGACTGATGTAAAGCGTGGTTTGAATGAGGCTTTTAGGAGGTTATCTGTGTTAGAAAGTGGTGAGTTTGCTTCTATGAAGAAAAAGGTAAATTCTATGGAGATTCAGTTGAATGTAGCTCGTGCGATGCGTGAGAAAGCTAAGAAGGAGTTGAATATATCTGTGGGTTGGAATAGTAGATTTTATGCTGACATGGTTGAAAGAGGAGTGATCCGTAAGCGCCCAGCTGAAGATGTGTCTAGTGATCGTCCGACGAAGATACAGAAGACGATGGATGATGGACCATCTAGCGGTTCTCAGTAGACCAGTCTTTGTTTAGTAGTGACCTTTGTATCTTTTGTACTTTTGTAGCTTTGACCGAACCGACTTGTTAGTAGTAGACTTGGCACGAATTTTGAGTATATATAGTGCTAGAACTTTGATATGGGATGTAACTAAGACAATGCTTTTGTTTCAAATCGAATGAAATATGTATCTTGTCTTGAATTCCATATTGTGCCTTATTTGTATCTTGATTATGATTTCAATCCATATTATATGAATCCTTGTTGGGTGAATGCTTAATACTTTGAAATTGTGGAATTATAGAACTATGCCGCCCAAGAAGGCTGTCACTGAGGATGATGTACGTAGGATTATTACGGAGCAAGTTACCGCATCTATGATGAATTTATGGCAAATGCTAGAAATGAAGCTGGTGGTAGTAGAGCTGGCGGTAGTGGAGCTGGCGGTAGTGGAGCTGGCGGTAGTGGAATTGGCGGTACTAATGTGAATGTGAATGCTAATAATGTGAATGCTAATGCTAGAGGAAATGTAGGAGGACTTGGAACTAATGCACCTGAAGTTGGTGGCTGTACTTATGTGACGTTCATGAAGTGTGAACCTACCTTTTAATGGAACTGAAGGTGTTGTAGGATTAAGCCAGTGGATTGAGAAGATTGAGTCGGTGTTTCGGATTAATAAGTGTAAGGAGGAAGATAAAGTGACTTTTGCTATGACTACTCTTAAAGTTCGTGCGTTGACTTGGTGGAACGGGAGAATTGCTTTCATGGGTCTTGATGCTGCTAATGCTACTCCTTGGGCTGATATTAAGAAGTGAATGAATTTGGAGTTTTGTCCTCGTAGTGTGATCATTAGGTTAGAACAAGAGTTGATTCATTTGAGAATGAAAGGTGTGGACATTGATAGTTACACAAACCGATTTCATGAGTTGGCCTTGCTATGTCCTCGATTGGTGGAACCCGAAGAGATCCGAATTGAGCAATATATTAAAGGGTTGACCAGGAATATCCGGGGGGACGTGACATCATCTAAACCACTGACCATTGATGATGTTGTTCGAATGGCTTACCAACTCATTGGACAGATAATTCAGGATAGGGAAGATGAAGCCCGTGTTGGTGAGAAAAGAAAGGGTGACGTGATCGTATAGAAAGAGGTGATAATAGGAATAATTTCAATCGCCGTCAGAACCAGAGAAAGGGGAATGCAAATGCTCTTACCTACAACACACCGCTCAACGATGATAGATGTCCTAAGTGTGGCAACAAGAGGCATGGTGGCGACTGCTGGAAGTGCCGAAATTGCGGAAAGCTTGGACACAAGGTTGAAAGGTGTAAGAAGGGAACCATTTGCTTCGACTGTAATGAAGAAGGTCATAGGAAATCTGAATGCCCCAAGTTGAAAGCGATTGTACCTGGAAGAAACCCCCAGGGTGGTATCTATCAACTTGGAACAATTGAGGTGAAGAAAGAGGATCCGAATGTCGTTACCGGTACGTTTTTACTCAACAATCATTATGCTGTTGCTTTATTTTATTCGGGTGCTGATAGGAGCTTTGTATCCACTAAATTTAGTACCCTTATTGACATTGAACCTGTTGAGATAAATACCAGTTACGAGGTGGAATTGGCTGATGGTAAATTAGTGAAAACTAATAAGTTATTAGAAGGATGCTCTCTAAATCTCTTAAACTATTCCTTTTCGATTGATTTGATGTTGATAGAATTAGGTAGTTTTGATATTATTATTGGTATGGATTGGTTGTCGTTGAATAATGCTACTATTTTATGTGGAGAGAAGAAGGTTAAGATTCCTCTTAGGAATAGAACGTTAGTAATTGATGGTAATCGAGGTGAATCCCGTTTAAAAATCGTTTCATGTATTAAAGTCCAAAAGTACATCAAGAACGGTTGTGAGTTATTCTTAGCTCAAGTAACTGGGAATGAGTCTAGGGAGAAACGATTGGAAGATGTACCTATTATTTGTGAATTTCCTGAGGTATTTCCTAAAGGTTTACCCAGACTTCCACCGATAAGGCAAGTAGAGTTTCGAATCGATTTAATTCCTGGTGCTGCACCGGTGGCACGTGCGCCTTACCGATTAGCCCCTTCTGAATTAAAGGAGTTATCTGAGCAACTTAAGGAGTTGTTTGATAAAAGTTTTATTCGACCGAGCTCGTCGCCTTGGGGAGCTCCAGTATTGTTCGTTAAGAAGAAGGATGGATCTTTCCGTATGTGCATTGATTATAGGGAACTGAATAAGTTGACAATTAAAAATTGATATCCTTTACCTAGGATTGATGATTTATTTGATCAACTACAAGGATCTAGTGTGTATTCTAAGATAGATTTGCGGTCAGGATATCACCAACTTCGCGTCCGTGAAGAAGATATTCCTATAACTGCATTTAGAACTCGTTATGGACACTATGATATTCAAGTAATGCCATTTGGGTTAACTAACGCACCTGCGGTTTTCATGGATTTAATGAATCGAGTGTGCAAGCCCTACTTGGACAAATTTGTGATTGTGTTTATTGACGATATTCTAATCTATTCTAAGAATGAAGATGAACATAGAGAATATTTAAGGATTGTTTTGAATTTGTTGAAGGATGAAAGGTTGTATGCTAAGTTTTCGAAATGTGATTTCTGGTTAGATTCTGTGCAATTTCTTGGTCATGTGATTAACAAGGATGGAATTCATGTTAATCCAGCAAAGGTTGAAGCCATTAAGAATTGGTCTGCACCGACAACGTCAACAGAAGTGCGACAGTTCTTAGGATTGGCTGGCTATTATAGGCGATTCATTAAAGAATTTTCTTTAATAGCTAAACCATTGACTAAGCTTACCCAGAAGAATAAACCTTTCGTTTGGGGAAGTGATGAAGATGGAGCATTTCAGACATTGAAGCAAAAATTATGTAGTGCGCCAATCTTATCATTACCCGACGGGAGTGAAGATTTTGTAGTGTATTGTGATGCATCTCTTAGAGGCTATGGAGCTGTTTTGATGCAGCGAGAGATAGTGATAGCTTATGCTTCTAAAAAATTAAGGAGGAATGAGGAGAATTATACTACTCATGATCTTGAGTTAGGAGCTGTAGTCTTTGCTCTTAGGTTGTGGAGACATTATTTGTATGGCACCAAGTGTACGGTATTCACCGATCACAAAAGCCTACAGTATATTCTCGATCAGAAGGAATTGAACATGAGGCAACGAAGATGGATAGAGTTATTAAGTGATTATGATTGTGATATAAAATATCACCCAGGAAAAGCCAATGTTGTTGCCGATGCGTTAAGTAGGAAAGATAGAGAGCCTATCAGGGTACGTTCTCTAGTCTTGACCGTGCACAATAATTTGCCTGAGAAAATTAGAAATGCGCAAATAGATGCTTGAAAGAAGGAAAATTTTGTTAATGAAGGGTTCCGAGGAGAAGGAGATCCTTTAGAGGTTAGAGCTGATGGAGTGAAATGCTTAAGAGGTCGTATGTGGATACCTAAGTTTGGAGGCTTAAGAGACTTGATTATGTTAGAATCCCATAAATCTAAGTATTCCATTCATCCGGGATCTGATAAGATGTACCATGATTTGAAGAAGTTGTACTGGTGGCCGAATATGAAAGCTGACATAGCTATGTATGTTCTTCAATGCTTGACTTGTGCTAGAGTTAAAGCTGAACAACAAAAGCCATCAGGACTACTTCAACAGCCAAAGATTCCTGAATGGAAGTGGGAGCGAATTTCGATGGACTTTATCACCAAGCTTCCTAGAACATCATCTGGAAACAACTCGATTTGGGTTATTGTCGACAGACTGACCAAATCAGCACACTTCATTCCGGTTAAAGAGCAGTTCTCACTGGAGAAGCTGACTCGTATATACCTTGAGAATGTTGTATGCAAGCATGGTGTGCCTGTATCGATCATTTTAGATCGAGATCCTAGATTCGCATCGAATTTTTGGAAATCTCTCCAAAGATATTTGGGAACGAATCTCGACATGAGCACTGCTTATCACCCCCAGACTGATGGGCAGAGTGAAAGAACGATACAAACACTAGATGATATGTTGAGAGCTTGTGTGTTAGATTGTGGTAAGAATTGGGATAAACATTTGCCGTTAGCAGAGTTTTCGTATAACAATAGTTACCATTCTAGTATTAAGGCTGCACCGTTTGAAGCTTTGTATGGTAGGAAGTGTAGATCTCCTGTATGTTGGAGTGAAGTTGGGAATACCTAGCTCACGGGACCGGAATTGATCCGGGAGACTACGGAGATGATAGTTCAGATTAAGAATAGGTTGTTGACTGCCCGTAGTAGACAGAAAAGTTACGCGGATGTGCGGCGGAAGCCAATGGAGTTTAAAGTGGGTGACCAAGTAATGTTGAAAGTATCGCCATGGAAAGGCGTTATAAGATTTGGAAAGCGAGGAAAATTGAATCCCCGTTATATTTGACCCTTTAAGATTTTATCTAGAGTAGGTCCGGTGGCTTATAAACTAGAGTTACCCCCAGAACTTCATGGTGTTCACAACACATTCTATGTATCTAATCTGAAGAAATGTCTAGCAGTGAGTGATGAGAAAATTTCGTTAGATAAGGTTCGAATAGATGGGAAGTTGCATTTTATCGAAGAGCCCGTAGAGGTTATGGATCGTGAGGTAAAGCAACTGAAACAAAGTCGGATACCTATTGTCAAGATCCGATGGAATTCAAAGCATGGACCGGAGTATACTTGGGAACGAGAGGATGAAATATGGAAGAAATATCCGCACCTCTTCGATTTCAATAAGAAACGGACATCAAAATAAAATGGATCACGAGGACGTTGATCCCTTTTAGGAGGAAAAGCTGTGACAATCTAACATTTTCAGGTAGTGAATTATTTTCTCGTATAATATTTGAAACTTATTTTTGTGTTGGTTGATTAACTCACAATTTACAGATTTAAATTTGGGCTTACGTGCATAATTTAGCGTCCTTTACGATTAAACCGGAAACCTTAGGATTACGTATTTACGTTTTTGAACTCCGTTTTTGATGAGACAATTTTTATTGGATTCTTTTTGTGCCGTTGATTCATAATTTATAAAAACGTTTTTCGTAAAACGAACCGAGGGCACACAAATCGAGGAAACTAGAATCGAGGGATACCCGTAAATTAGTGAGGTGGGACAAAATACATTATCCCACCCCACTATAGCATAGGACGGCCAAACATGACACCACATCAAAGATGTGGCATCATGTTAACATGTAGCTTACAAGTGTAAGCTAAAGCTTAACACTTAAGCTAGTTTCTAGCTAAAACCATCAACCATCTCACAAACTACCATTTCACACATGCAAATCAACTAGAAACTCTCTCAATACTCCCACCCTTGCCGTCCCATATTCAAGAACAAACACCCTTTTTTGATCTTTTCTAGCCACAAAATACTTGTTATCTAGCTCTATCATGGAGTTACCTTGAAGCCTTGATAACTTGGTGGCCATTTTAACAACAAAGGAGGTTATTTGCTTGTGTCCTAGGGCTGATTTCTCAACTTACTTACTTGGTGTTTGATGATCTTGGAGTTACATTTGGTGTTCATCAAGTTCTTGTCTTCCAAAAACAAGATATACTCTTGGTTGGTAACGAAGATCATCCTCTCCATTTTCTATTGTTATTTTTGTAAAGATCAAATGTATTTTCTTTCTTGTTGTATATGTATATGATGTATATATGATGATAAAAATGTTGTGTGGGGATCAAGTGTTGATAAATATGCTTAAAAAGATTAATAACCATAAGAAACAAGGCTAAAATCATGATTAATTTGTTGGCTGTATAAAAATAGTATGTAACTAAAACTTGATATGATAAAATTGCATGATAGAATCCATTTACATTAAGTACAAGATGTCATACACATGTGAGAGTTGGCCATGCAATGGAATCATTAAAATGAGTGAGATATGATCAAAACAAGATGAGTGTGCTAATCTGAATAAGCTGTTTTGTAGGGACTGTTAAGGATAGTTAAACTTAAAATGAGCAGTAGCTATAACTAAGTTAATTGTATCACATAATATGAAGTTCATGCCATCCAAAAATGAGCTTCTTATCATTTTAGAACTCTAGATATGATAAAAATGGTGAAGATGAAAATAAAAATCAGATTTTGAAGAATTAATGTTTATTACTATTATATAAGCACTCAAATTATATAGTATAAAATGTGAAATTAAAACCCACTAACTTATGAATTTCATTTATATAAATATGTATAAGGTTAAATAAATGGAAAATTTATAAAAATGGTAGTGGAATAATATTTATAAGTTATAAAAACTATAAACATGATTTTTACGACTTTTTCGGCTATTACCGTAAAATTAACGTTTTTCGCCAATTAAAACTTAGACGATCAAACCCGTCTAATGTAAAGTTTTTAAAAGTCATATACTGATATATAAGTATCTAATACAAGTAAAAACCGATAAAACCCGAACTATAGGACATACGGACATTAACGAGCTAAGTAAGCATATTGGACTAATAATTGGACTAAATAAGTTAAACACTTATAAAAAGTACTTATTGGGCTTAACCCATTTGGGCCCAACATGGAAAGTATAGACACTGATAATATAAGTATAAAATGAAATAATACAAGTTAAAGAACTTATAATAAGCTTATTGGACTTAAAACATGTAAATAGGTAAAACTAGTAAACTAGTAAAAAGTTATGAATACGTAAACACTAAAATGAGTAAACAAGGATATATAAACCCACTTGATCATCATAATATGTATAAAATCATCATATGTATATTGTTATTTTGATAAAAGTCATTGGACAAAAGTCTAAGACCGATTATTATTTATATAGGTTTCCGTGACCGAAGCACGCCCGTAGCCGATAATCCGCCTTTCATTATCAACGTGAGTTCATAGCCTCGCACTCTTTTAAATGTTTTATAAAATGATTTGTAAACCCGCGAGGGAGATAACATGCTAGATTTTGATAAAACTAGAACCTAAGTAGTCCTGATGGTATGCTTAATGATATGGACCCGAATGATGCTATGACCCTATAAACGAGACAAAAAGGATTATTAGTAGTTAGGTTATGTCACTTAAAGTCCCATTAACATGAACTGTGAACTACCGGGATTTGGTAGATGCTTATGCATTTGATAGTACTGTTTGGGGACGATCACCCCAGTTCGCGCCTTGACGGTTGATCCCCGTCGTACCACACTGATTGGTAAGCGAATTTATGTATGAGAAGATTCCATAGCGTGATTTTTGTGACGACACGCTAACTTAGATGGGCAAATTGTTTGTCGGGTTCGCGGCCCGTTGTTTTCACAGTAAGGTAACAATGTCATGCGGCTAATAATAATCCATAATGTATCCTATATATACAAAACGATAACGACGGCAATAACGGTAATAATATTACCTATAATGGTAATATTGAGGCTACGGTCTCATGGACGGTTTAAGATGTATGCTTGATTTATATATTGCCTGACTAGCAATACGAGGACTTACTTCTGATATTATACTTGTGTTCTGATTTTAACGATTGTTTTATATGACGGTTTTTATTAAACTCTATGAATTCACTCGGCATTTGCTGATATGATTTTTGCATGTTTTTATATCAGGTGCTTGAAGGTAATCCGGATGGAAATCGACTCTGATGGCCCACATAATATTAAAAATGTTCATTCGATCTATGTTTTGTAAACTTAATGACCTGTATAATTTGGGACCTGTTGTACACTTTAAAACTTTTTATCGAATGAATGTATGTTGAACCTTGTACAACCATTTTTATGTGTTGTCTATGATTGGAGTTATTGTGCTATCCCGTAACACTCTGAAAGACCCTTCCGCTGTACCGATACGAAAATTGAGAGTGTTATAGTTTCTTTCAGAGTGTTACGGGATAGCACAATAACTCCAATCATAGACAACACATAAAAATGGTTGTACAAGGTTCAACATACATTCATTCGATAAAAAGTTTTAAAGTGTACAACAGGTCCCAAATTATACAGGTCATTAAGTTTACAAAACATAGATCGAATGAACATTTTTAATATTATATGGGCCATCAGAGTCGATCTCCATCCAGATTACCTTCAAGCACCTGAGATAAAAACATGCAAAAATCATATCAGTGAATGTCGAGTGAATTCATAGAGTTTAATAAAAACCGTTATATAAAACAATCGTTAAAATCAGAACACAAGTATATTATCGGAAGTAAGTCCTCGTATTGCTAGTAAGAAATATATAAATCAAGCATACATCTTAAACCATCCATGAGACCGTAGTCTCAATATTACCATTATAGGTAATATATTCATCGTTATTAGCGTCGTTATTGGCTTACATTATGGATTATTATTAGCCGCATGACATTGTTACCTTACTATGAAAAGAACGGGCCGCGAACCCGGCAAACAATTTGCCAATCTATGTTAGCGTGTCGTCACAAAAATCACGCTATGGAATCTTCTCATACATAAATTCGCTTACCCATCAATGTGGTATGACGGGGATCAACCGTCAAGGCGCGAACTGGGGTGACCGTCCCCAAATAGTACTATCAAATGCATAAGCGTCTACCAAATCCCGGTAGTTCACAATTCATGCTAATGGGACTTTAAGTGACATAACCTGACTACTAATAATCCTTTTTGTCTCGTTTATAGGGTCATAGCATCTTTTGGGTCTATATCATTAAGCATACCATCGGGACTACTTGTGTTCTATTTTTATCAAAAACTAGCATGTTATCTC
Source organism: Glebionis coronaria (assembly GCA_025667525.1). NCBI lineage: Eukaryota > Viridiplantae > Streptophyta > Magnoliopsida > Asterales > Asteraceae > Glebionis > Glebionis coronaria. Next base: position 281,252,632 of record CM046881.1, read on the forward strand.
CCTCGCGGGTTTATAAATCGTTTTATAAAACATTTAAAAGAGTGTGAGGCTATGAACTCACGTTGATAATGAAAGACGGATTATCGGCTACGGGCGTGCTTCGGTCACGGAAACCTATATAAATAATAATCGGTCTTAGACTCTTGTCCAATGACTTTTATCAAAATAACAATATACATATGATGATTTATACATATGATGATGATCAAGTGGGTTTATATATCCTTGTTTACTCATTTTAGTGTTTAACTATTGGTAGCTTTTTACTAGTTTACTAGTTTTACCTATTTACATATTTTAAATCCAATAAGCTTATTATAAGTTCTTTAACTTGTATTAATTCATTTTATACTTATATTATTAGTATCCACACTTTACATGTTGGGCCCAAATGGGTTAAGCCCAATAAGTACTTTTTATAAGTGTTTAACTTATTTAGTCCAATATGCTTACTTAGCTCGTTAATGTCCGTATGTCCTATAGTTCGGGTTTTATCAGTTTTTACTTGTATTAGATACTTATATATCAGTATATGACTTTTAAAAACTTTATATTAGACGGGTTTGATCGTCTAAGTTTTAATTGGTACCACTCAAACCTTATACAAAACCACCACCTCAAACCACTTTTCTCATTTACAACATGCAAAAACAACTCTCATCTCTCTCTCTACGCCAAATGTGCCGTCCCATATCACTCACAAACACCCAATATTGATCAAGTTTAACCATGAAATCATGTGTTATTTACACATAAGTTGAAGCCCTTTTGAAGCTCTATAGATTGGTGGTGCTTATAACATCTAAGGAGGAGTTTCCATGGAGTCTTGGGGCTGATTTTCCACAAGGTGTTCATGTAGAATGGTGGTCTTGAAGATGGTCTTGGTTTACCACAAGTTTCTCCATCAAAATTCATGTCTTGATCATAACCTACATCATCATGGTGGTTTCCGTGATTGAAGCACGTACCGTACGTCCGAATTGCCGATAACCCGCCTTCTCACATCAACGTGAGTTCATAGCCTCGCACTCTTTTAAATGTTTTTATGAAATGTTTTATAAACCCGCGAGGGAGATAACATGTTAGTTTTTATAAAATAGGACACCATTTGTCCTGATTGTTTGTTTATTGATTTGGACCCGAATGATTGTATGACCCGATTGTATGACCCGATAAATGATTAAATGACCCGATAGATGAAATTAAATGGATTATTAAAGTTAGATTATGTCACTAAAATTCCCATTAGCATGAATTGTGAACTACCGGGATTTGGTAGACGCTTATGCATATAATAGTACTATTTGGGGACGATCACCCCAGTTCGCGCCTTGACGGTTGATCCCTGTCGTGCCACATTGATTGGTAAGCGAATTTATGTATGAGAAGATTTACATAGCGTGACCTTTATGACGACACGCTAATTTAGATGGGCAAATGAGTTTCGGGCTAGCTACCCATTGTTTGTTGTAGTAAGGTAACATGTCATGCGGCTTATAATAATCCGATTAACGAAATACTGTGTCCTGGAAGATCCATCGGTCCCAATTCAGAAGAAGATATCTTCAATTTATTTATTGGACACTGGGCATCCTCATCCTTGGACAATGGTCTAGGAACAACACTTAACCCGAACCTACAATCAATTAAAACCTTATAATTCAATCACAGGATTTAACCACTTCCTCTTATCAATCTCATATTCCATACGTGTTAAATTTTACTTTATTCAAGTTTCAATCAACTTATACTCAATTCGATATCCTACCTCATTCTCCAATACTTTCAACCTTATTCTTAGACCTTAATAGGGCAATAAAAGCTCGATATGAACAACACTTAATTTCAATCCTATATCTCTTACAACAATAATTATCAAATGAGTCACTAGCATGAGAGGACTCACACATTCAATCAGACTTCTCGGACAGGTACTAGTGGCATAAGGCTTTTGGGTAATGGTTCCAATGACAGCCTCAAGTGCCACATTCACCCTTTCGATTTCAATTTAAGAATTGGATGACAACGAATCAGATGACATCTTTCTAGGTGGTAATGGTTTTATCCAACTCCACTCTATAAGTAAAGATCGTCATGACATCGATATCAGATTTAATCTCGCCAATTCTTCTTCAATATCACAATAAATTAATATCTATATTTTTACAAATATCAACCATTTGTTGGGATCATAAATATCCACAACTTGGTTTAAATCTAGGGTAGCTAGAATTCCTACGAGAATAGCTTCGATTGATTTGCTAGGGGAGTTAGGGTACCTTGTGACAATCTACGTCGTATAAATACCTCGTATAAGTATTAAATAATCATCAAACAATCATGTAATCAAATTACATCATATATATATATATATATATATATATATATATATATATATATATATATATATATATATATACATATATATATATATATATATATATATATATATATATATATATATATATATATATATATATATATATATATATATATATATATATATATATATATATATATATATATATATATATATATATATATATATATATATATATATATATATATATATATATATATATATATATATATATATATATATATATATATATATATATATATATATATATATATATATATATTAAAATAACACTTCTCAGTCTGGCCTTGTCGGTAACTCGGGAATTCTTCGGCACCGTTATAGTCAAAAGCTTTTTAGACATTTTTAGAAAAATGTTTATAGTTAAAAGATTTTGAAATGTTTTATTCAAAACCTTAGTTTTAAAAATCTTTCATTCTCTATAACGAGAGCGCTGGTACTTATTGGGACATCGGAAGAAATATAATTTACACAATTCAATACAGCGGGATCCATCAAGAATTTATAAATGATAATAACTTTATAAAAAAACAATTATGTATACATATAAGCTCTGCTAATATCATTCTCGTTAATGATAAATTATTGGATTCAAAATGGGCTTAATTAAACCAAGTACCATTCTTAGAGATTCGTATCTTAATTTCCAATCCAAGTAGAAATCTTTTGTTATTTGTGAATTTCCTGAGGTATTTCCTAAAGATTTACCCGGACTTCCACCGATAAGGCAAGTAGAGTTTCGAATCGATTTAATTCCTAGTGCTGCACCGGTGGCACGTGCGCCTTACCGATTAGCCCCTTCTGAATTAAAGGAGTTATCTGAGCAACTTAAGGAGTTGTCTGATAAAGGTTTTATTCGACCGAGCTCGTCGCCTTCGGGAGCTCCAGTCTTGTTTGTTAAGAAGAAGGATGGATCTTTCCGTATGTGCATTGATTATAGGGAACTCAATAAGTTGACAATTAAAAATCGATATCCTTTACCTAGGATTGATGATTTGTTTGATCAACTACAAGGATCTAGTGTGTATTCTAAGATAGATTTGCGGTCAGGATATCACCAACTTCGCGTCCGTGAAGAAGATATTCCTATAACGGCATTTAGAACTCGTTATGGACACTATGAATTTCAAGTAATGCCATTTGGGTTAACTAACGCACCTGCGGTTTTCATGGATTTAATGAATCGAGTGTGCAAGCCCTATTTGGATAAATTTGTGATTGTGTTTATTTACGATATTCTAATCTATTCTAAGAATGAAGATGAACATAGAGAACATTTAAGGATTGTTTTGAATTTGTTGAAGGATGAAAAGTTGTATGCTAAGTTTTCGAAGTGTGATTTCTGGTTAGATTCTGTGCAATTTCTTGGTCATGTGATTAACAAAGATGGAATTCATGTTGACCCTGCAAAGGTTGAAGCCATTAAGAATTGGTCTGCACCGACAACGCCAACGGAAGTGCGGCAGTTCTTAGGATTGGCTGGCTATTATAGGCGATTCATTAAAGAATTTTCTTTGATAGCAAAACCCTTGACTAAGCTTACCCAGAAGAATAAACCTTTCGTTTGGGGAAGTGATGAAGATGGAGCATTTCAGACATTAAAGCAAAAATTATGTAGTGCGCCAATCTTATCATTACCCGACGGGAGTGAAGATTTTGTAGTGTATTGTGATGCATCTCTTAGAGGCTATGGAGCTGTTTTGATCCAGCGAGAAAAAATGATAGCTTATGCTTCTAGGCAATTAAGGAAGAATGAGGAGAATTATACTACTCATGATCTTGAGTTAGGAGCTGTAGTCTTTGCTCTTAGGTTGTGGAGACATTATCTGTATGGCACCAGGTGTACGGTATTCACCGATCACAAAAGACTACAGTATATTCTCGACCAGAAGGAATTGAACATGAGGCAACGAAGATGGATAGAGTTGTTAAGTGATTATGATTGTGATATAAAATATCACCCAGGAAAAGCCAATGTTGTTGCCGATGCATTAAGCATGAAAGATAGAGAGCCTATCAGGGTACGTTCTCTAGTCTTGACCATGCACAATAATTTGCCTGAGCAAATTAGAAATGTGCAAATAGAAGCTTGTAAGAAAGAAAATTTTGTTAATGAAGGGTTCTGAGGAGAAGGAGATCCTTTAGAGGTTAGAGCTGATGGAGTGAAATGCTTAAGAGGTCGTATGTGGATACCTATGTTTGGAGGCTTAAGAGACTTGATTATGTTAGAATCTCATAAATCTAAGTATTCCATTCATCCGGGATCTGATAAGATGTACCATGATTTGAAGAAGTTGTACTGGTGGCTGAATATGAAAGCTGATATTGCTATGTATGTTCTTCAATGCTTGACTTGTGCTAGAATTAAAGCTGAACATCAAAAGCCATCAGGACTACTTCAACAACCAAAGATTCCCGAATGGAAGTGGGAGCGATTTTCGATGGACTTTATCACCAAGCTTCCTAGAACATCATTTGGAAACAACTCAATTTGGGTCATTGAAGACATACTGGCCAAATCAGCACACTTCATTCCGGTTAAAGAGCAGTTCTCACTGGAGAAGTTGACTCGTATTTACCTTGATAATGTTGTATGCAAGCATGGAGTGCCTGTATCGATCATTTCAGATCGAGATCCTAGATTCGCATCGAATTTTTGGAAATCTCTCCAAAGATCTTTGGGAACGAATCTCGACATGAGCACTGCTTATCACCCCCAGACTGATGGGCAGAGTGAAAGGACGATACAAACAATAGAAGATATATTGAGAGCTTGTGTGTTAGACTTTGGTAAGAATTGGGATAAACATTTTCCGTTAGCAGAGTTTTCGTATAACAATAGTTACTATTCTAGTATCAAGGCTGCACCGTTTGAAGCTTTATATGGTAGGAAGTGTAGATGTCCTGTATGTTGGAGTGAAGTTGGGGATACCCAGCTCACGGGACCGGAATTGATCCGGGAGACTACGGAGATGATAGTTCAGATTAAGAATAGGTTGTTGACTGCCCGTAGTAGACAGAAAGGTTACGTGGATGTGCGGCGGAAGCCAATGGAGTTTAAAGTGGGTGACCAAGTAATGTTGAAAGTATCGCCATGGAAAGGCGTTATAAGATTTGGAAAGCGAGGAAAATTGAATCCCCGTTATATTGGACCCTTTAAGATTTTATCTAGAGTAGGTCCGTTGGCTTACAAACTAGAGTTACCCCCAGAAATTCATGGTGTTCACAACACATTCCATGTATCTAATCTGAAGAAATGTCTAGCAGTGAGTGATGAGAAAATTTCGTTAGATAAGGTTCGAATAGATGGGAAGTTGCATTTTATCGAAGAACCCGTAGAGGTTATGGATCGTGAGGTAAAGCAACTGAAACAAAGTCGGATACCTATTGTCAAGATCCAATGGAATTCAAAGCATGGACCGGAATATACTTGGGAACGAGAGGATGAAATGTGGAAGAATTATCCACACCTCTTCGATTTCAATAAGAAACGGACATCAAAATGAAATGGATCACGAGGACGTTGATCCCTTTTAGGAGGAAAAGCTGTGACAATCTAACATTTTCAGGTAGTGAATTATTTTCTCGTATAATTTTTTAAACCTATTTTTGTGTTGGTTGATGAAATCGCAATTTACGAATTTAAATTTGGGCTTACGTGCATAATTTAGCGTCCTTTACGACTAAACTGGAAACCTTAGGATTACGTATTTACGTTTTTGAACTCCGTTTTTTATGAGACAATTTTTATTGGATTCGTTTTGTGCCGTTGATTCATAATTTATAAAAACGTTTTTCGTAAAACGACCCGAGGGCACGCAAATCGAGGAAACTAGAATCAAGGAATACCCGTAAATTAGTGAGGTGGGACAAAATACATTATCCCACCCCACTATAGCATGGGACGGCCAAACATGACACCACATCAAAGATGTGGCATCATGTTAACTTGTAAGTTACAAGTGTAAGCTTAAGCTTACAACTTAAGCTACCACTAACACAAAACCAACAACTAGCTACACATACCTCCATTCCACACATGCAAACCAACTAGAAACGCTCTCAAACCACCACCATTGCCGTCTCACTTCAAAGCACAAACACCCCTTTTGATCTTTTCTAGCCACAAAATACTTGTTATCTAGCTATATCATGGAGTTACCTTGAAGCCTTGATCACTTGGTGGCCATTTTAACAAAAAAGGAGGTGATTTGCTTGTGTCCTAGGGATGATTTCGCAACTTATTTTCTTGGTGTTTGATGATCTTGGAGTTACATTTGGTGTTCATCAAGTTCTTGTCTTCCAAAAACAAGATATACTCTTGGTTGGTAAAGAAGATCATCCTCTCCATTTTCTCTTGTTATTTTTGTAAAGATCAAATGTATTTTCTTTCTTGTTGTTTATGTATATGATGAATATATTATGATAAAAATGTTGTGTGGGGATCAAGTGTTGATAAATATGCTTAAAAAGGTTAATAACCATAAGAAACAAGGCTAAAATCATGATTAATTTGTTGGCTGTATAAAAACAGTATGTAACCAAAACTTGAACTGATAAACTTGTATGGTAGAATCTATTTACAGTAAGTACAAGATGTCATACACATGTGAGAGTTGGCCATGCAATGGAATCATTAAAATGAGTGAGATATGATCAAAACAAGATGAGTGTCCTAATCTGAATAAGCTGTTTTGTAGGGACTGTTAAGGCTAGATAAACTTAAAATGAGCAGTAGCTATAACTAATTAATTGTAGCACATAATATGAAGTTCATGCCATCCAAAAATGAGCTTCTAATTCATTGTAGAACTCTAGATATGATAAAAATGGTGAAGATGAAAATAAAAATCAGATTTTGAAGAATTAATGTTTCTTACTATTATATAAGCACTCAAAATTATATTGTATAAAATGTAAAATTAAAACCCACTTGATCATCATATATATAAAATCATCATATGTATACATAATTGTTATTTTTATAAAGTCATTGGACATGAGTCTAAGACGAGAATTATTTGCCTAGGTTTCCGTGATTGAAGCACGTACCGTGCATCCGAATTGTCGATAACCCGCCTTCCCACATCAACGTGAGTTCATAGCCTCACACTCTTTTAAATATTTTAATAAAATGTTTTATAAACCCGCGAGGGAGATAACATGTTAGTTTTTATAAAATAGGACACCATTTGTCACGATTGTTTGTTTATTGATCTGGACCCGAATGATTGTATGACCCGATTGTATGACCCGATAAATGATTAAATGACCCGATTGATGAATATAAATGGATTATTAAAGTTAGGTTATATCATTAAAAGTCCCATTAGCATGAATTGTGAACTACCGGGATTTGGTAGACGCTTATGCATATAATTGTACTATTTGGGGACGATCACCCCAGTTCGCGCCTTGACGGTTGATCCCCGTCGTGCCACGTTGATTGGTAAGCGAATTTATGTATGAGAAGATTTCCATAGCGTGACCTTTGTGACGACACGCTAATTTATATGGGCAAATTGAGTTTCGGGCTAGCTACCCGTTGTTTGTTGTAGTAAGGTAACAATGTCATGCGGCTTATAATGATCCAATTAACGAAATACTACTAGACGCACCGAATTACGATGTATTGCCTGACTAGCAATACGGGGTCATACTATTGATATTATGTTCGTGTTTTGGTTTTCATAACCATATTCATATAACGGTTTTTATTTTCATACAACGTCATAAGACGTATTGTATGATGTTTTTACGACATTGGCACGTATAATGATTTTTAAGGCAAACGCCTATATTATGATTTTCGATAAGGATTTGTATAAAAATGACTTTGGCTATTTTATGGCCTATTACAATAATTTGTACGAAATGATTTTTGGTAATAATTTTATACCAAAGTTATATTGATGGAATTTATCAAACTCTATTAATTCACTCGGCGTTATCGCTGACCTTTTCTTTTAACATGTTTTATCTCAGGTACTTGAAGGTAATTCTCAGGAAGACAACAAGAATTCCTGGCCCGCACTTAAATAATAATTTCCATTCAAATGTTTTGTAAAACCTGTGTTAAATACAGTGACTTGGGACCTATGTAAACTTGATATTTATGAATGGAAATGCTTTTATTAATAAACGACGCGATTTTTATACGTTGTCTTTGATGTGAGTAATGTGCTATCCCGTAACACCAACTAGTCTTCCGCTGTATTGAGTAAAACTGTAACACTCTCAATTTTCGTATCGGTACAGCGGAAGGGTCTTTTAGAGTGTTACGGGATAGCACAATAACTCCAATCATAGACAACACATAAAAATGGTTGTACAAGGTTTAACATACATTCATTCGATAAAAAGTTTTAAAGTGTACAACAGGTCCCAAATTATACAGGTCATTAAGTTTACAAAACATAGATCGAATGAACATTTTTAATATTATGTGGGCCATCAGAGTCGATCTCCATCCGGATTACCTTCAAGCACCTGAGATAAAAACATGCAAAAATCATATCAGCGAATGCCGAAAGAATTCATAGAGTTTAATAAAAACCGTTATATAAAACAATCGTTAAAATCAGAACACAAGTATAATATCGGAAGTAAGTCCTCGTATTGCTAGTCAGGCAATATATAAATCAAGCATACATCTTAAACCATCCATGAGACCGTAGCCTCAATATTACCATAATAGGTAATATATTCATCGTTATTGGCATCGTTATTGTATTACATTATAGGATACATTTTAGGATTATTATTAGCCGCATGACATTGTTACCTTACTGTGAAAACAACGTGCCGCGAACCCGACAAACAATTTGCCCATCTAAGTTAGCGTGTCGTCACAAAAATCACGCTATGAAATCTTCTCATACATAAATTCGCTTACCAATCAATGTGGTACGATGGGGATCAACCGTCAAGGCGCGAACTGGGGCGATCGTCCCCAAATAGTACTATCAAATGCATAAGCGTCTACCAAATCCCGGTAGTTCACAATTCATGCTAATGGGACTTTAAGTGACATAACCTAACTACTAATAATCCTTTTTGTCTCGTTTATAGGGTCATAGCATCATTCGGGTCCATATCATTAAGCATACCATCGGGACTACTTGTGTTCTCTTTTTATCAAAATCTAGCATGTTATCTCCCTCACGGGTTTACAAATCATTTTATAAAACATTTAGAATAGTGCGAGGCTATGAACTCACGTTGATAATGAAAGGCGGATTATCGGCTACGGGCGTGCTTCGGTCATGGAAACCTATATAAATAATAATCGGTCTTAGACTCTTGTCCAATGACTTTATCAAAATAGCAATATACATATGATGATTTTGTACATATGATGATGATCAAGTGGGTTTATATATCCTTGTTTACTCATTTTAGTGTTTACGTATTGGTAACTTTTTACTAGTTTACTAGTTTTACCTATTTACATATTTTAAGTCCAATAAGCTTATTATAAGTTCTTTTAACTTGTTTTAATTCATTTTATACTTATATTATCAATATTCACACTTTACATGTTGGGCCCAAATGGGTTAAGCCCAATAAGTACTTTTTATAAGTGTTTAACTTATTTAGTCCAATTATTAGTCCAATATGCTCACTTAGCTCGTTAATGTCCGTATGTCCTATAGTTCGGGTTTTATCGGTTTTTACTTGTATTAGATACTTATATATGAGTAATTGGCGAAAAACGTTAATTTTACGGTAATAGCCGAAAAAAGTTGTAAAAATCATGTTTATAGTTTTTATAACTTATAAATATTATTCCACTACCATTTTTATAATTTATCCATTTATTTAACCTTATATATATTTATATAATTGAAATTCATAAGTTAGTGGGTTTTAATTTCACATTTTATACTATATAATTTGAGTGCTTATATAATAGTAATAAACATTAATTCTTCAAAATCTGATTTTTATTTTCATCTTCACCATTTTTATCATATCTAGAGTTCTACAATGAATTACAAGCTCATTTTTGGGTGGCATGATATTCATATTATGTGATACAATTAACTTAGTTATAGCTACTGCTCATTTTAAGTTTAACTATCCTTAACAGTCCCTACAAAACAGCTTATTCAGATTAGCATACTCATCTTGTTTTGATCATATCTCACTCATTTTAATGATTCCATTTCATGGCCAACTCTCACATGTGTATGACATCTTGTACTTACTGTAAATGGATGCTACCATGCAAGTTTATCAGTTCAAGTTTTAGTTACATACTGTTTTTATACAGCCAATAAATTAATCATGATTTTAGCCTTGTTTCTTATGGTTATTAATCTTTTTAAGCATATTTATCAACACTTGATCCCCACACAATACTTTTATCATCATATATTTATCATATACATATAAAACAAGAAATAAAATACATTTGATCTTTACAAAAATAACAAGAGAAAATGGAGAGGATGATCTTCTTTACCAACCAAGAGTATATCTTGTTTTTGGAAGACAAGAACTTGATGAACACCAAATGTAACTCCAAGATCATCAAACACCAAGTAAGTATGTTGAGAAATCAGCCCTAGGACACAAGCAAATCACCTCCTTTGTTGTTAAAATGGCCACCAAGTGATCAAGGCTTCAAGGTAACTCCATGATATAGCTAGATAACAAGTATTTTGTGGCTAGAAAAGATCAAAAAGGGGTGGTTGTGCTTAAAGTGGGACGACAATGGTGATGGTTTTGAGAGAGTTTCTAGTTGATTTGCATGTGTGGATTGGAGGTATGTGTAGCTAGTTTTTGGTTTTGTGTTAGTGGTAGCTTAAGTTGTAAGCTTAAGCTTACACTTGTAAGTTACAAGTTAACATGATGCCACATCTTTGATGTGGTGTCATGTTTGGCCGTCCCATGCTATAGTGGGGTGGGATAATGTATTTTATCCCACCTCACTAATTTACGGGTACTCCTCGATTCTAGTTTCCTCGATTTGCGTGCCCTCGGGTCGTTTCACGAATTTTTTTTTTATAAATTATGAATCAACGACACAAAACGAATCCAATAAAAATTGTCTCATCAGAAACGGAGTTCAAAAACGTAAATACGTAATCCTAAGGTTTCCGGTTTAATCGTAAAGAACGCTAAATTATGCACGTAAGCCCGAATTTAAATCCGTAAATTGTGAGTTCATCAACCAACACAAAAATAAGTTTCAAAATATTATACGAGAAAATAATTCACTACCTGAAAATGTTAGATTGTCACAGCTTTTCCTCCTAAAAGGGATCAACGTCCTCGTGATCCATTTTATTTTGATGTCCGTTTCTTATTGAAATCGAAGAGGTGAGGATATTTCTTCCACATTTCATCCTCTCGTTCCCAAGTATATTCCGGTCCATGCTTTGAATTCCATCGGATTTTGACAATAGGTATCCGACTTTGTTTCAGTTGCTTTACCTCACGATCAATAACCTCTACGGGCTCTTCGATAAAATGCAACTTCCCATCTATTCGAACCTTATCTAACGAAATTTTTTTCATCACTCACTGCTAGACATTTCTTCAGATTAGATACATGGAATGTGTTGTGAATACCATGAAGTTCTGGGGGTAACTCTGGTTTGTAAGCCACCGGACCTACTCTAGATAAAATCTTAAAGGGTCCAATATAACGGGGATTCAATTTTCCTCGCTTTCCAAATCTTATAACGCCTTTCCATGGCGATACTTTCAACATTACTTGGTCACCCACTTTAAACTCCATTGGCTTCCGCCGCACATCCGCGTAACTTTTCTGTCTACTACGGGCAGTCAACAACCTATTCTTAATCTGAACTATGATCTCCGTAGTCTCCCGGATCAATTCCGGTCCCGTGAGCTGGGTATCCCCAACTTCACTCCAACATATAGAAGATCTACACTTCCTACCATATAAAGCTTCAAACGGTGCAGCCTTAATACTAGAATGGTAACTATTGTTATACGAAAACTCTGCTAACGGCAAATGTTTATCCCAATTCTTACCAAAGTCTAACACACAAGCTCTCAACATATCTTCTAGTGTTTGTATCGTCCTTTCACTCTGCCCATCAGTCTGGGTTGATAAGCAGTGCTCATGTCGAGATTTGTTCCCAAAGATCTTTGGAGAGATTTCCAAAAATTCGATGCGAATCTAGGATCTCGATCTGAAATGATCGATACAGGCACTCCATGCTTGCATACGACATTCTCAAGGTATATACGAGTCAGCTTCTCTAGTGAGAACTGCTCTTTAACCGGAATGAAGTGTGCTGATTTGGTCAGTCTGTCGACAATAACCCAAATCGAGTTGTTTCCAGATGATGTTCTAGGAAGCTTGGTGATAAAGTCCATCGTAATTCGCTCCCACTTCCATTCAGGAATCTTTGGCTGTTGAAGGAGTCCTGATGGGCTTTTATGTTCCGCTATAACTCTAGCACACGTCAAGCATTGAAGAACATACATAACAATATCAACTTTCATATTCGGCCACCAGTACAACTTCTTCAAATCATGGTACATTTTATCAGATCCTGGATGAATGGAATACTTAGATTTATGGGATTCTAACATAATCAAATATCTTAAGCCTCCAAACTTAGGTATCCACATACGACCTCTTAAGCATTTCACTCCATCAGCTCTAACCTCTAAAGGATCTCCTTCTCCTCGGAACCCTTCATTAACAAAATTTTCCTTCTTACAAGCTTTTATTTGCGCATTTCTAATTTGCTCAGGCAAATTATTGTGCACGGTCAAGACTAGAGAACGTACCCTGATAGGCTCTCTATCTTTCCTACTTAACGCATCGGCAACAACATTGGCTTTTCCTGGGTAATATTTTATATCACAATCATAATCACTTAACAACTCTATCCATCTTCGTTGCCTCATGTTCAATTCCTTCTGATCGAGAATATACTGTAGGCTTTTGTGATCGGTGAATACCGTACACTTGGTGCCATACAGATAATGTCTCCACAACCTAAGAGCAAAGACTACAGCTCCTAACTCAAGATCATGAGTAGTATAATTCTCCTCATTCTTCCTTAATTGCCTAGAATCATAAGCTATCACTTTCTCTCGCTGCATCAAAACAGCTCCATAGCCTATAAGAGATGCATCACAATACACTACAAAATCTTCACTCCCGTCGGGTAATGATAAGATTGGCGCACTACATAATTTTTGCTTCAATGTCTGAAATGCTCCATCTTCATCACTTCCCCAAACGAAAGGTTTATTCTTCTGGGTAAGCTTAGTCAAGGGTTTAGATATCAAAGAAAATTCTTTAATGAATCGCCTATAATAGCCAGCCAATCCTAAGAACTGTCGCACTTCCGTTGGCGTTGTCGGTGCAGACCAATTCTTAATGGCTTCAACCTTTGCAGGATCAACATGAATTCCATCCTTGTTAATCACATGACCAAGAAATTGCACAGAATCTAACAAGAAATCACATTTCGAAAACTTAGCATACAACTTTTCATCCTTCAACAAATTAAAAACAATCCTTAAATGTTCTCTATGTTCATCTTCAGTCTTAGAATAGATTAGAATATCGTCAATAAACACAATCACAAATTTATCCAAGCAGGACTTACACACTCGATTCATTAAATCCATGAAAACCGCAGGTGCGTTAGTTAACCCAAATGGCATTACTTGAAATTCATAGTGTCCATAACGAGTTCTAAATGCAGTTATAGGAATATCTTCTTCACGGACGCGAAGTTGGTGATATCCTGACCGCAAATCTATCTTAGAATACACACTAGATCCTTGTAGTTGATCAAACAAATCATCAATCCTAGGAAAAGGATATCGATTTTTAATTGTCAACTTATTCAGTTCCCTATAATACATGCACATACGGAAAGGTCCATCCTTCTTCTTAACGAACAAGACTGGAGCTCCCCAAGGCGACGAGCTCGGTCGAATAAAACCTTTATCAGACAACTCCTTAAGTTGCTCAGATAGCTCCTTTAATTCATAAGGGGCTAATCGGTAAGGCGCACGTGCCACCGGTGCAACACCAGGAATTAAATCGATTCGAAACTCTACTTGCCTTATCGGTGGAAGTCCGGGTAAATCTTTAGGAAATACCTCAGGAAATTCACAAATAATAGGTACATCTTCCAATCGTTTCTCCCTAGACTCATTGCCGGTCACTTGAGCTAAGAATAACTCACAACCGTTCCTGATGTACTTTTGGACTTTAATACATGAAACGATTTTCAAACGGGATTCACCTCGATTACCATCAATTACTAATGTCCTATTCCTAAGAGGAATCTTAACCTTCTTCTCTCCACATAAAATAGTAGCATTATTCAATGACAACCAATCCATACCAATAATAATATCAAAACTACCTAATTCTATCAACATCAAATCAATCGGAAAGGAATAGTTTAAGAGATTTAGAGAGCATCCTTCTAATAGCTTATTAGTTTTCACTAATTTACCATTAGGCAATTCCACCTCGTAACTGGTGTTTATCTCAACAGGTTCAATGTCAATAAGGGCACTAAATTTAGTGGATACAAAGCTCCTATCAGCACCCGAATCAAATAAAGCAACAACATAATGATTGTTGAGTAAAAACGTACCGATAACGACATTCGGATCCTCTTTCTTCACCTCAATTGTTCCAAGTTGATAGATACCACCCTGGGGGTTTCTTCCAGGTACAATCGCTTTCTACTTGGGGCATTCCGATTTCCTATGACATTCTTCATTACAGTTGAATTAAATGGTTCCCTTCTTACACCTTTCAACCTTGTGTCCAAGCTTTCCGCAATTTTGGCACTTCCAGCAGTCGCCAGCATGCCTCTTGTTGCCACACTTAGGACATCTACCATCGTTGCACAGTGTATTGTTGGTAAGAGCATTTGCACTCCCCTTTCTCTGGTTCTGACGGCGATTGAAATTCTTCCTATTATCACCTCTATCTACACGATCACCGTCTCCCTTTCTTTTCTCACCAACACGGGCTTCATCTTCCCTATCCTGAATTATCTGTCCAATGAGTTGGTAAGCCATTCGAACAACATCATCAATGGTCAGTGGTTTAGATGATGTCACGTCCCCCCGGATATTCCTGGTCAACCCTTTAATATATTGTTCAATTCGGATCTCTTCGGGTTCCACCAATCGAGGACATATCAATGCCAACTCATGGAATCGGTTTGTGTAACTATCAATGTCCACACATTTCATTCGCAGATGAATCAACTCTTGTTCTAACCTAATAATCACACTACGAGGACAAAACTCCAAAGTCATCCACTTCTTGATTTCAGCCCAAGGAGTAGCATTAGCAGCATCAAGACCCATGAAAGCAATTCTCCCATTCCACCAAGTCAACACACGACCTTTAAGAGTAGCCAAAGCAAAAGTCACTTTATCTTCCTCCTTACACTTACTAATCCGAAACACCGACTCAATCTTCTCAAACTACTGGCTTAATCCTACAGCACCTTCAGTTCCATTAAAAGGTAGATGTTCACACTTCATGAACGTCACATAAGTACAGCCACCAACTTCAGGTGCATTAGTTCCAAGTCCTCCTACATTTCCTCCAACATTAGCATTCACATTATTAGCATTCACATTCACATTAGTACCGCCAATTCCACTACCGCCAGCTCCACTACCGCCAGCTCCACTACCGCCAGCTCCACTACCGCCAGCTCCACTACCGCCAGCTTCATTTCTAGCATTTGCCATAAATTCAGTCATAGATGCGGTAACTTGCTCCGCAATAATCCTACGTACATCATCCTCAGTCACAGCCTTCTTGGGTGGCATAGTTCTATAATTCCACAATTTCAAAGTATTAAGCATTCACCCAACAAGGATTCATATAATATGGATTGAATTCATAATCAAGATACAAATAAGGCACAATATGGAATTCAAGACAAGATACATATTTCATTTGATTTGAAACAAAAGTATTGTCTTAGTTACATCCCATATCAAAGTTCTAGCACTATATACACTCAAAATTCGTGCCAAGTCTACTACTAACAAGTCGGTTTAGTCAAAGCTACAAAAGTACAAAAGATACAAAGGTCACTACTAAATACAGACTGGTCTACTGAGAACCGCTAGATGGTCCATCATCCATCGTCTTCTGTATCTTTGTCGGACGATCACTAGACATATCTTCAGCTGGGCGCTTACGGATCACTCCTCTTTCAACCATGTCAGCATAAAATCTACTATTCCAACCCACGGATATATTCAACTCCTTCTCAGCTTTCTCACGCATCGCACGAGCTACACTCAACTGAATCTCCATAGAATTCACCTTTTTCTTCATTTCAGCAAACTCACCACTTTCTAACACCGATAACCTCCTAAAAGCCTCATTCAAACCACGTTCTACATCAGTCAAATCCAAACTAAGCAATTCCCGCTCTTTCTCACAAACCTTAGTCTTCGACTCCAAATAAGCAACTTGAGTCTGAACAACACCTAATCCAATCTCGGTCATACTACTCTTAACACGGGAAGCATCTAGATCACGTCTCAAGGCCCGTGGTGCAAGACCATCAATATGAGTAGCCTCTCGAGTACTAGACGACTCTCCTATGTCACGTCTACGAGTAGCAATACCATCAGTACCGTCAGGTGCATTATCATCCTCATCCTCCTCTGATTCAGAATCAGATTCAGACGATTCAGACATTTCATCCCTAGGTAGGTCAACCTCAGAATCAGACAAATCAACTGGTGGGGGCAAAGGCTCGCCCTCTGGAACATCAAAAGGATAAATAAGCTCAGCTTCCTCATTATCACCAACCTCAACGTCTATACCTACATCCTCCTCGACATCCTCGTCGTCAATCTCATCATCTATATTATCTAACCCAATCGCATCATCATTCTCTATATCAGCATTATCAATCTCATTCTCTACCATATCAACCTGAGGGGCAATCTGATCTCCTAGTCCTAACTCGGGCTCGGGATCCTCAAATGGTTCCTCCTCATCATTATCCATATCATAATCTACTAAGTCTAAATAAGGATCATCATCTACATTAGGTTCGGGAATAGCATGGTTTTCTACAGGAATATTAGGGTCAGCCATGACAATCTGCATTTATATATATATCTTGTATTAGGATAACATACTAGTTAAACAATTACATACTGAAATCACGATATATACATATATATAAATTAAATTATATATATCAAAATATATATCTTCTCAATAGGGCTTGTTGGTAACGTTGGAGATCTCTGGCACCGTTATAGTCAAAAGATTTTTCAAATATTTTCTCAAATGTTCATTGTCAAAAGATTTTGAAAAGTTTTCTTCAAAACCTTGGTTTTTTTTAAATCTTTTGTTCTCTATAACGAGAGCTCTGGTACCAAACTGTAACACTCTCAATTTTCGTATCGGTACAGCAGAAGGGTCTTTTAGAGTGTTACGGGATAGCTCAATAACTCCAATAATAGACAACACATAAAAATGGTTGTACAAGGTTTAACATACATTCATTCGATAAAAAGTTTTAAAGTGTACAACAGGTCCCAAATTATACAGGTCATTAAGTTTACAAAACATAGATCGAACGAACATTTTTAATATTATGTGGGCCATCAGAGTCGATCTCCATCCGGATTACCTTCAAGCACCTGAGATAAAAACATGCAAAAATCATATCAGCGAATGCCGAGTGAATTCATAGAGTTTAATAAAAACCGTTATATAAAACAATAGTTAAAATCAGAACACAAGTATAATATCGGAAGTAAGTCCTCGTATTGCTAGTCAGGCAATATATAAATCAAGCATACATCTTAAACCGTCCATGAGACCGTAGCCTCAATATTACCATAATACGTAATATATTCATAGTTATTGGCATCGTTATTGTATTACATTATAGGATACATTTTAGGATTATTATTAGCCGCATGACATTGTTACCTTACTGTGAAAACAACGGGCCGCAAACCCGACAAACAATTTGCCCATCTAAGTTAGCGTGTCGTCACAAAAATCACGCTATGAAATCTTCTCATACATAAATTCGCTTACCTATCAATGTGGTACGACGGGGATCAACCATCAAGGCGCGAACTGGGGTGATCGTCCCCAAATAGTACAATCAAATGCATAAGCGTCTACCAAATCCCGGTAGTTCACAATTCATGCTAATGGGACTTTAAGTGACATAACCTAACTACTAATAATCCTTTTTGTCTCGTTTATAGGATCATAGCATCATTCGAGTCCATTTCATTAAGCATACCATCGGGACTACTTGTGTTCTATTCTTATCAAAATCTAGCATGTTATCTCCCTCGCGGGTTTACAAATCATTTTATAAAACATTTAGAAGAGTGCGAGGCTATGAACTCACGTTGATAATGAAAGGCGGATTATCGGCTACGGGCGTGCTTCGGTCACGGAAACCTATATAAATAATAATCGGTCTTAGACTCTTGTCCAATGAATTTATCAAACTAACAATATACATATGATGATTTTGTACATATGATGATGATAAAGTGGGTTTATATATCCTTGTTTACTCATTTTAGTGTTTACGTATTGGTAACTTTTTACTAGTTTACTAGTTTTACCTATTTACATATTTTAAGTCCAATAAGCTTATTATAAGTTCTTTTAACTTGTTTTAATTCATTTTATACTTATATTATCAGTATTCACACTTTACATGTTGGGCCCAAATGGGTTAAGCCCAATAAGTACTTTTTATAAGTGTTTAACTTATTTAGTCCAATTATTAGTCGAATATGCTCACTTAGCTCGTTAATGTCCGTATGTCCTATAGTTCGGTTTTATCGGTTTTTACTTGTATTAGATACTTATATATCAGTATATGACTTTTAAAAACTTTACATTAGACGGGTTTTATCGTCTAAGTTTTAATTGGCGAAAAACGTTAATTTTACGGTAATAGCCGAAAAAAGTCGTAAAAATCATGTTTATAGTTTTTATAACTTATAAATATTATTTCACTACCATTTTTATAATTTATCCATTTATTTAACCTTATACATATTTATATAAATGAAATTCATAAGTTAGTGGGTTTTAATTTCACATTTTATACTATATAATTTGAGTGCTTATATATAGTAATAAACATTAATTTTTCAAAATCTGATTTTTATTTTAATCTTCACCATTTTTATCATATCTAAAGTTATACAATGAATTAGAAGCTCATTTTTGGGTGGCATGATCTTCATATTATGTGCTACAATTAACTTAGTTATAACTACTGCTCATTTTAAGTTTAACTATCCTTAACAGTCCCTACAAAACAGCTTATTCAGATTAGGACACTCATCTTGTTTTGATCATATCTCACTCATTTTAATGATTCCATTGCATGGCCAACTCTCACATGTGTATGACATCTTGTACTTACTGTAAATGGATTCTACCATGCAAGTTTATCAGTTCAAGTTTTAGTTACATATTGGTTTTATACAGCCAACAAGCTAATCATGATTTTAGCCTTGTTTCTTATGGTTATTAATCTTTTTAAGCATATTTATCAACACTTGATCCCCACACAACATTTTTATCATCATATATTAATCATATACATATAAAACAAGAAAGAAAATACATTTGATCTTTACAAAAATAACAAAAATAACAAGAGATCAAGGTAACTCAAAGATCATCAAACACCAAGTAAGTAAGTTGAGAAATCAGCCCTAGGACACAAGCAAATCACCTCCTTTGTTGTTAACATGGCCACCAAGTGACCAAGGTAACTCCATGATATAGCTAGATAACAAGTATTTTGTGGATAGAAAAGATCAAAAAGGGGTGTTTGTGCTTAAAGTGGGACGGCAATGGTGATGGTTTTGAGAGAGTTACTAGTTGATTTGCATGTGTGGAATGGAGGTATGTGTAGCTAGTTGTTGGTTTTGTGTTAGTGGTAGCTTAAGTTGTAAGCTTAAGCTTACACTTGTAAGTTACAAGTTAACATGATGCCACATCTTTGATGTGGTGTCATGTTTGGCCGTCCCATGCTATAGTGGGGTGGGATAATGTATTTTGTCCCACCTCACTAATTTACGGGTACTCCTCGATTCTAGTTTTCTCGATTTGCGCGCCATCGGGTCGTTTCACGAAGAAGCATCATACAATACGTCTTATGACGTTGTATAAAGTTAAATAAAAACCGTTATATGAATATGGTTATATAAAACAAAAATACGAACATAAAATCAATAGTATGACCCTGTATTGCTAGTCAGGCAATACATCGTAATTCGGTGCGTATAGTAGTATTTCGTTAATTGAATTATCATAAGCCGCATGACAATGTTACCTTACTACAACAAACAACGGGTAGCTAGCCCGAAACTCATTTGCCCATCTAAATTAGCGTGTCGTCACAAAGGTCACGCTATGTAAATCTTCTCATACATAAATTCGCTTACAAATCAACGTGGCACGACAGGGATCAACCGTCAAGGCGCGAACTGGGGTGATCGTCCCCAAATAGTACTATTATATGCATAAGCGTCTACCAAATCCCGGTAGTTCACAATTCATGCTAATGGGACTTTTAGTAACATAACCTAACTTTAATAATCCATTTTTATTTCATCTATCGGGTCATTTAATCATTCATAGGGTCATACAATCATCCGGTTCCAAATCAATAAACAAACAATCGGGACAAATGGTGTCCTATTTTATAAAATCTAACATGTTATCTCCCTCGCGGGTTTATAAAATATTTCATAAAAACATTTAAAATAGTGCGAGGCTATGAACTCACGTTGATGTGAGAAGGCGGGTTATCGGCGATTCGGATGTACGGTGCGTGCTTCAATCACGGAAACCTAGACAAATAATACTCGTCTTAGACTCTTGTCCAATGACTTTATAAAAATAACAATTATGTATACATATGATGTTTATATATATATATATATAATGATCAAGCGGGTTTACATATTCTCTTTTACTCATTTCAGTGTTTACGTATTGGTAACTTCTTACCAGTTTACTAGTTTTACCTATTTACGTGTTTTAAGTCCAATAAACTTATTATAAGTTCTTTAACTTGTATTATTCCACTTTATACTTGTATTATCAGTATTTACACTTTACATGTTGGGCCCAAATGGGTTAAGCCCAATAAATAGGTTTATAAGTGTTTTAGCCCATTTTGTTGCATTATTAGTCCAATAACGTTAACTTAGCCCGTTAATGATTTTCGAGTGCTGATAGGAGCTTTGTATCCACTAAATTTAGTGCCCTTATTGACATTGAACCTGTTGAGATAAATACTAGTTACGAGGTGGAATTGGCTGATGGTAAATTAGTGAAAACTAATAGGCTATTAGAAGGATGCTCTCTAAATCACTTGAACTATTCCTTTCCGATTGATTTGATGTTGATAGAATTAGGTAGTTTTGATATTATTATTGGTATGGATTGGTTGTCGCTGAATAATGCTACTATTTTATGTGGAGAGAAGAAGGTTAAGATTCCTCTTAGGAATATGACGTTAGTAATTGATGGTAATCGAGGTGAATCCCGTTTGAAAATCGTTTCATGTATTAAAGTCCAAAAGTACATCAGGAACGGTTGTGAGTTATTTTTAGCTCAAGTGACCGGGAATGAGTCTAGGGAGAAACGATTGGAAGATGTACCTATTATTTGTGAATTTCCTAAGGTATTTCCTAAAGATTTACCCGGAATTCCACCGATAAGGAAAGTAGAGTTTCGAATCGATTTAATTCCTGGTGCTGCACCGGTGGCACGTGCGCCTTACCGATTAGCCCCTTCTGAATTATAGGAGTTATCTGAGCAACTTAAGGATTTTTCCGATAAAGGTTTTATTCAACCGAGCTCGTCGCCTTGGGGAGATCCAGTCTTGTTCGTAAAGAAGAAGGATGGATCTTTCCGTATGTGCATTGATTATAGGGAACTGAATAAGTTGACAATTAAAAATCGATATCCTTTACCTAGGATTGATGATTTGTTTGATCAACTACAAGGATCTAGTGTGTATTCTAAGATAGATTTGCGGTCAGGATATCACCAACTTCGCGTCCGTGAAGAAGATATTCATATAACTGCATTTAGAACTCGTTATAGACACTATGAATTTCAAGTAATGCCATTTGGGTTAACTAACGCACCTGCGGTTTTCATGGATTTAATGAATCGAGTGTGCAAGCCCTACTTGGATAAATGTGTGATTGTGTTTATTGACGATATTCTAATCTATTCTAAGAATGAAGATGAACATAGAGAACATTTAAGGATTGTTTTGAATTTGTTGAAGGATGAAAAGTTGTATGCTAAGTTTTCGAAATGTGATTTCTGGTTAGATTCTGTGCAATTTCTTGGTCATGTGATTAACAAAGATGGAATTCATGTTGATCCTGCAAAGGTTGAAGCCATTAAGAATTGGTCTGCACCGACAACGCCAACGGAAGTGCGACAGTTCTTAGGATTGGCTGGCTATTATAGGCGATTCATTAAAGAATTTTCTTTGGTAGCTAAACCCTTGACTAAGCTTACCCAGAAGAATAAACCTTTCGTTTGGGGAAGTGATGAAGATGGAGCATTTCAGACATTGAAGCAAAAATTATGTAGTGCACCAATCTTATCATTACCCGACGGGGGTGAAGATTTTGTAGTATATTGTGATGCATCTCTTAGAGGCTATGGAGCTATTTTGATGCAGCGAGAGAAAGTGATAGCTTATGCTTCTAGGCAATTAAGGAAGAATGAGGAGAATTATACTACTCATGATCTTGAGTTAGGAGCTGTAGTCTTTGCTCTTAGGTTGTGGAGACATTATCTATATGGCACCAAGTGTACGGTATTCACCGATCACAAAAGCCTACAGTATATTCTCGATCAAAAGGAATTGAACATGAGGCAACGAAGATGGATATAGTTGTTAAGTGATTATGATTGTGATATAAAATATCACCCATGAAAAGCCAATGTTGTTGCCGATGCCTTAAGTAGGAAAGATAGAGAGCCTATCAGGGTGCGTTCTCTAGTCTTGACCGTGCACAATAATTTGCCTGAGCAAATTAGAAATGCGCAAATAAAAGCTTGTAAGAAAGAAAATTTTTTTAACGAAGGGTTCCAAGGAGAAGGAGATCCTTTAGAGGTTAGAGCTGATGGAGTGAGATGCTTAAGAGGTCGTATGTGGATACCTAAGTTTGGAGGCTTAAGAGATTTAATTATGTTAGAATCCCATAAATCTAAGTATTCCATTCATCCGGGATCCGATAAGATGTACCATGATTTGAAGAAGTTATACTGGTGGCCGAATATGAAAGCTGATATTGCTATGTATGTTCTTCAATGCTTGACTTGTGCTAGAGTTAAAGATGAACATCAAAAGCCATCAAGACTACTTCAACAAACAAAGATTCCTGAATGGAAGTGGGAGCGAATTACGATGGACTTTATCACCAAGCTTCCTAGAACATCATCTGGAAACAACTCGATTTGGGTTATTGTCGACAGACTGACCAAATCAGCACACTTCATTCCGGTTAAAGAGCAGTTCTCACTGGAGAAGCTGACTCGTATATACCTTGAGAATTTTGTATGCAAGCATGGAGTGCCTGTATCGATCATTTCAGATCGAGATCCTAGATTCGCATCGAATTTTTGGAAATCTCTCCAAAGATCTTTGGGAACGAATCTCGACATGAGCACTGCTTATCACCCCCAGACTGATGGGCAGAGTAAAAGGACGATACAAACACTAGAAGATATGTTGAGAGCTTGTGTGTTAGATTTTGGTAAGAATTAGGATAAACATTTGCCGTTAGCAGAGTTTTCGTATAACAATAATTACCATTCTAGTATTAAGGCTGCACCGTTTGAAGCTTTGTATGATAGGAAGTGTAGATCTCATGTATGTTGGAGTGAAGTTGGGGATACCCAGCTCACGTGACCGGAATTGATCCGGGAGAATACGGAGATGATAGTTCAGATTAAGAATAGGTTGTTGACTGCCCGTAGTAGACAGAAAAGTTACGCGGATGTGCGGCGGAAGCCAATGGAGTTTAAAGTGGGTGACCAAGTAATGTTGAAAGTATCGCCATGGAAAGGCGTTATAAGATTTGGAAAGCGAGGGAAATTGAATCCCCGTTATATTGGACCCTTTAAGATTTTATCTAGAGTAGGTCTGGTGGCTTACAAACTAGAGTTACCCCAGAACTTCATGGTGTTCACAACACATTCCATGTATCTAATCTAAAGAAATGTCTAGCAGTGAGTGATGAGAAAATTTCGTTAGGTAAGGTTCGAATAGATGGGAAGTTGCATTTTATCGAAGAACCCGTAGAGGTTATGGATCATGAGGTAAAGCAACTGAAACAAAGTCGGATACCTATTGTCAAAATCCGATGGAATTCAAAGCATGGACCGGAGTATACTTGGGAACGAGAGGATGAAATGTGGAAGTAATATCCGCACCTCTTCGATTTCAATAAGAAACGGACATCCAAATGAAATGGATCACGAGGACGTTGATCCCTTTTAGGAGGAAAAGCTGTGACAATCTAACATTTTCAGGTAGTGAATTATTTTCTCGTATAATATTTTGAAACTTATTTTTTGTGTTGGTTGATGAACTGAAAATTTTCGGATTTAAATTTGGGCTTACGTGCATAATTTAGCGTCTTTTACGATTAAACCGGAAACCTTAGGATTACGTATTTACGTTTTTGAACTCCGTTTTTGATGAGACAATTTTTATTGGATTCGTTTTGTGCCGTTGATTCATAATTTATAAAAACGTTTTTCGTGAAACGACCCGAGGGCACGCAAATCGAGGAAACTAGAATCGAGGAGTACCCGTAAATTAGTGAGGTGGGACAAAATACATTATCCGTTTACGGGTATTCCTCGATTCTAGTTTCCTCGATTTGCGTGCCCTCGGGTCGTTTCACGAAAAACGTTTTTATAAATTATGAATCAACGGCACAAAACGAATCCAATAAAAATTTTCTCATCAAAAACGGAGTTCAAAAACGTAAATACGTAATCCTAAGGTTTCCGGTTTAATCGTAAGGACGCTAAATTATGCACGTAAGCCCAAATTTAAATCCGTAAATTGTGAGTTCATCAACCAACACAAAAATAAGTTTCAAAATAATATACTTATATATAAGTATCTAATACAAGTAAAAACCGATAAAACCCGAACTATAGAACATACGGACATTAACGAGCTAACTATGCATATTGGACTAATAATTGGACTAAATAAGTTAAACACTTATAAAAACTACTTATTGGGCTTAACCCATTTGGGCCCAACATGTAAAGTGTAACTACTGATAATATAAGTATAAAATGGATTAAAATAAGTTAAAGAACTTATAATAAGCTTATTGGACTTAAAACATGTAAATAGGTAAAACTAGTAAACTAGTAAAAAGTTACCAATACGTAAACACTAAAATGAGTAAACAAGAATATATAAACCCACTTGATCATCATCATATGTATAAAATCATCATATGTATATTGTTATTTTGATAAAAGTCATTGGTGACATAACCTAACTACTAATAATCCTTTTTGTCTCGTTTATAGGGTCATAGCATCATTCGGGTCCATATCATTAAGCATACCATCGGGACTACTTGTGTTCTATTTTTATCAAAATCTAGCATGTTATCTCCCTCGAGGGTTTACAAATCATTTTATAAAATATTTAAAAGAGTGCGAGGCTATGAACTCACGTTGATAATGAAAGGCGGATTATCGGCTACGGGCGTGCTTCGGTCACGGAATCCTATATAAATAATAATCGGTCTTAGACCTTTGTCCAATGACTTTATCAAAATAACAATATACATATGATGATTTTGTACATATGATGATGATCAAGTGGGTTTATATATCCTTGTTTACTCATTTTAGTGTTTATGTATTGGTAACTTTTTACTAGTTTACTAGTTTTACCTATTTACATGTTTTAAGTCCAATAAGCTTATTATAAGTTCTTTACCTTATTTTAATCCATTTTATACTTATATTATCAGTATTTACACTTTACATGTTGGGCCCAAATGGGTTAAGCCCAATAATTACTTTTTATAAGGGTTTAACTTATTTAGTCCAATTATTAGTCCAATATGCTTACTTAGCTCGTTAATGTCCGTATGTCCTATAGTTCGGGTTTTATCGGTTTTTACTTTTATTAGATACTTATATATCAGTATATGACTTTTAAAAACTTTACATTAGACGGGTTTAATCGTCTAAGTTTTAATTGGCGAAAAACGTTAATTTTACGGTAATAGCCGAAAAAGTCGTAAAAATCAAGTTTATAGTTTTTATAACTTATAAATATTATTCAACTACCATTTTTATAAATTGTCCATTTATTAAAACTTATATATATTTATATAAATAAAATTCATAAGTTATTGTGTTTTAATTTCATATTTTATACTATATAATTTGAGTTCTTATATAATAGTAATAAACATTAATTCTTCAAAATTTGATTTTTATTTTCATCTTTACCATTTTTATCATATCTAGAGTTCTACAATGACTTAGAAGCTCATTTTTGGGTGACATGATCTCCATATTATGTGCTACAATTAACTTATTTATAGCTACTGCTCATTTTAAGTTTAACTATCCTTAATAGTCCCTACAAAACAGCTTATTCGGATTAGCACACTCATCTTGTTTTGATCATATCTAACTCATTTTAATGATTTTATTGCATGGCCAACTCTCACATGTGTATGAAATCTTGTACTTACTGTAAATGGATTCTATCATGCAAGTTTATCAGTTCAAGTTTTGGTTACATACTGTTTTTATACAGCCAATAAATTAATCATGATTTTAGCCTTGTTTCTTATGGTTATTAACCTTTTTAAGCATATTTATCAACACTTGATCCCCACACAACATTTTTATCATCATATATTCATCATATACATATACAACAAGAAAGAAAATACATTTGATCTTTACAAAAATAACAAGAGAAAATGGAGAGGATGATCTTCTTTACCAACCAAGAGTATATCTTGTTTTTGGAAGACTAGAACTTGATTAACACCAAATGTAACCCCAAGATCATCAAACACCAAGAAAATAAGTTGAGAAATCAGCCCTAGGACACAAGCAAATCACCTTCTTTGTTGTTAAAATGGCCACCAAGTGATCAAGGCTTCAAGGTAACTCCATGATATAGCTAGATAACAAGTATTTTGTGGCTAGAAAAGATCAAAAAGGGGTGTTTGTGCTTAAAGTCCCATTAGCATGAATTGTGAACTACCGGGATTTGGTAGACGCTTATGAATTTGATCGTACTATTTGGGGACGATCACCCCAGTTCGCGCCTAAACGGTTGATCCCCGTCGTACCACATTGATTGGTAAGCGAATTTATGTATGAGAAGATTCCATAGCGTGATTTTGTGACGACACGCTAACTTAGGTGGGCAAATTGTTTGTCAGGTTCGCGGCCCGTTGTTTTCATAGTAAGGTAACAATGTCATGCGGCTAATAATAATCCAAATGTATCCTATATAATCTAAATATCTGATATGATACGATGCCAATACGATGATAATATGACATATTATGGTAATATTGAGGCTACGGCCTCATGGACAGTCTAAGATGTATGCTTGATTTATATATTGCCTGACTAGCAATACGAGGACTTACTTCTGATATTATACTTGTGTTCTGATTTTAACGATTGTTTTATATAACAGTTTTTATTAAACTCTATGAATTCACTCGGCATTCGCTGATATGATTTTTGCATGTTTTTATCTCAGGTGCTTGAAGGTAATCTGGATGGAGATCGACTCTGATGGCCCACATAATATTAAAAATGTTCATTCGATGTTTTGTAAACTTAATGACCTGTATAATTTGGGACCTGTTGTACACTTTAAAACTTTTTATCGAATGAATGTATGTTAAACCTTGTACAACCATTTTTATGTGTTGTCTATGATTGGAGTTATTGTGCTATCCCGTAACACTCTAAAAGACCCTTCCGCTGTACCGATACGAAAATTGAGAGTGTTACAGTTTGGTATCAAACTGTAACACCCCCAAATTTACGCAATTCAATACAGCGGAAGACTCGTTGGTGTAACAGGATAGCACATTACTCACATCATTGACAACGCTTAAAAATCGCGTCGTTTAATAATAAAGCATTTCCATTCATAAATATCAAAGTTACATAGGTCCCAAGTCATTGTATTTCATACAGGTTTTACAAAAGATTTGAATGGAAATTGTTATTTAAGTGCGGGCCATGAATTCTTGGTTTCTTCCCGAGAATTACCTTCAAGTACCTGAGATAAAACATGTTAAAAGAAAAGGTCAGCGAAAACGCCGAGTGAATTCATAGAGTTTAATGAAATCCACCAATATAACATCGGTATAAAATTATTACCGAAAATCATTTTGTACAAATCTTTGTAATAGGCCATAAAATAGCCAAAGTCATTTTATACAAATCTTTATCAAAAATCATAATATAGGCTTTCGTCTTCAAAATCATTATACGAACCATTGTCGTTAAAAACATCATACAATACGTTTCAAACGTTGTTTAGAATTGAATAAAAATCGTTATATGAATATGGTTATGTAAAACCAAAACACGAACATAATATCAATAATAAGACCCTGTATTGTTAGTCAGGCAATATATCATAATTCAATGCATAAAGCAGTATTTTCGTTACTTGGATTATTATAAGTCGCATGACATTGTTACCTTACTATACCAAACAACGGGTAGCTAACCCGACAATCATTTGCCCATCTAAAACATCGTGTCGTCACAATAATCACGCTTGTGTAAATCTTATCATACATAAATTTGCTTACCAATCAATGTGGCACGAAGGGGATCAACCGTCAAGGCGCGAATTGGGGTGATCGTCCCCAAATAGTACTATTATATGCATAAGCGTCTACCAAATCCCGGTAGTTCACAATTCATGCTAATGGGACTTTTAGTGACATAACCTAACTTTAATAATCCATTTCATTCCATCTATCGGGTCATTTAATCATTCATCGGGTCATACAATCATTCGAGTCCAAATCAATAAACAGGCAATCGGGACAACTAGTGTCCTATTTTATAAAAACTAACATGTTATCTCCCTCGCGGGTTTATAAAACATTTCAAAAAAACATTTAAAAGATTGCGAGGCTATGAACTCACGTTGATGTGGGAAGGCAGTTATCAGAGAGTTGGATGTACGGTACGTGCTTCAATCACGGAAACCTAGACAAATAATACTCTTCTTAGACTTTTGTCCAATGACTTTATCAAAATAATAATTATGTATATATGATGATTTTATATATATGATGATGATCAAGTGGGTTTATACATCTTTACTCACTCATTATAGTGTTTATGTGTCGGAAATTTTCAAGACTAGTTACACTAGTTCAACTTGTTTACATTTTGAAGCCCAGTGGGCCTATTACAAGCCCAATACTATTCATTAGCCCAATTATACTTTTATTATCAGTATTATACTTTATATGTTAGGCCCAAATGGGTTAAGCCTAATAAATAAGTTTATAAGTGTTTTACCAAATTAGTCGGGTTTATTGTCCGTTAAGGCTACTTTGGCTCGTTAATGTCTATATGTTGTAAAGCTTGGGTTTTATCGGGTTTTAATTGTTATATATGTATATATATCAGTATGTGAGTTTATAAAAGTTTACATTAGACGGGTCCAACCGTATAAGTTTTATTTAACAAAAACGTTAATCTTTCGGTTTTAGCCGAAAAGACGTAAAACTTAGTATATAGTTTTTATAACTTATAAAACTTACCAAACTACCATTTTTATATAATGTCCCTTTATTTATCCTTATGCATTTTTATATAAGTGAAATATATAAGTTAGTGGGTTTTAATTCACATTTTATACTATATTTATTTGAGTGCTTATATAATAATATTAAACTTTAATTTCACAAAATCAGTCCTAAAAATCTAGTTTACTAAAATGATCATATCTAGAGTTCTACATGGAGATAGAACACCAAATTTTTATCACATGAACTACATGATATGTGATTCATTTTATTCACTTATAGATACTGATGAATCAACCTCTAAATATTTTAATAAATTCGTCCAAAACAGTATAGGCAGATTTGCACTCTAAACTTGTTTTGATCATATCTCACTCATTTTTATGATTCCATTTCATGGCCAACTCTCACATGTGTATAACACCTAATACTTACTGTAAATTGATTCCACTATGCCATTTTATCAGTTTATCTTTTGGTTACTTACTGTTTTTATACAGCCTTCATATTTTAGCAAGATTTTAACCATTTAACATGTGGTTTTCCATCTTTTTAACCATATTTATCAAATCTATCAACATCAAATCTCCATATAATATTTTTAATCATCATTCATCATCATATACATATACATAAATAAATAAATTACAAAATTACATAATCAAAATAACAAGAGGATAGGAAGAACAATCTCTATACCACCATTAGTGATGAAAAGATGAGGTTTTTGATGAGCAAGACTTGGTTCTTGTTATCAAATCTTCAACTTTAGAAAGGAAACTTCTTGGGTCCTTTGGATGGATGAACACCTCCATGAAATCAGCCCTTTAACCTAATGAAAACTCATTTTCATAAGTTAAGATCACCTCCAATCTTCATATCTTCAAAAGGACATCATCATATGTAGAAATACCATGAGATTTTGTTGTTGAATTTGATCAAAATAGGTGTTTTAGGGTGATATGGGACGAATTTTTGAGAGAGAAAAAGGGAGGATGAGAGTGGTTTGCATGTATGTGTTTAGGAGGAAATGGTTTGAGGTGGTTGTTTTGTTATGTGTAGCAGAGCTCTCGTTATAGAGAACAAAAGATTTTAAAAACCAAGGTTTTGAACAAAACTTTTCAAAATCTTTTAACTATGAACATTTGAGAAAATATTTGAAAAATCTTTTGACTATAACGGTGCCAGAGATCTCCGACATTACCAACAAGCCCTATTGAGAAGATATATATTTTGATATATATAATTTAATTTATATATATGTATATATCGTGGTTTCAGTATGTAATTGTTTAAATAGTATGTTATCCTAATACGAGATATATATATAAATGCAGATTGTCATGGCTGACCCTAATATTCCTGTAGAAAACCATGTTATTCCCGAACCTAATGTAGATGATGATCCTTATTTACACTTAGTAGATTATGATATGGATGATGAGGAGGAACCATTTGAGGATCCCGAGCGCGAGATAGGACTAGGAGATCAGATTGCCCCTCAGGTTGATATGGTAGAGAATGAGATTGATAATGTTGTTATTGAGAATGATGAGGAGATTGGGATAGATAATTTAGATGATGAGATTGACGACGAGGATGTCGAGGAGGATGTAGGTATAGACGATGAGGTTGATGACGATGAGGAAGCTGAGCTTATTTACCCTTATGATGTTCCAGAGGGCGAGCCTTTACCTCCACCAGTTTATTTGTCTGATTCTGAGGTTGAGCTACCTAGGGATGAAATGTTTGAATCGTCTGAATCTGATTCTGAATCAGAGGAGGATGAGGATGACAATGCACCTGACGGTACTGATGATATTGCTACTTATAGACGTGTGATAGGAGAGTCGTCTAGTACTCGAGAGGCTACTCATATTGACGGTCTTGCACCATGGGCCTTGAGACGTGATCTAGATGCTTCCCGTGTTAAGAGTAGTATGACAGAGATTGGATTAGGTGTTGTTCAGGCTCAGGTTGCTTATTTGGAGTCAAAGACTAAGGTTGGTGAGAAAGGGCGGGAATTGATTAGTTTAGATTTGACTAATGAAGAGCGTGGTTTGAATGAGGCTTTTAGGAGGTTATCGGTGTTGGAAAGTGGTGAGTTTGCTGAAATGAAGAAAAAGGTGAATTCTATGGAGATTCAGTTGAATGTAGCTCGTGCGATGCGTGAGAAAGCTGAAAAGGATTTGAATATATCCGTGGGTTGGAATAGTAGATTTTATGCTGACATGGTTGAAAGAGGAGGGATCCGTAAGCACCCAGCTGAAGATGTGTCTAGTGATCGTCCGACAAAGATACAAAAGACGATGGATGATGGACCATCTGGCGGTTCTCAGTAGACCAGTTTGTATTTAGTAGTGACCTTTGTATTTTTTGTACTTTTGTAGCTTTCACTGAACCGACTTGTTAGTAGTAGACTTGGTACGAATTTTGAGTGTATATAGTGCTAGAACTTTGATATGGGATGTAACTAAGACAATACTTTTGTTTCAAATCGAATGAAATATGTATCTTGTCTTGATGTACGTAGGATTATTACGGAGCAAGTTACCGCATCTATGACTGAATTTATGGCAAATGCTAGAAATGAAGCTGGCGGTAGTGGAGCTGGCGGTAGTGGAGCTGGCGGTAGTGGAGCTAGCGGTAGTGGAGTTGGCGGTAGTGGAGCTTGCGGTAGTGGAATTGGCGGTACTAATGTGAATGTGAATGCTAATAATGTGAATGCTAATGCTGGAGGAAATGTAGGAGGACTTGGAACTAATGCACCTGAAGTTGGTGGTTGTACTTATGTGACGTTCATGAAGTGAACCTCTACCTTTTAATGGAACTGAAGGTGCTGTAGGATTAAGCCAGTGGATTGAGAAGATTGAGTCGGTGTTTCGGATTAGTAAGTGTAAGGAGGAAGATAAAGTGACTTTTGCTATGGCTACTCTTAAAGGTCGTGCGTTGACTTGGTGGAAAGGGAGAATTGCTTTTGTGGGTCTTGATGCTGCTAATGCTACTCCTTGGGCTGAAATTAAGAAGTGGATGACTTTGGAGTTTTGTCCTCGTAGTGCGATTATTAGGTTAGAACAAGAGTTGATTCATCTGCGAATGAAAGGTGTGGACATTGATAGTTACACAAACTGATTCCATGAGTTGGCCTTGCTATGTCCTCGATTGGTGGAACCCGAAGAGATCCGAATTGAACAATATATTAAAGGGTTGACCAGGAATATCCGGGGGGACGTGACATCATCTAAACCACTGACTATTGATGATGTTGTTCGAATGGCTTACCAACTCATTGGATAGATAATTCAGGTTAGGGAAGATGAAGCCCGTGTTGGTAAGCAAAGAAAGGGAGATGGTGATCGTGTAGATAGAGGTGATAATAGGAAGAATTTCAATCGCCGTCAGAACTAGAGAAAGGGGAATGCAAATGCTCTTACCTACAACACACCACACAACGATGATAGATGTCCTAAGTGTGGCAACAAGAGGCATGCTGGCGACTGCTGGAAGTGCCGAAATTGCGAAAAGCTTAGACACAAGGTTGAAAGGTGTATGAAGGAAACCATTTGCTTCAACTGTAATGAAGAAGGTCATAGGAAATTGGAATGCCCCAAGTTGAAAGCGATTGTACCTGGAAGAAACCCCCAGGGTGGTATCTACCAACTTGGAACAATTGAGGTGAAGAAAGAGGATCCGAATGTCGTTACCGGTACGTTTTTACTCAACAATCACTATGTTGTTGCTTTATTTGATTCGGGTGCTGATAGGAGCTTTGTATCCACTAAATTTAGTGCCCTTATTGACATTGAACCTGTTGAGATAAATACCAGTTACGAGGTGGAATTGGCTGATGGTAAATTAGTGAAAACTAATAAGCTATTAGAAGGATGCTCTCTAAATCTCTTTAACTATTCCTTTCCGATTGATTTGATGTTGATAGAATTAGGTAGTTTTGATATTATTATTGGTATGGATTGGTTGTCATTGAATAACGCTACTATTTTATGTGGGGAGAAGAAAGTTAAGATTCCTCTTAGGAATAGGACGTTAGTAATTGATGGTAATCAAGGTGAATCCCGTTTGAAAATCGTTTCATGTATTAAAGTCCAAAAGTACATCAGCAACGGTTGTGAGTTATTCTTAGCTCAAGTGACCGGGAATGAGTCTAGGGAGAAATGATTGGAAGATGTACCTATTATTTGTGAATTTCCTGAGGTATTTCCTAAAGATTTACCCGGAGTTCCACCGATAAGGCAAGTAGAGTTTCGAATCGATTTAATTCCTGGTGCTGCACCGATGGCACGTGCGCCTTACCGATTAGCCCCTTCTGATTTAAAGGAGCTATCTGAGCAACTTAAGGAGTTGTCTGATAAAGGTTTTATTCGACCGAGCTCGTCGCCTTAGGGAGCTCCAGTCTTGTTCGTTAAGAAGAATGATGGATCTTTCCGTATGTGCATTGATTATAGGGAACTGAATAAGTTGACAATTAAAAATCGATATCCTTTACCTAGGATTGATGATTTGTTTGATCAACTACAAGGATCTAGTGTGTATTCTAAGATAGATTTGTGGTCAGGATATCACCAACTTCGCGTCCGTGAAGAAGATATTCCTATAACTGCATTTAGAACTCGTTATGGACACTATGAATTTCAAGTAATGCCATTTAGGTTAACTAACGCACCTGCGGTTTTCATGATTTAATGAATCGAGTGTGCAAGCCCTACTTGGATAAATTTGTGATTGTGTTTATTGACGATATTCTAATCTATTCTAAGAATGAAGATGAACATAGAGAACATTTAAGGATTGTTTTGAATTTGTTGAAGGATGAAAAGTTGTATGCTAAGTTTTCGAAATGTGATTTTTGGTTAGATTCTGTGCAATTTCTTGGTCATGTGATTAGCAAAGATGGAATTCATGTTGATCCTGCAAAGGTTGAAGCCATTAAGATTTAGTCTGCACCGACAACGCCAATTGAAGTGTGACAGTTCTTAGGATTGGCTGGCTATTATAGGCGATTCATTAAAGAATTTTCTTTGATAGCTAAACCCTTGACTAAGCTTACCCAGAAGAATAAACCTTTCGTCTGGGGAAGTGATGAAGATGGAGCATTTCAGACATTGAAGCAAAAATTATGTAGTGCGCCAATCTTATCATTACCCGACGGGAGTGAAGATTTTGTAGTGTATTGTGATGCATCTCTTAGAGGCTATGGAGCTGTTTTGATGCAGCGAGAGAAAGTGATAGCTTATGCTTCTAGGCAATTAAGGAAGAATGAGGAGAATTATACTACTCATGATCTTGAGTTAGGAGCTGTAGTCTTTGCTCTTAGGTTGTGGAGACATTATCTGTATGGCACCAAGTGTACGGTATTCACCGATCACAAAAGCCTACAGTATATTCTCGATCAGAAGGAATTGAACATGAGGCAACGAAGATGGATAGAGTTGTTAAGTGATTATTATTGTGATATAA
The DNA here is from genome assembly GCA_025667525.1 of Glebionis coronaria. Classification (NCBI taxonomy): domain Eukaryota; kingdom Viridiplantae; phylum Streptophyta; class Magnoliopsida; order Asterales; family Asteraceae; genus Glebionis; species Glebionis coronaria. The sequence continues at coordinate 281,288,345 of CM046881.1, forward strand.
AATATCACCCAGGAAAAGCCAATGTTGTTGCCGATGCGTTAAGTAGGAAAGATAGAGAGCCTATCAGGGTACGTTCTCTAGTCTTGACCGTGCACAATAATTTGTCTGAGCAAATTAGAAATGCGCATATAGAAGCTTGTAAGAAGGAAAGTTTTGTTAATGAAGGGTTCCGAGGAGAAGGAGATCCTTTAGAGGTTAGAGCTGATGGAGTGAAATGCTTAAGAGGTCGTATGTGGATACCTAAGTTTGGAGGCTTAAGAGATTTGATTATGTTAGAATCCCATAAATCTAAGTATTCCATTCATCCAAGATCTGATAAAATGTACCATGATTTGAAGAAGTTGTACTGGTGGCCGAATATGAAAGCAGATATTGCTATGTATGTTCTTCAATGCTTGACTTGTGCTAGAGTTAAAGCGGAACATCAAAAGCCATCAGGACTACTTCAACAGCCACAGTTTCCTGAATGGAAGTGGGAGCGAATTACGATGGGCTTTATCACCAAGCTTCCTAGAACATCATCTGGAAACAACTCGATTTGGGTTATTGTCGACAGACTGACCAAATCAGCACAATTCATTCCAGTTAAAGAGCAGTTCTCACTGGAGAAGCTGACTCGTATATACCTTGAGAATGTCGTATGTAAGCATGGAGTGCCTGTATCGATCATTTCAGATCGAGATCCTAGATTCGCATCGAATTTTTGGAAATCTCTCCAAAGATCTTTGGGAACGAATCTCGACATGAGAACTGCTTATCACCCCCAGACTGATGGGCAGAGTGAAAGGACGATACAAACACTAGAAGATATGTTGAGAGCTTGTGTGTTAGACTTTGGTAAGAATTGGGATAAACATTTGCCGTTAGCAGAGTTTTCGTATAACAATAGTTACCATTCTAGTATTAAGGCTGCACCGTTTGAAGCTTTATATGGTAGGAAGTGTAGATCTCCTGTATGTTGGAGTGAAGTTGGGGATACCCAGACCACGAGACCGGAATTGATCCGGGCGACTACGGAGATGATAGTTCAGATTAAGAATAGGTTGTTGACTGCCCGTAGTAGACAGAAAAGTTACGCGGATGTGCGGCGGAAGCCAATGGAGTTTAAAGTGGGTGACCAAGTAATGTTGAAAGTATCGCCATGGAAAGGCGTTATAAGATTTGGAAAGCGAGGAAAATTGAATCCCCGTTATATTGGACCCTTTAAGATTTTATCTAGAGTAGGTCTGGTGGCTTACAAACTAGAGTTACCCCTAGAACTTCATGGTGTTCACAACACATTCCATGTATCTAATCTGAAGAAATGTCTAGCAGTGAGTGATGAAAAAAATTTCGTTAGATAAGGTTCGAATAGATGGGAAGTTGCATTTTATAGAAGAGCCCGTAGAGGTTATGGATCGTGAGGTAAAGCAACTGAAACAAAGTCGGATACCTATTGTCAAAATCCGATGGAATTCAAAGCATGGACCGGAATATACTTGGGAACGAGAGGATGAAATGTGGAAGAAATATCCGTACCTCTTCAATTTCAATAAGAAACGGACATCAAAATAAAATGGATCACGAGGACGTTGATCCCTTTTAGGAGGAAAAGCTGTGACAATCTAATATTTTCAGGTAGTGAATTATTTTCTCGTATAATATTTTGAAACTTATTTTGTGTTGGTTGATGAATTCACAATTTACGGATTTAAATTCGGGCTTACGTGCATAATTTAGCGTCCTTTACGATTAAACCGGAAACCTTAGGATTACGTATTTACGTTTTTGAACTCCGTTTCTGATGAGACAATTTTTATTGGATTCGTTTTGTGTCTTTGATTCATAATTTATAAAAACGTTTTTCGTGAAACGACCCGAGGGCACGCAAATCGAGGAAACTATAATCGAGGAGTACCCGTAAATTAGTTAGGTGGGACAAAATACATTATCCCACCTCACTATAGCATGGGACTGCCAAACATGACACCACATCAAAGATGTGGCATCATGTTAACTTGTAACTTATAAGTGTAAGTTTAAGCTTACAACTTAAGCTACCACTAACACAAAACCAACAACTACCTACACATACCTCCATTCCACACATGCAAATCAACTAGAAACTCTCTCAAAACCATCACCATTGCCGTCCCACTTTAAGCACAAACACCCCTTTTTGATCTTTTCTAGCCACAAAATACTTGTTATCTAGCTATATCATGGAGTTACCTTGAAGCCTTGATCACTTGGTGGCCATTTTAACAACAAAGGAGGTGATTTGCTTGTGTTCTAGGGCTGATTTCTCAACTTACTTACTTGGTGTTTGATGATCTTGGAGTTACATTTGGTGTTCATCAAGTTCTTGTCTTCCAAAAACAAGATATACTCTTGGTTGGTAAAGAAGATCATCCTCTCCATTTTCTCTTGTTATTTTTGTAAAGATCAAATGTATTTTCTTTCTTGTTGTATATGTATATGATGAATATATGATGATAAAAATGTTGTGTGGGGATCAAGTGTTGATAAATATGCTTAAAAAGATTAATAATCATAAGAAACAAGGCTAAAATCATGATTAATTTGTTGGCTGTATAAAAACAGTATGTAACTAAAACTTGAACTGATAAACTTGCATGGTAGAATCTATTTCATACAAATGTGAGAGTTGGCCATGCAATGGAATCATTAAAATGAGTGAGATATGATCAAAACAAGATGGGTGTGCTAATCTGAATAAGCTGTTTTGTAGGGACTGTTAAGGATAGTTAAACTTAACATGAGCAGTAGTTATAACTAATTTAATTGTAGCACATAATATAAAGATCATGCCACCCAAAAATGAGCTTCTAATTAATTGTAGAACTCTAGATATGATAAAAATGGTGAAGATGAAAATAAAAATTAGATTTTGAAGAATTAATGTTTATTACAATTATATAAGCACTCAGATTATATAATATAAAATGTGAAATTAAAACCCACTAACTTATGAATTTCATTTATATAAATATATATAAGGTTAAATAAATGGATAAATTATAAAAATGGTAGTGGAATAATATTTATAAGTTATAAAAACTATAAACATGATTTTTACGACTTTTTTGGCTATTACCGTAAAATTAACGTTTTTCGCCAATTAAAACTTAGACGATCAAACCCGTCTAATGTAAAGTTTTTAAAAGTCATATACTGATATATAAGTATCTAATACAAGTAAAAACCGATAAAACTCGAACTATAGGACATACGGACATTAACGAGCTAAGTGAGCATATTGGACTAAATAAGTTAAACACATATAAAAAGTACTTATTGGGCTTAACCCATTTGGGGCAAACATGTAAGTGTGAATACTGATAATATAAGTATAAAATGAATTAAAACAAGTTAAAAGAACTTATAATAAGCTTATTGGACTTAAAATATGTAAATAGGTTAAACTAGTAAACTAGTAAAAAGTTACCAATACGTAAACACTAAAATGAGTAAAAAAGGATATATAAACCCACTTGATCATCATCATATGTACAAAATCATCATATGTATATTGTTATTTTGATAAAGTCATTGGACAAGAGTCTAAGACCGATTATTATTTATATAGGTTTCCGTGACCGAAGTACGCCCGTAGCCGATAATCCGCCTTTCATTATCAACGTGAGTTCATAGCCTCGCAATCTTCTAAATGTTTTATAAAATGATTTGTAAACCCGCGAGGGAGATAACATGCTAGATTTTGATAAAAATAGAACACAAGTAGTCCCGATGGTATGCTTAATGATATGGACCCGAATGATGCTATGACCCTATAAACGAGACAAAAAGGATTATTAGTAGTTAGGTTATGTCACTTAAAGTCCCATTAGTATGAATTGTGAACTACCGGGATTTGGTAGACGCTTATGCATTTGATAGTACTATTTGGTGAGATCACCCCAGTTCGCGCCTTGACGGTTGATCCCCGTCATACCACATTGATTGGTAAGCGAATTTATGTATGAGAAGGTTTCCATAGCGTGATTTTTGTGACGACACGCTAACTTAGATGGGCAAATTGTTTGTCGGGTTTGCGGCCCGTTGTTTTCACAGTAAGGTAACAATGTCATGCGGCTAATAATAATCCAAATGTAGCCTATATAATCTAAATATCCGATATGATACGACGCTAATAACGATAATAATATTACCTATAATGGTAATATTGAGGCTACGGTCTCATGGACGGTTTAAGATGTATGCTTGATTTATATATTTCCTGACTAGCAATACGAGGACTTACTTCCGATATTATACTTGTGTTCTGATTTTAACGATTGTTTTATATAACGGTTTTTATTAAACTCTATGAATTCACTCGGCATTCGCTGATATGATTTTTGCATGTTTTTATCTCAGGTGCTTGAAGGTAATCCGGATGGAGATCGACTATGATGGCCCACATAATATTAAAAATGTTCATTCGATCTATGTTTTGTAAACTTAATGACCTGTATAATTTGGGACCTGTTGTACACTTTAAAACTTTAAATCGAATGAATGTATGTTAAGCCTTGTACAACCATTTTTATGTTTTGTCTATGATTGGAGTTATTGTGCTATCCCGTAACACTCTAAAAGACCCTTCCGCTGTACCGATACGAAAATTGAGAGTGTTACAGTTTCCTATACATTTCGGCGTATTTAAGACTAGGTTGTTTCTTAATTGGGGAGCCATGATTAACAGCTTTTCCAGTGATGGGATTGGTCACAATGATAGGTGTAGATACTACTGGACTTTCAATGGGTGTAGGCACAAATGGACTCTCACTAAGTATCCCGTTGGCCTTTTTCCACTCTTCTAGGTCAATAACCTTTCGTTGATATTCCTCAACTGGGGAAAGAACTCTAGGTGGAGGAATAAATTCCTCTTCTTGGAGTTCTGGAATACCAGTCCAAGAGAGATCCTTTCTATGGACACCATAGAAGTTCCCAGCAGGTGGTGGAACGGCAACATATTCTTTCAACCCAATCCCAGACATATCCCTAGAATCCCTTTGTTCACTAACACATTATTCTAGGGTTTGTGGGGCTTTATCAAATCTCTGAATTTTAAGGTCTACATTATCCTTATTTTTGATAGCCTCATCTAACTTAGCCTGTAATTCAGCATTGACTCTCTCCATGATGTTTCTAATATCCATACTAGAGTTTAAATCATGTTTTAAGATATTAATTTTATCTTTTAGGTCAAACTCCATTTTCTTGTACTCAGAAACTGTCTTTTCAGTTTGAGTGAGAGCAATTTGATAGTTAGACAACTTGCATCTCTCAGTACTCACATCTCCTAACAATCTTAAAACCTCTTTGTTAAATCTTTCAGTATTTAACCTACAAGAAGAGTTATCACATACCTCACTATCAGAACATGAAGATGAATTGGAACTTGTGGAATTTGAAGTAGACGTGGCCTTAACTGAAAACATCATCAGATTTTTCTTCACCTTCTTCCTTAGCCTGGTTCACCTCACGATATTGGATTTCGTTCTTCAAATCAAAGTTTCTCAACAAGCTCAGATACCACTTGTTCATCCCAAACTTAGATCGATTTAGCTTTGTGTTAACGAGATTAAATCAAGTTTAACACGTAGAGAAACTTTGTTGTATTGAACAAACTAAGTGTTATGCGGAATTTAACACTTAAAACAAAGAACAAAACAAAGTAAAACAAACTTTCACTTTGATTAATAATATCAATGAATGATTACAATGAAAGTGTTATGAGATATGTGGAAGAGGTGTGTATGAGATATGTTTTATGTCTAACCCTAAGGCCTCCTTTTATAGGTTTAAGGAGCCTTGTACAAAAAGCTAAGATAAACTATTTTAGGAAGAGACATAAGATAAACATAACTTATTGACTAAATCTTTTTAAACATTAAGAATATATTCTGAATTCTTATGTTCATATTTTGTCCACCAGCTTGAAGAATTCATCATTGGCAGATTTAGTCCTTGTCTTTGTCTTAAGATTCTTCTTGTCAACGCCTTGATAATTCTTATCAGCGTCTCATCTGTCAGCGCCTCGTTTACTCTTGTCAGCGTCTAATTTCCTCTTGTCAGCGTTCCAGTGACTTAGATAATTTTATTCCCAACAATATTCATAACAAATGTTATTCAACGATTTCAATGATTGTACCAAATTAATGTTTACATCAAGTGTATTTCAAAAATCATATAATTATGATCTGTGCTTTGTAAGCTATTTTCTCATCGATCCACCACTGTGATACCCGGTCTGGGGGTGTTACAGACTGTCACCAAAACGGTGTATGTAAACGTAAGCATGTAACGTAGAGTCCTCCGATTTAGACGTAGTCGATGCTACTTTAAGACGTAAACCCCAATTTCTTCCCAAAAATGAGTGAGTTCATAGTATAACATTAAAGTAATGATTTTAAATAATACTAGAGAATAAATATCGACCATAAATTGATGGATTGTCACAACATTTATCCCTAAACAGGATCTTTGTCCTCAAAGATAAATTTATCTTACTACTCGCTTCTTATAGAGTTTGAGTCATGTGAGTATTTCCTCCACATTCAGTGTTTTCTCTCAAGTGTAATTCTTTACAATACGCGAGTTTCATCAAACATAACTACGGGAATACGATCAAGCTTAATGTTGACTTACTTTCTCTATCCATGATGTTCATGGGTTTTTGATGAATGCAACTTTTCGCCGATCCAGACTTCATTAAGAAATAATCAGATTTTCACTTGGTAGACATTTTATCATGTCTGATATACGAAACATAATTCACGCAGCCCTTGAAGTCCTAGGGTAGATCCAGCTTATATGCCTTTCAAACCAACTTTTACATTATCCCAATGGTCCCATACAACGGGGACTTATTTTCTCACGATCTTTCAGATCATCCGTTCATCTTTCCATGACGAAATTTTTTGGCATAACTTCGCTACCCATCCTGCACTTCAAGATCTACATTTTATATTCACATAACCTCCTGCCCACTATTGGCAGTCAATAATCAGATCCTAATTTACACAATTATTCCAGGCCTCGTGGGTCGGGTATTTTTGTAAGGTTAGGTTTGTCATCATAGGCAACCTTAAACATAAAAGACATGTCCAACTCACAATGGGTGTAAGTCGGGTATCTCCATCCCAACTCCTGCTTACAGATGCTCTTTTATTTAGATCCTCACAAGATTCGATCTCGATCCTAATACGATAATTATCAATGATAATCTCTCCAAAGGAAAACGATTATACGGTTTATTACCAAACGTCAATTATTCAAGCATAAAACAACACTTCTAGTGTTTTGTATCATTACTTTACATCGTCCCTTCGATTGGGGTGGTAAACAGCACTCTCATCAAGGTTCGTTCCCAATGACTTCTAAGCAAATCTCTAGAAACTCGATGCGAAGCGAGTATCTTGATAGAGATGATCGATACAGGCACACTGTGTTTACACAACTCCTCTAAATACAAAGAGTCAACTTCTTCATCGAGAATCTATGATTAACGAGAATGATATTAGTAGATTTGGTCAGTCTCTCGATGATGACCCAAATCGAATCAAATTCAGATGATGACCTTTGCAATAGTTAGACGTTTACTAATGTATGAGGCGATGTCTGCCTTTATAATTTTCCATCAGTACAACTTCTTCATATAAAGATACATTTCAACAGAAATGGCATGAATAGAATACTTAGATTTATGAGATTTCAACATGACTAAATCTGGAAATCATCCTTATTTTAGGCAATCACAAGTGGCCTTTTAAACATTTAACGCCATCGGCTTCTCAATTCTAATGGTTCACATTAGTCGCGAACCCCTTTTATTATCTATATTATCCTTTTTACAAGCATCGGCTATTTTTAAATTGCTCGGAAATTTATTTTGCACAGTCATTACTAAGGAACACATCCTAATTGATTCTTTATCCTTTCTACCTAATATGTCAACAACTACATTCACCTTCCCCGATGAAATAAATATTATGACCACAATTCACTCAGAAATTCTTTCTTCATATTTTCTAAGTTTTAGTTTCGTCTCAACTATTATCTTTATTAGTTTTGCTCAATCCGATGTTTATAGTGTCGATAAATATTACAAGTAATTAAATAATAAATATTTAATTTTATGAAATGTAAACGTAAAAATTTTAAATTTCTCAGTTCCTCCAATTATAGAAAAATGTTCAAATAAATTTGAATTTAATTAACACAATTTTTGTTGATTTATCAAGAATAATTAATAAGATTTGTAAATGTTTGAAAAATCTTTGTCTATACTTATGTCAAAATTTTCTTAGTTGAAAAGCAAAAAATTGTCGTTTCAAATTTCAAGTCAGGGTTTAAATGGTTTCCTCAATCCCTCTTAGGTTGTCTTGAGGTATGCACAAACATTTACCCCTAAAGGAGTTTAGTTAAATGTTCTGGGTATAAGGGAATGGTTCCTTAAAAATCCTTTGATAAATATTTGTCAAGACATTTTTGCACTTCCTTTTTGGTATAACCCAAAGCCTTAATGGCTCTAATCTTTGAAGAGTCAATATAGATTCCATTATCTATTAATCACATGGTTAACTAATGTAAAGTATTAAGCCTTAAATCACATGTTAAATATTTAAGGTACAGGTTTTCATTGCCCGACCAATTCAGGGCAGTCTATAAATGATTATTAACTCCTTCTTATTCTTATAAACAAACAAATGGTCTTTAATTATCACGAGCATGAATTTATCAAATTACAGCCTACACACGTGATTCACCAAATTTATGGATTCTACATGTGCATCAGTCAATGCAAACCACATCACGTGAAACTCATAATGTTCATTACGAGTTCTGGATGTAGTGATTGGAATAAATAATCTTTTTCGCAGACGCGAAGTTGATGATAACCATGTCGTGGATCAAATCTTTAGAACATACGCTCCAACCTTGTAAATGTTCGAACAAATTTTCCATCTTGAGTAATGGATATAGATTTTGATCGTCAATTTACCTAGTTCACAGTAATCAACAAATATAAGGAATAATAACACCATAGCTCTTCATATTGACGAGCTCGGTAGAATAAAAGCTTTCTCCGACAACCCTCCCAGTTGTACGGTAATTCTTTTAATCAATACTAAATTCAACTTGCCTTAATGGCGAAATTCTAGGTAATTTACCAACAAATACCTCCAAAAATTTCAGATAATAGAAACATCTTTTAATAAATCCAGCTTAGGCTCTTTCTAGATTACAAGGTCTATGGCTAGTTCATAACCATTCATGGTATAATTTCAAGTCTAAATGCAAGATATGGTCATCCATCAAGAACTATTTAGATCACTTTTGAAAATCAACATCTTATCTTTTAGGGGAATTCTCCACGGGTTCCCATCAATTAAGACAATGACATTATGTCATAATCAATCAATCCATTCTACTGGCACTACCAACTTTCCAGTTTCATTACCGTTGATAAGATGAGAACTTCTCAAAATACCAGTAATAACTCATAATCCTTCACACATTCAAGGATATCTGCAGACATATCTACCATTAATAGAGTAAGGTCAACGCATGATTTACACGAGATAATTTCAAATCAGATAAAGACGAAAACATTAACAAATATGAATATATCATGTGTTTTCACGATTTGAGTACGCATTCGAAAGCTCCTCGGATCGTTACCCAGGTTATTCAAATGAAATCTAATCAAAAGAAATGATAGGAATGTCAATACACCCAATCGGGTATCAACACTCGGTAATTAGATACTTTTCCAAGGAATCTCATTACGAGAGAATTGGACAAGAAGGAGATATCAATTGTCAATTAAGACAATATCCACAGATGATTAAATTCGATTCAGAAGAATAAATGGTATGGGCACATATGTAGGTGTTGATGCAAAAGTTGGGTGATCCTTGCTAGACCCGAATTAGGCTTAATTCGGGTTGGCTGGGCTCCGGCTCCTACACCAAGTGAATCGTTTGGTTTGGATCCTGCACACTAAACAGCACGCGTTAGGCTTACCGTGGGAGTGTTTCCCACGATTAGACTCCGACGTGAGAGTAAGTAATCGATTTAGGGTTTATGTAAGTTAAGAGTATAAGACGTAATACCTTTGTGGAACCCTTGGGGGTTCTTTTTATAGGCAGTGGAACCCTAGTGGGCTACCACTTGATACTTCGGCCCCAAGGAAAGGATAACTATCAGAATTAGAATGATTGCTATCTTCTAATTTTGGTAGTGAATATCCTCCTCCATTGGGATAAAGATATTCCTAGACAGAATATGATTCTGTCTAACCCTATGTCGGCCGCACCGGGCCGTGGGCCGCACACATGTGTGCGGTCACTGTTCATCCAATCCCATAAGCCTGAATGACATTATTCCACCCATCTGTGATGGACCGGATACGGGTAGTACCCATGGGCCGGGTTCATGACCCGGCTGGGGACTATACGTCATCATGTCCCCCCAGTCTAGTTGTTACAACCATAGGCGTAACCTCTAGACTACCAAGATGCTCCCTGGACGTACCAAGGAAAAAATAGGGAATGATAAGTTGTCCAAGAATTTGTATCAGCCGCACGTGGCAACCTGACTTGGGAAGTTATTCCATCAGTATCTCAGCCGCATATGGCGACCGAAACAAATTAAATATAGCATTAAATGTCAAGTCTTACGTAAGAGCCGCATATCCCGACATTAATAACTGTTCACCTGACATGTTGACTGACAAAAGTGCAGACAATCAGAACCTTGAGCAGTGCAAATGTTTGAGTCAAAAGTGACCCGTGGGTCCCGCCTGACGGTTCACTTGCCACTTGCCCCCTAACCACACGATCAAGAATAGTGGCAGACACGTGTCACACATCCAACAGGTCATGACCCATGAGGCAACCCTATAAATAAGCCACCCCTACGTCTGTGTGAAACACACAGTTATAACCTCCATTTCTGCCATTAAAGCTTTCCTCTTAGCTCGAACCAATTACGCACGGATCCCTTCACACGCAGGTTAGAACACCACGTCCTTACACTTTTTTTAGTAATGGCTCACAGAAACAACCCTACCATTGGATCCGTGCTGAACGTAATGACCCAAGACCAATTAAACCACTTTTGTACAAACTATTTCATCCCTACCAACCTACACCCCTCACTTCCTGGCGCCGGAGACCTCATAACTGAGGCTCCAGCGGGTAAGATCGGCCTGTACACTCGCCTCTTTGATGCGGCCAATTACCGCATTCCCTTCACCCATTTCCTTGTAGATCTGTTAGGATACTATAATGTACATATTAATCAGCTCCACTGTATAGGTGCCTGTAAGATTAGTCAATTCGAGATCCTCTGCCGTGCTAGGAGAATCCCCCCAACCGTAGAATTATTCCGGCTCTTTTATGTTCCCAACATAGTAAATGGTTGGGGATCTTTTAAGAAACGATCCCCTAACAGTCCCCAATCGCACAATAAGCCAATGGATTCGTTGAAAAACTGGTATGACCACTACTTTTTCATTAACGCAGTAGTATGGCCGGCTGATTACACCTTTAGAAATAGGATACCCCACGACCCCAAGCCGCACACAAGTACTTACAACCCCTGACATTCCCAAGAATTAGACCGGAATAGGACCGGGTTCCATAGAAGTCTTCCCGAGTCATTTCTATGTTTGCTAGGGATTAGCCGTAATTACTTTGGCCCGTCTAATAGGAATCCTGTGTTTTGGAGAAGGCAGGGTGAAGGTAGGCTAACATCCGTACGCCAAAATTTATTCAATCATTTTATAAATGGCTAACATATTTTGTTTTTGATGGGCAGAAATGAACTTTTTTGGACTTCTACGCCAGGGCGACCCGAAGCTCGTGCCGGAGGGTTCCCGTCCTCTCCGTAAGAATGAACTACCCCTTCTTGAGCATACCCGAAACGTGACGGTTGCTCTCGAAGCCGTGCCAGATCCCCACTCGGACGAGGAAGAGCATGGAGACAATGGTGGTGGTGATAACATGATGCATGAAGGAGGAGCCGGGCCCTCCTCACCACACAGGGAACAGCAGGGAGATAATATTGACTTAACCACCTCCAGCCTGCGCCGGATGATGGGCGATGATGATGAAGAAGTACAACAAGTCAATCTGGAAGAAGAGGAAGAAGAAGTGGAAGAAGAAGCCGAGGAGGAAACTGACGAAGCAATTGCTCAGCCCGTCGCCAGGCGTACCCGTAAAAGAAACAAACAAGCAAGGAGAACTACTTCAGTCGAGATTGGCGAACACAACGCCCCTGCCAAGAAACTTCGAGAAGACCACCCCTTGTACCAATCTGTTGGTAGTACTACCCAGGGTTCCGAGACTATCCGGGCCGCACACGTCGATCCCGTCACTCAGATTGCCCCCACCACATCAGAATTAGCGAGAAATGACATGTAAGGCTCCATCCTAACACGTAAGAATGACAACTCCTTTTTGAAGTAACACTTAATATGTATCCACATGCTTGTTTTCACAGGGATGAACAAACTGGTGCCGCGCCTCCTCCTGATACTCAAATAGATAAGGGGAAAGGAAAATAAGTGGAAAGAAACCCCATGCCTCACACAGCCGCCCAGAAGTCCGGCCCTGTTTTTGAAGAGGGTTCACCCACGGCTTCCCAAGACCTCCCAACGTCCGGCCCCCTCAATCGTTCAACCCTATATGGAATATCACGACTGCATCACGAATGAGGGACACCGATGAATGCCGGGAGTACCTCAACAACTTCATACCACCAGGCTTGGTGCGAGAGGTGAACGCGCTCAGCCATGCGGACTTGGTGGATGAGTATAATGGTTCCTTGGTACACCAAATGGCGATGGGCACCTTGATGAGGGTAAGGTTTGAAGCCGCACTTGGGCATGTTGAATCTCTTAAGAGGAAGGTTGGACGGAGGGAGAAGATGATCGTGGATAATGAAGCTCAAATTGCAGACCTCCAATCCCAACTGGCTAGCACCGAGGCAACCATAAAAAAGCAATCGGCCCGCGTGAATAAATACGACCAACAAGTAGCCAACCTTGAGTCAAAACTAGATGCCACGACCACCAAGGTACATATCCATGCCGCACCACCCATTTTCTAAAAGATTTATATTCTAACGTTTTATCTCTTATAGGTAGCCACAGCGGAAGCGTCTGCCCAGTCGTACTCCAGCCAGGTACACGTGCTTAACAAGAAACTAGAAGACGCGCACCTGGCCGTCCAAAGCATGGAGAAGGTACAAGGGGAGCTTGCTGATGAGAGGGCTGTCACCCAAGAGCTGAAAGAGGCGTTTGCCCAAAAAGACTTGATGATTGATGCCCTCACCACTGAGCGTGACGACGTGCTACGCCCCCAACTGCTAGCGGCTATTGCCGGCCGTAGGTGGATGGTAGGGCATGGAGCACGCTTGGCCGTCATGAAGGTACTAGAGGCCCCCGAATTTGTGCAACAATTTGCAAGCCTTGTGTGCGATGGAATTGACCGCGGACGTCATGAAGGAATGGTTGAGGCCGTTGAGCTGATCAAGAAAGGGGAAAACTTTACTAGTCATGCCTTCTTTAATCCTGAAGCCGCTAATAAGATGACTGCTTCCATGGCCGCGATGCGGGATCTACACTATCCATTCTTGAATGAGCTGGAGGCCACCAAAGATGCATCAAATATGGAAATCATGGAAAGGTTAAGTCTTAGTGCGTCCTCCCAAGGTGAGAGTCACTCCCGTGCTTCCTTCACTCCATCACCCAGCCACCTGATGCTCCCCATATATGAGGACGTAACCAGGATCGTGCTTGATGAAGAACCCTTGAGTGTGGTGCTGGAGAGGAATGCGGCTCAAGCCCAGAAGCGGAAAGAAAGTGATGAGTGGTTTTCGTGTCTGGTCGAGGAACAAGTGGAAATGGGTATGTTTTTCCCCCCTATGTAGGATGCTCCTACTTTATGATCCCTTTCAGACACTTTGGTTTGTAACCGCTGAATATTTGTTGTTTCTATTCGTCCGTTCATGTACACGGCTAACAACATTTGTATTTTGTATGTAAGTCCGTGATTGACCACGGCAATTTTGTTATCTAATTGGAAACTTGTGTATTTTGACTGTGTTAAATATTGTACCTCAATACTGCATGATATATCACGTCTTACACACAAAGAAAGAAAATACATACAAGTTTATATTTTACTAGACATGCGACGTGCGTCTTTACTATGCGGAGCACTGTGTGACCACGGCACATGAAACTTACCCCAACGTCTTGTGAGTAAGGTGTCTAGTAAGGATACATGATCCGTGCGGCCGGGGTTGCATCCCTCTTACGCGGCAAGTTGAATTAGTAGGTTCACTTAATCCTCTTACCCCGCCTGGAGGCGTATAGTACATGTACAGTAATTTGAAAGAATGCATATGAATGAAACATGGCATATTATAATATAAGTAAAATTCATACGACTAACAAAAAATCTAAAAAATGATTTGCACGAAACAAGCCGTGGGGCTAGCTAGGCACCACGGCATTTTATTAGAACGTTTACACTTTTGTTTGAACAATAATGACAAGTCCTAAAAAACAAGAAAGGAAACTAAACAAACATAAGAAAAACAAAACAGATAGACCGCATGGTTCTTTATTAAGACCGCATATAGCGAAGTACCCATGCGGAAGCCGTAGCTTTCAAAGATAGCACCTTTTGAGATTGGAAATGTTCCATGTGCGCTCTAGGTCGCGGCCATCCATGTCACGTAACTTGTACGCGCCTCGTCCCAAGGCTTCAGTGACTTCATACGGTCCTTCCCACTTAGGGCCCAGCTTTCCTGTATTCTCCGCTCGACTAGCTTCGTTAGCACGATAGACGTAGTCTCCCGGTCGAAAAGAAACACCCTTGACCTTGGCGTCATAATAAGCCTTCATCTTAGCCTTGGACTTAGCCTCATTGATGGCTGCTATTTCCCTTTTTTCTTCCAACAGATCCAGGTTGATTCGCAGCTGTTCATCGTTCGTGACGACATTAACCTCCGCCGTGCGGATGGTAGGCATTCCTATTTCTGCTGGTATAACAGCTTCAGTGCCGTAAGCCAATGCAAATGGAGTATCTCCGTTGGCTGTTTTGATCATAGTTCTATGCGCCCATAGCACATGTGATAACTCATCGACCCATTTGCCACTTCGTTCATCCAGACGCGCCTTGATGCCATTCCCCAAGCTTCTATTTGCCCGTTCGACAAGGCCATTTGTCTGCGGATGTTTAACAGATGCGAAGCGCCGCTTGATGTTCAATGATGCACACCAATCTTTGAATGGGTTGTCCATGAACTGCTTGCCGTTGTCCGAGATGATTTCTCCTGGTAGACCAAAATGGCACACAACATGTTCCCAAATAAACTTCTTAACTTGTTTGCCTGTGATAGACTTGACTGCCTTGGCCTCTATCCATCGTGTGAAATAGTCCATCGCAACAATCAAGAATTTAACTCCCTCCGCAGCTACAGGAAATGTTCCTGCAATGTCGATTCCCCACTTATAGAATGGCCATGGGGACGTGATAGGTGTAAGCTCATGCTGCGGGTGCCGCGGTACTGGCCTATGCACTTGGCAATCACTACACTTGCGAATCATGTCGCGCGCGTCTCTGTGCATGGTAGGCCAATAATATCCTGTTCGTAAGGCTCTAGCCACCACGGATCGTGGACCTGCATGCATGCCGCACAATCCTTCATGTATGTCACTGATTACGTATGCGGCCTGACGTGGTCCAACACACCGCAGCCACGGCTGCAAGAAAGAGCGCTTGTAAAGGATGCCTTCTCGAAGTTCAAAATGCTGCGACTTCCTCCTGATGCGCCGTGCTGCTTTTTCCTCGTCTGGAAGGGTCTCACTAGTCAAATAGTTGATAATCGGGGTCATCCATGTAGGTCCATCCTCCTCAACTATAGCAGCGACCTCCCCTTCCGTTATAGATTTCTCCTTGAGTATTTCCACCAAGACTTGCTTAGAAATGTGAGCGAAGCTTGTGGATGCGATCTTACTAAGAGTGTCCGCCTTCTTGTTCTCGCCCCTTGGCACCTGCTTGATGGAAAACTTACTGAAAACCGTGATTAGCGACTTGACTTTTTCCAAGTACCTGACCATGTTGTCCTCCTTAGCCACATATCCACCTAGAATATGGTTCGCGACAAGCCGTGAGTCCACGTATGCCTCAAGGTTGCGGACTCCCATTCTAGCGGCGATTTTCAAACCCGCAATTAATGCTTCATATTCCGCTTCGTTGTTGGTGGCCGTGAACTCAAAACGGAGGGCATACGTGAATTCCATTCCTTTCGGATTTGTGAGAATGAGACCAGCTCCGGACCCGTCCGTACACGAGGATCCGTCCGTGAACAACGCCCATGGTTCTGTTGGAGTCTCGTCTTGCTTAACGATTGGCCCTTCCTCATCCGGCTTTTCGATTAGGAAATCTGCCAAGATCTGGCCTTTCACAGCCGTCCTTGGCCTATAAGATATGTTGTGCTCCCCCAATAAGATGCTCCATTTCTATATAATCCCTGCCACATCCGGTCTAGAAATAACCTGCTTGATTTGCTGATCTGTAATGACTACAATTGAGTGCGCCTGAAAGTACCGGCGCAGCCGCTTTGTAGCAATCACTAGTGCTAACAACAATTTTTCCATAGAGAAGTAATTCAGCTCCGGCCCTTGTAGTGTTCTACTTATAAAGTAGACCGGAGTTTGCACTGTATCTCTATCCGTCATAAGTACCGCGCTTATTGCGCCATGAGTGGCTGAGAGATACATAATGAGTTCCTCCTTTGGCCGGGGAGCTACTAGCATAGGGAGGGATGCAAGATGCTGCTTGAGTTGGCCGAAAGCTTCCTCGGCTTCCTTCGTCCACCGGAAGTCTCCCTTCATAATGCACTTCTTGAGTGTCTTAAATAGGGGTAATGACTTCTCTGCGGATTTAGATAAGAACCTATTCAGCCCGGTTAGTTTCCCATTTAAGGATTGCACCTCCTTCCGTGTCTGGGGGGATGCCAGTTGTATCACTGCGTCCGTCTTCTCTGGGCAGGGTTTGATGTCGTTTGGATCAATTAAATATCCAAGGAACATTCCCTCCGTTTCCCCAAACGTACATTTCTTTGGATTTAACTTCATGTTAATCCTTCTCAGTGTGTCGAATGTCTCTTGGACATCCCAGAGAAGTGCCTCCTCCGTGTGACTTTTTATAACCAAGTCATCCGCATAGACTTCCAAGTTACGACCTATCTGTGATTCAAAAGCTTTGTCCACCAGCCGTTGATATGTAGCACCGGCGTTCTTCAGTCCAAACGGCATTTTCGTATAGCAATATACGCCCTGGCTCGTATGGAACGCCGTTTTTTCTGCATCGTCTTCTGCCATCTGGATCTGGTGATACCCTTTATATGCGTCCAAGAAGCATTTAAAAGGATACCCACAAAGGGATTCCACCTTCCAGTCGATTTCCGGTAACGGGTAACAATCCTGTGGGCAGGCCTTGTTTAGATCCGTAAAATCCACACACATGCGCCAACTTCCGTCATGTTTTTTGACCATGACCGGATTGGATAACCACTCGTGGTAGTATACCTCGCGCATGATACCTGCGTCCACTAGTTTCCGTACTTCCTCCAATATCACTTGGCTGCGCTCAGGCGCCTGGCCGCGCTTCTTTTTCTTAACGGGTTGGTACCCTTGGCGGATCTGTAGCTTATGCTCTGCTATCGCACGTGGCACGCCTGTCATATGCTTTGGCTCCCATGCGAATATATCTAAGTTTTCACTTAAAAGAGAGCACATGGCCCTTTTGCCACTATCCGAGAGCGCCCCTCCTATGGATACCTCCTGTTCCGGATAGTCAGGGTGAATTGCTACCTTCCAATTGGGAGGTGGTGATCTATCCTTGGGTGGAACAGGTGGAGCCGGTGTTGTCACGGTGTGACACTCGGATGCCGGTACGATTGTGTTGTAAATGGTAGCAATTCCCCCCTCAACAGGGAATTTGATCATTCCGTGCGCCGTGGAGGGTACCGCCCGTATAGCCAAAATACCTGGTCTGCCTATGATCCCATTGTACGGAGAATGTGAGTGTATCACCATGAAGTTCATCCACGCCGTAGTGGAGTGTTCCTCATTCCCAATGGTTACAAGCAGCCGTAGTTGCCCTATCGGCCATATAGTGTCTCCACTAAAGCCGGTGAGCGGCGTCGTGGCCGGTACTAATTGGCTTCTTATTTCTGGACATAACTGTACAAAACAGTGTTCATACAGTACCTCTACTGACGACGCTCCATCCACATACATGCGACGAACATTGTGTGTTCCAATGCTTATCTCAATAGTGAGAGGCGCATCAGTCACATCGCTTGCTGTGATGGGAGGGAGCGAAATTTCCCTGCCGCGTGAAAATTTTTGGCCAACTTTCTGCCTCGTGCG
Source organism: Glebionis coronaria (assembly GCA_025667525.1). Taxonomy (NCBI): domain Eukaryota; kingdom Viridiplantae; phylum Streptophyta; class Magnoliopsida; order Asterales; family Asteraceae; genus Glebionis; species Glebionis coronaria. Next base: position 281,306,814 of record CM046881.1, read on the forward strand.
GCGTTGTCTGGATTGGATCATGTATATGGTCGAAGGTTTGTCCTTTTGAGGATCCTTCTTGTCGTACTTCTTGTTGTTGTCTTTTCCATCCTTCCAATCCTTAACTAGGTGCTTGAGTTTACCTGATTTGATCAGCGACTCAATATGCTTCTTGAGCTGGATGCACTCCTCCGTACCGTGGCCTTTGTCATTATGGAACTCGCAGAAGCGATTTCCTTGCCGACGTTCCGGCGGAGTTGTCATTGGGGGAGGCCTTGGAAAGTTTGCCCCTTCCGTCAGCAAGATCTCCAGGTAGTACATCTTAAGGGGGGTAAACTTATCATCCGGCCGTCCTCCTTTGTTCTGGCTCTTATAGTCCGAGCCCTTGCTACTGTTCTGATTGCCTTGGCCGCCCGACTGTCTCCGAGACTGGTCGTTTGACCGGTACCCATTTCCTCTGGATGGGTAAGCCGCGGCAACCGCCGTTTCTCCTTCTATGAAATTTCTGACCCTTTCCATGAGGTCATCATATCTCTCTGGACGCTTGTCATTGAGGCGCCTGATCAGTTCCCTGTCTGTTATGGCGTGTATGTAGTCAGAGATTTTCAGGAGCTCCGGCATTGTTCTTGTGCGCGTGCACTCATCGTTGAAGCGTTCAGTGAAGGCTTCTGTGGACTCCCCCGGCCGTTGTTTGACAGTTGCCAATGAGACCGGATCCCTATTATACTTCTTCCTCTGGGTATAATTGTTCTCGAACGCAGTGCGTAGTTCCGTGAAACTATCAATGCTCCGTGGAGGGAGTGCCTCAAACCAGTCACGGGCATTTCCGATCAAAGTTGAATTGAACATTTGGCACCATATAGGCATGGGCCATCGCTCAATTTTAGCCTGCGTGTCAAATATTTTAAGGTGATCAACCGGATCACCAGACCCATCATAAGTCTTGATACACGCCGGCATGCGACGTTTGGTGTCCTCAGAATAGTTCCGTATGCGGAGGGTGAACGGGTCTTCCCTGGGATCCGCCCATGTCCGGGTGAGCCTAGGGTCATCCCATGGTTCACACCATGGACGTGAAAGATCCCCCGCTTCTGTATCTCGATAATAAGGACCACCATAATACTCATCATTGTTTGGTGGTGGAGGAGGGGTGCGCCTAGGTCGGCGACGCTTAGGCGGATGGTCATCTGAGTCCTCCCCTGACGGGTCTGGAGACGGTGGTGGTGCGCCATCCTTTGGGTAGAGACCACTTTTTTGGGATGAACCGGAAGCCTTCTTCCCAGTGTTCATCCTGTCCCACACGCTCAGGCGACGAGCGGTTCTGGCCAACTCTCGATCTGGCCGCTCGGGTGAGCCATCAGACTTATCTCCTCCTTCCCGAGACTGCATTACTTCCTGTATGAGGCGATCTCCTATGTGCTCAAACACATTCCTGGGTTGAGGGGTTTCCTCAAAGATGCTCTGCTCCTGAGGCCGAGCTCTTCTTTTCCTCTGATTTTGGGAAGAGGTGATTGGTCCGGCGTCACCAAAGTTGAGTCTGGATTGGAGGTTCCTCCCCAGATTCAACCTTGACGCGATCCCCAGGACGATCCTATCGAAGTTTTGCGTGAGAACTCGAGTAAGATCCTCCTCGCTGAGTGGTAGGACCTCTACCTCTTCCTCTACCGATGGTCTGCGCGGCTCCTTGTTAGGAGGGTTGGGCGCACTCCCTGGGTCCAGATTGTCCAGGGTTGAAGTAGGTGGGAGTGTCATGGAGATCATGCTCGTCACCCCCAAGGGCTGGAAGCCGCCACGGTTACCAGGTCCGCCTGCAAGGCGGCTAGGTGATTAATTGGGGATGAGTATCCCTTCCCCTTGGGACTTCCGATTTCCAGGATTCGTATTCCTGGGATTGGCTGGCTGATGCCCCTTCGTCATTGGAGATTCAGAATGAGGTTTTATTCTAGCTTAGTGTAATGGGTCCCACGGATGGCGCCAACTTGTTGATGCAAAAGTTGGGTGATCCTTGCTAGACCTGAATTAGGCTTAATTCGGGTTGGCTGGGCTCCGGCTCCTGCACCAAGTGAATCGTTTGGTTGGGATCCTGCACACTAAACAGCACGCGTTAGGCTTACCGTGGGAGTGTTTCCCACGATTAGACTCCGGCGTGAGAGTAAGTAATCGATTTAGGGTTTATGTGAGTTAAGAGTATAAGACGTAATACCTTTGTGGAACCCTTGGGGGTTCTTTTTATAGGCAGTGGAACCCTAGTGGGTTACCACTTGATACTTCGGCCCCAAGGAAAGGATAACTATCAGAATTAGAATGATTGTTATCTTCTAATTTTGGTAGTGAATATCCTCCTCCATTGGGATAAAGATATTCCTAGACAGAATATGATTCTGTCTAACCCTATGTCGGCCGCACCGGGCCGTGGGCCGCACACATGTGTGCGGTCACTGTTCATCCAAGCCCATAAGCCTGAATGACATTATTCCACCCATCTGTGATGAACCGGATACGGGTAGTACTAATGGGTCGGGTTCACGACCCGGCTGGGGACTATACGTCATCAGTAGGTGTCCCTAACAATATGTCCCTATTTTGCACTTCTTGCAGATCTCGTAAAAATTCAATCTTTCACAATTACAAAGAAAAGTAATGTTTAGTAACAATTTCATGGTGACTACAAATCAGCCTTGCATGGTCCCTTCCAAATTGTATGTAGGCGCGCAACTATATACAATTTTTGGATTAATGATGCAATACTCAGTTCGTCAAAACATTGTCATCATGTTTAAAATATACATATTTTCATGCTTAATTCTAAAATAAGAATCAAAATGAATTTATAGAGATGTTCTTTGTTATGGAAACAATTACGTTTTCCAAGGTGTTTCATAAACAACTTTATTCCGATAATGATTATTTATAAGTCTCATTTTAAATAATCCATATGGTGATGAAAATTTAATTATTCTCAAGGAATATTGTTTTAACATATAAAAACAATGAGTGATCTGTAAAAGAGTGATGAAAAGTTGTTCACCAAGAACTAACTACAATATATCATGAAATGAGCTTAGCCAATTAATCATGAGGTTCATGACCTTGATGGCGCTCAAAAAGAATAATTCACAACGTAACTCAAACCGAGATGAGTGCTTGTTCAATGGTTGCATCACTAATGCGAACATTAGGAACAAGCAAGAAAAGATTGATAACATCGATACATGTAAAATTTAGCAATCAAAGGTAGACTTCTCATTAATCACAAACAACTCAAAATTGTACCGTAACACATTACGTTTCACTATGTCATACAATTCCAAGAACTCATCCTACCAACTGATGTCTAAGTTAAGTTAGGGTTTTTTAAAAGATACCACAATGAATACTAATCTACAATAGTCATTAGGTGTTCCACCTGTCCCGGAAGATCCATCGGTCCCAATTCAGAAGAAGATTTCTTCAATTTATTTCTTGGACACTGGGCATCTTCGTTAGTGGACAATGGCCTAGGAACAACCCTTAACACAAACCAACAATCATTTAAAACCTTATAATTCAATCACAGTACTTAACGACTTCCTCTTAACAATCTCATATTCCATACTAGTTAAATTTTACTTTATTCAAGTTTCAATAAACTTATACTCACTTTCGTATCCTACCTCATTCGCCAATACTTTCAACCTTATTCTTAGACCTTGAAAGGGAAATAAAAGCTCGATATGATTAACACTTAATTTTCAATCCTATATGAAATTAGTATGAAATGACTCACACATTCAATTAGACTTCTCGGAAAGGTACTAGTGGCATGAGGCTTTTGGGTAAAGGCTCCAATGACAGCCTCGAGTGCAATATTCACCCTTTCGATTTCAAATTAAGAATTGGGTGACACCAAATCAGATGAAACCTTTCTAGGTGGTAAGGTTTTGTCAAACTCACTCTATAAAGAAAGATCGTCATGACATCGATATCAGATTTAATTTCGCCAATTCTTCTTTAAGATTTCAATCAACTAATATCAAAATTTCTACGAATATCAACCATTTTGTTGGGATCATAAATATCCACAACTTGGTTTAGATCTATGATTTGTCGAGGAAACGTCGATGTATTTTAACTAGATACGATATAGGACAAATTTAGGAAATTACCCTTAGGAAAAGGTAATAATCCATAAATAAGTCGAAGACGGATTCAATTAAACACGTTAATGAACCAAGTTCGTTGTACACGAAGATCAAGTGAATTTGAGACGTTTTGTTTCGATTTGGACAATTGATTTGAATGGGTTTTCGGTTTTAAAACTAAAATTACTCCTACAATTTTTTAATTAATTAAATCCTAAAGTGCATGAATCGTTCCCTATTTTATTAATCTAAACACAATTATTTAAATTATAAAACTATCAAAAAATATTTAGACTATTTAAATTTAATTAAAAACTTATCTAAAAAATTACCTTTACACTATTTAAATCTTTATTTAAACTAATTTAAAAATTATTTTAAATCTAAAATTAATTAAATCTATTTAGAAGTAACTTTTACTTTAAAACAAAATCTATTTTTTAAAAACTAATTTTATTTAAAACCAAATTAATTAAAATTTTTATTATTTAAAAACTAATTTATTTAAAAAAACTAATTTTAAATTCCTAAAATAATAAAATATATAATATTTCTAAAACTTTTATAAAATTAATTTATGAAACTAAAATTTAAAATTAACTTCAAATGAAAACAAACTTGTATTTAAATCTATTTAATAAAACTGATAGCATTAAATTAAGAAGCTATATTAATTAAAGAAACAATATTAAAACAAAAATAAGTGCTAGATGAGGTGGTTAAGGCACTGGGTTCTCACCCTTGAGGTCAAGAGTTCGAAACCAGTGGTAGACATATTTTTGATATTTAATTTTTGGAGTTCAAATTTATAATCTAATATCACTTAGTGAATCTGTAGATATCTATTAAAAAAAGGTATTCATAACCAAACACCCAATTCGGGGTCTGATCACAGATCACCAAAAAAAACAGACTATCACAAACCAAAATACCTAGTCCAGGGTTGCTGATCAAGATATACAGTAACAAGAATACTAGAACAAATCTATAATAGCAAATTGAAATAACAGACTAGCAAATGATATATACTAACGCATCACATTCAAACAATTCAGTAAACTAAAATAGCAACAAAATCATAAAAGCAGATTATTTTAAAAAAGTTGAGCAGCTAAATAGAAACCTACAGCCTCTTACTTCATTACTTTAACTGATAAATTTTATAAGCTACAATGAAAGCAAAATCAGCAAACCTAAAGATTTAATCAGAAACTAAGAAACAAATGAGATCTTAAACAAATATAACATCAATCTAGGATTCCCACTGCGCAAGCATCAGCAACTCTGCAAGTTCAAAGCTATTCCTCAACAAACTAAGCTTGAATTATCAGATTGATAAAAGCAGATTCATTCAAAAATACTCGACATCAACAATTCTAACATACACATACGATATAAATCAAATACATCAAACTCAACAGATCACAAATATCAATTAATACTAAAATTCGTAAAGAAAATAGAACGAGTTTAACCAGCTTTTGAAGAAAACCTTTGACGATGAAGGTTAGCGCTGAGCTACCTTGTCTTAACACAACCCTAACTCGATCAAACCACCATAATAAATATCATGATGAACCACCAACATACCGAACCAGTATCTTCAAACGATCCTAGCAGATTTCTTTCTCTTTTGTATTTATTCAATAGGAATAAACACTCAAATCCCTATATCTCATCTATCACTCAAATTAGCTATCAATTAAGCTAATTCAAATGATTCTCGGTTATAACAGCTTTTAAGCAATAGATTGCAAGAGTTTTCAGATAAAATATAAAACTGACATTAATAATTTATTCAAAACAATAAATTGAATTTTATTTCATTAAACTCGAAAATTACAATATTTAAAAGAAAATAATACAAATCCATCTAAAACTAATCTACCATTATAACGTTAAAAATAAAAGAAGGGATAATTAAATTTTCAAAAAATGGGGTGATTGATGTAGAAATACGCGTTTAGGAAAAACGAGTATGAGCGGTGATGTGCGGAGATTAGTATATGTGATAATTTGATATACGTTATAGGGTAAATTAGAAAATTACCTTTAGGAAAAAGTAATAGACTAATATTACCAATGACGAAGTCAATTAAACACGTGAGTGAATCAAGTTCGTTGTACACGAAGATCAAGTGAATTTGAGACGTTTTGTTTTGATTTGGACAATCGATTTGAATTGGTTTTCGGTTTTTAAACTACAATTTAAATCTACAAATTTAAACTTATTTAATAATATCCTAAAGTGCATGAATCGTAAACCCCGCTATTTTTAAAATCTAAAACAATTACTTGATTAAAATATAAAACTATTTAAAATTTAATCTATTTAAAAATCTATAAAATAAATCTATTTAATTACTTTTTATCTATTTAAAAAAAATAATTAAACTCTTTAAAACTAATTTACTTTTTTAAAAAATTACTTTGGACAAATCTATTTAAAAACTATTTCTATTTAAATCTAAAATTGTAAAAAATCTAATTAATTAAAAATAAACTAATTAAACTAAAAGCAAACATTTTTTTATTTTTTATTTATTTATAATATTATATTATTATTTATTTTAATTAAACTAAGATTTTATTAAAAACATTAATTAAAAGTTTATAAAAAAACGTAACCTTACTTTAATTTAAACTAGAAGTGCAAAATCTGCCAACCTAACTATTTCTATATTAATAAAATAACTGGAAATAAAATCAAAAGAGCATGAAGCATAGATGGCTATCACGCTATACCTGTGACCAGGAGGTCACAGGTTCGAATCCTGAAGATGACATACTTTTTTGGATTTATTTCTTTTTTGGACAATTAAGATGAATAATCTCAGGAGAGACCTTGGTGAGCTTATTTGCTTTAAACTGTGAGGACACGGTTGTTGAACTTATCAAATTAGTGAATCTGATAAGCTAAACAATTCAATTAAGCAAAATAAATTCAACAAAACAATTTAAGAATAAACAAACTTAATCAACTCAGCAAGTTCATTAACGATAAAGCAACTCAAGCAAAAACACACCAGTTATGAACATCAGCCAATCCTAAATCTAGCAGCTCTATAGCTCAAATATTTCAGAAATCTATCTATAGCAACTTAAATCGTTTGAATTAGCAGACTGTGAAAACCAACTCACAAAGCAGATAAGGTAAATTACTCTACATGTTTAGTGATAACTCGGAATTTTACCCAATTAAAAATATTCGTTGTGTTCCGATCTCTTCGAATTGAAAAACTTATGCTTAATGTGTGACTCAGTTGAACTTTGGTGGAACAAAAATGTGTCGTTGTAGTTTTGAAAATAAAAGGTGCAAAACAATTAAAGTAAAAGTGCAATTAAAGTAAATCTAATCTAATTAAATAAATGGTGCAAGTAATTAAAAGCGAGACTAAAATTAAAGGGCAATAAAGTTAATAACGCAAACTTAAATCTAACTAAGGCAAACTTAAAACGCAACTAAGACTAAATCTTAAACTAAGGCAAATAAACTTAAAGTGCGAGTAAGGAAAAAGGCGGGAAAAATAAAGCTTAAAATGAAAAGGCAGAAAACTAGAAACTAAGATTTCCCTATCCGGAATAAACTCCTATTCGGAATAAATGCTATTCAGAATATCTGTCACCTATTCGGAAAGATTAGCCCTATTCGGAATATTTGTCTACTCGGAATATTGACCCTTATGCGGAATGTGCCTCCTATTCGGAATAATAACTCTATTCGGAATAAAGTCCTACTCGGAAAGTTGAGCCTATTCGGAAAATCCAGCCTATTCGGAAAGATCCTTCTATGCGGAATAAAAGTCTCTATTCGGAATGTCAGCTTCTATGAGGAATTCCTCCCCTATTCGGAATACCGGAAATTCCGAATAGCAAATTCTACAAAAACACCTATGCGGAATAACTTGCTATTCCGAGTAAGCAATTTCTACAAAACCCCTACTCTGAATATAAAGCCGCTATTCGGAATATAGAATATTCCGAATAGTCCTCCAAACAAAAGCTTACTCGGAATGTTTCTGGGCTCGATCTCAGGGGAAGAACAGTAAAGAGATCCGAAGAACAAGGAAGGCTAAAAAAAACACGAATCAAACAAAAACTTAACCAAATCAACAAAAAGATTAAATCAAACTAATAACAAAACAACTATTAAGCATAAACAATCAATCCAAAACAATCAAACTCACAAAACTTAATCAAAATAATCAAAACCCACTTAAATAAATCAACCAAAATCAAGAACATAAACATAAACAAATACAATCAAAGATTAAGAAAGGAAGAATGAGATTAACAAGATAAAGATAAAGCTTGACAAGAATTAAAAAGAAAAACTTACTTGAATTAAATGGTAATTAAGGTGCAAGACAAGGTAATTAAATGACAAGTATTTAAATTGACAAGGTAATTAAAGGTGGAAGGACTAATTGTCACGATTAGCCAACAAAAACAAATGCTTAACAATCTAAACTATTTATAGGGGAGGATTAGGAAGCTTCCTCCCCTCCTTCATTTCTTGTTAATTGCAAGATTAGGCCTTTTCTTCTAATCTTTCTTTTAAATTTGGACTTTAAGGACTTGTGGCTCGGGATATCTTTTGAACTCGTCTTTAATTTCTTCAATAAAATAGACTTGAGTTTCTCGACTTTTGATAAACTTCCGTCTTTTGACTTTTTCTTCGATAAATCTTCAGAATTGGTCTTGGACTTCCGTTCTTTTTCCACTTTTGACTTCTCGACTCCGTCTTTCATCTTTTTCTTCAATAAAAGCCGTGAATGCCCGTGAATTCTCGTGTTTTCTCCACTTTTCACAATTTCGTCCTAAATCACAACAAAAACACAAAACACGCATAATTCCGACATAAAAGACATAAAATACACGTTTTGGTCCGGTTATTATTTTAATTAAGTGGTAGAAAAGATGGGTGTTTACACACCTATCAAATCCCCTACACTTGACCATTGCAATGTCCTCATGCAATGCATTAGTTACAAAGCAAGATTACACTTTTCATCATAATCAATCCACATTGGCCTTTATTAAAGAGATAGAAAATTATAAAAATGCAAAGCAAGGGAATTAAAAGCATACCTTGGGTTTTGAAAATGTCATGAATAATCATCATCCTCAACTTTTCACTTTCTCCAAACCAAGCTTAAAAACGAGATCATTGTTATTATAAGTTAGTAAACTAACACGAACTCATGTGGGCCAATTATTCACTTAGACTCCCTTATTCCTATGGGTATCTCTTATGTTTTATTATTTGTCTTGAATGATCACGAAGATGCATTGTTTGACTTATTTCGATAATTATTTAGTCTGAAAATAAAGTGCACGATTTAATCAATAGTTAGCTAAAGGACCAAATCTTTTAAAACTGCTTCTCGGGATATCAAAAAGTTCATATCTTGGCATAACTTGGTTCGCGATTTGAGACCTTTCTCGGGCCGATATTTGGCAGCGACTTCATACTTCAAATCTTGAGAGACGTTCATGAAATAATGGTCTTCTCTTCATAAATGGAATTTCTTCACTTGGAATTTTTGAGAGATTCTTCATATATGGACCACGACTTCTTCATTTTTCTCCAATCTTTATTTTGGATTTTGATATACAACGATCCGCCTCCTTTATTGACTTGGATCTATTTATCCTCATACCTTGTTAGGGTCTTTTCGGATACACTTCTCCATGACTTTTTGGGAGTTTTTGCTTTTCGTCGTGTGTCTCGATCCTTCATAATGATTTTCGTTAAATGATTCTTCACATCACTTTTGGATCTTTAGCAACAAAACATAGCCCTCATGCCTTGTTAGGGCCTTTTCGGACTCGCCAATCTTCACGCCCCGCTTCATAAGTTATGCCTTGGCTATGAACTCTCGTCATTACCGAGCAACTTTTAAACGATCTGGGGCTAGAAGCTAAGTAACTTTTCAAATCGTACAACCTTATTTATTAGAGATAATCTTATTAGCAAGCGATGGGAGAATAGGCTCATAATTAACTCACATAAATTCACGAAAGAATACCGACTTATAATTGGCTCTATCATCTCTCGTTCTCCACAATTTAAAATCTCAAGTAATGAGACTCGTGGATACTTAGCCTATTAAATCAAAGTTTTGGGTTTTCGAGTCGCCTATAGGATCTTGCAAATTCTTAGACTCTTTCAAGTTTAGAAATTGCATCTTAACGTTCCCTTGATAAACGACTCTCTAGGATCAATTATAGGAACTTGCGAAAAGTTCTTGTTCTTAACCCGTGAGAATTAAGACTTTCGCGTTTTATAGCTCCCTATATAAAAGCCTAGCAAAACTTGACTTAAACACGTTAAGGATACTAGCTAGAGTAAACTCGGGTTGAGTCAAAAGATTCACAACGCTTGAAAACTAAAACCACTTATTCAAATATTTATTCTAGCAAAGGAAGAAAATAACTATACAAAGATAACAACTAGTAGGCCAAAATAGATCAAAAATTTTGAAAAATGTCAAAAATTTGATTTTCCGGTTAAAATGAGGACAAATACAAGGAAAAGACCACTTAACTTCGATAGAAGTCCCCCTTACAATTAAGATAAACATTATCCTCAATGTTTAAGCATGTGGGAGTAAACTCCCCTACACTTAAGACATTGTGCACGTTGTTTAAATCTCGCTAAGGAAAAGACAACTAAAGAGATTCCTATTTTAATATTGAGAAAATATAAAATAGTGAATCGAAAAGAGTTTAGGATAGAACCGGGATAAAGTAGAACACGGAATTACGGGTCGTCAAGAATCATCAAGAGTGGGTCATTGAAGTTCGAATCCCTGATTAAGAAGTGAGGAGAGGAAATAGCAATCCAAAGGGTCCCCCCTACACTTATGGTAAAGAAAGCGAAAAGATAGATGCATGGGTTGCCTCCCAAGAAGCGCTTGGTTTTTGTTTACCGAGCCGTGAGCTTGACTCGACCTATCATCATCGGAAGAAGCATGAAACAAATCCACCAGGATCAAAGACATAGTTTTCATCCATCAATAAGCAAGAGCTTAAGGCGAACAAGGCAAGCCAAAAGAGAAGTGGCAGGGTTCCCTTAAGCAGTGATGGAGCATGATGGGAGCAAGTATGAAGCGGTGCGAGCATGTCTTCAATAATTCCAAAGATTTTTCCTTTTATTTCATCAGGTGGATACTGAGATGGCTCTAAGATTGCAATACCGGGGTCGAACACCTTTTCCTTTAAGGGAAAATAGCACTCAGGCTCAGCCGAGTGTGAAGAAGATCCGCAAAGAAGCACAACCTCGTCCTCAGAAGGGGGACAAAGAGGTGTTAAATCATACGTGCAACGGATTTCGGTGTCAACCGGTTTCTTCTCCTTAGACAAAATTTTCTTCAAATCCAAAGTAGGATCAAGACGATAAGAGTCAAAGTCCAGAGGAGGTGCATCACTCTCATGCGGGAAGTATGTATTGAGAAACATAGAGAAGTCTTCCTCGAATGAGTAATCGTCCAAGGTAGGATCGAGTGATGGCGGAGGATCTTCATCATGTGAAGAATCGCTCGAAAGAGTATCGGCCTCATCAAAATCATCGAATGTGGGAAGCTCGGGATACTCAGAAGTACAATCAAAATCATCCGAGTCTGAGCTAGAATCATCATCATCATAAGCATAAAAGACCGGTGGTGAATCATAAATGGGAGAAGCGTCAAAAGTAGGGGGAGAATCATCCACATTATCTTCAAAGAGTGGATTATCAGTGGAAGACTCGAATAGAGGATTGTCATAGACGGTAAAGTCATCGAGCACATTGATCATATTCACTGATTCTCGACCTCTAAAGGATTTGCCTGTAAGCTTCCCCATTTTAAAAACTTTAGAATCATCCCTGACTCGTAAGATTAACTCACCTTCGGCCACATCTATTAAAGCACGTCCGGTTCTCAAGAATGGCCGACCAAGTATTAAAGGAATACGAGGGTCCATTTCATAATCAACTACGACAAAGTCAACCGGAAAAGTAAATGTGCCAACTTTAAGAAACACATCTTCGGCTATACCAACGGGGTAAGCGAGTGTGCGATTTGCAAGTTCAAGAGTCATCTTAGTTGGAGTGAGGTCGGGCAATGATAGTGTTTTCCAAACACTTAGTGGCATCAAGTTAATACTAGCCCCGAGATCAGCAAGGGCAGTAAATTCTTCAGTTTTGTTGAACACGCAAGGCAACACAAAACGACCGGGATCTCCAAGCTTTTCCGGAAGTTCTCTAAGAAGAACTGCAGAGCAGTTTTCATTTAAGCGTGTGTTGGCGAGTTCAATCAGCTTCTCCTTCTTGCTAAGCAATTCCTTGAATGCTTTGACAAATTTGGGCATGTGGCAAAGTGCTTCAACAAGGCTAATGTTGATGGTCATTTTAGATAGCATATCCACATATTTCGATACTTGGCAGTCATTCTTGGTTAGATCATTGGTCTTGCCTATGCGAGAAGGATATGGGATTCTAGGTTGATAAGGGTTAGGTGAAGGTGTAGTTGGTGAAGGTTGTGATGTTGAAGGGTCCTTCTGAGATACATCGTCATGACGAGGCGGAGACGGTAATGGTGTACTATCACTAAGTGTAAGAGGAGTAGGGATATATGGTGGTGGAGGAGGTGTAGATGATGGTGGTGAATCAGGTGGATTGACAATGGTAATTCCACTACGCGTAGTTATAGCACTCACATTAGCTCGCGGATTAGTGACGGTGTTTGAAGGTAGAGAACCCGAAGAAGAAGAAGGTTGAGCTTCGGGCAAGAAACTAGCCAACAGATTCTTCAATTCAGTTGTTTGAGTGATGAAAGAGGATTGAAGATTATCACGAACCTCGGTTCTGATGTCATTACCTTGCTTCAAGATATCTCCTTTCAAATTTATTATTTGGCTCTGTAGATTCTTGATTTGCTCACCTTGAGTTCTCATGATTGTGTCAACATCGGGATTAATGGGTGGGTGTTGTTGGGTGGGTGGTTGATAAGGGTTAGAAGCACGAGGTGGGATTTGGTTGTTTCTATTATAGTTGTTGGCGGGATTTTGGTTTTGAGGAGAAAAACCGGGTGAAAGGTAATTGTTTGAACGGTAGCTCAGCAGATTTCTATCCCCTTGTTGTCTAGCTTGGTAATTTTCCGGTGAATAATTACCGTAAGCTGCATACACATTTTCCGGATTTCCTTGTGTCGAAGGACAATCGGTGTATGAGTGAGGACCGCCACATGTTTCACAAGGATTAGCAACCGCTTTAACTTGTTGTTGTTGTTGGTTTGAAGCGAGAAGCGTAATACTTTTGCTCATTTCAGCCATCATGCGGGTGAGTTCGGTCATCTCAGGATTTGCTGAGGTAGAAGAAACATTGACTCTCGTGTTGTTTCTAGAAGAAGCAGAGGAATCCCAGTTCTTATGATGAGTAGTCATGTTTTCAATTAACTCTCTACACTCCTCGGGTCTCCTTTTCATGAATGTGCCACCGGCGGCTGCATTGATCGTATCACGATCTCGAAAAGTCAATCCGTTGTAGAAAGTATCGATCAAGGTGACCGGAAGCATGTTGTGGTTTGGACAACGGTCGATCAAGACATTATATCTCTCCCATGCATCAAAAAGAGATTCATCTGGATCTTGCATGAAACCGCTGATCTGATTGCGAAGGCTTGTGACCATGGATGGTGGAAAGTAGCGCGACAGAAAGCGTTGAGTCATATCATCCCAAGTGTGAATAGAATTCTTCGGGAAACGATCAAACCATTTCTCGGCATGATGCGATAAAGTATGTGGGAAGAGTTGTAGGCGAAGTACATCCATTGTGGCCCCAGGCAACTTCATGCTTTGGGTGATTGTAATGAACTTGTCGAGGTGTTTGTTGGCATCATCATCAGGCAGTCCTCTAAATGGGTTTGTTTGTACTTGCTGAATCATGTGGTGCTTCAACGAAAACTCAGGAGCGTTGATTTGCATCGGCGCAATCGGTCCTCCTCGTCCAAACATTGTTGGTTGACAAAGTTCCTCCATGGTCCGAAGATCGGGCTGTGGAAGAGCATTGTTGTTATTGTTGAGGTGCGGTAGTTGAGTATTGTTGTTAACACCTGCCATATCTAAATCTTCTTGAGGCTCGGGCTCTTGATAATTAGAAGATCTAGTACGCATACACCTGAAAATGCAAAAGAAAACAAAACCAAACACAAAGACAATATATATACACAAGATAAAATCTTTTTGGATTTTTGAAATTTTTAATATTTATGGTTTTTATGAATTTTTTTTTTAATTTTTATGATTTTTTGAATTTTTATGCAAGAAAAATAACGTTCACAAGTGAACGGATCCCAAAAAAAAAACAACGTGTCTCTCACAGAAAACTGTTGATCTTAACGAAAAGAGCCGGCAGCGGCGCCATTTGATAACTCGGAATTTTACCCAATTAAAAATATTTGTTGTGTTCCGATCTCTTCGAATTGAAAAACTTATGCTTAATGTGTGACTCAGTTGAACTTTGGTGGAACAAAAATGTGTCGTTGTAGTTTTGAAAATAAAAGGTGCAAAACAATTAAAGTAAAAGTGCAATTAAAGTAAATCTAATCTAATTAAATAAATGGTGCAAGTAATTAAAAGCGAGACTAAAATTAAAGGGCAATAAAGTTAATAACGCAAACTTAAATCTAACTAAGGCAAACTAAGACTAAATCTTAAACTAAGGCAAATAAACTTAAAGTGCGAGTAAGGAAAAAGGCGGGAAAAATAAAGCTTAAAATGAAAAGGCAGAAAACTAGAAACTAAGATTTCCCTATCCGGAATAAACTCCTATTCGGAATAAATGCTATTCGGAATATCTGTCACCTATTCGGAAAGATTAGCCCTATTCGGAATATTTGTCTACTCGGAATATTGACCCTTATGCGGAATGTGCCTCCTATTCGGAATAATACCTCTATTCGGAATATCTGTCCCTATTCGGAATAAAGTCCTACTCGGAAAGTTGAGCCTATTCGGAAAATCCAGCCTATTCGGAAAGATCCTTCTATGCGGAATAAAAGTCTCTATTCGGAATGTCAGCTTCTATGCGGAATTCCTCCCCTATTCGGAATACCGGAAATTCCGAATAGCAAATTCTACAAAAACACCTATGCGGAATAACTTGCTATTCCGAGTAAGCAATTTCTACAAGACCCCTACTCTGAATATAAAGCCGCTATTCGGAATATAGAATATTCCGAATAGTCCTCCAAACAAAAGCTTACTCGGAATGTTTCTGGGCTCGATCTCAGGGGAAGAACAGTAAAGAGATCCGAAGAACAAGGAAGGCTAAAAAAAACACGAATCAAACAAAAACTTAAGCAAATCAACAAAAAGATTAAATCAAACTAATAACAAAACAACTATTAAGCATAAACAATCAATCCAAAACAATCAAACTCACAAAACTTAATCAAAATAATCAAAACCCACTTAAATAAATCAACCAAAATCAAGAACATAAACATGAACAAATACAATCAAAGATTAAGAAAGGAAGAATGAGATTAACAAGATAAAGATAAAGCTTGACAAGAATTAAAAAGAAAAACTTACTTGAATTAAATGGTAATTAAGGTGCAAGACAAGGTAATTAAATGACAAGTATTTAAATTGACAAGGTAATTAAAGGTGGAAGGACTAATTGTCACGATTAGCCAACAAAAACAAATGCTTAACAATCTAAACTATTTATAGGGGAGGATTAGGAAGCTTCTTCCCCTCCTTCATTTCTTGTTAATTGCAAGATTAGGCCTTTTCTTCTAATCTTTCTTTTAAATTTGGACTTTAAGGACTTGTGGCTCGGGATATCTTTTGAACTCGTCTTTAATTTCTTCAATAAATAGACTTGAGTTTCTCGACTTTTGATAAACTTCCGTCTTTTGACTTTTTCTTCGATAAATCTTCAGAATTGGTCTTGGACTTCCGTTCTTTTTCCACTTTTGACTTCTCGACTCCGTCTTTCATCTTTTTCTTCAATAAAAGCCGTGAATGCCCGTGAATTCTCGTGTTTTCTCCACTTTTCACAATTTCGTCCTAAATCACAACAAAAACACAAACCACGCATAATTCCGACATAAAAGACATAAAATACACGTTTTGGTCCGGTTATTATTGTAATTAAGTGGTAGAAAAGATGGGTGTTTACACACCTATCATTTAGCTAACTTAAAACAAATGTCATTCAAACTCAGGCAGTTATATAAACTCAACATTTCAGTAAGAACTTAAATGAGCAAACTATCAGACACCAATTTTGACATAAAAACACAGTAAAACAAATTCATCAAGAGGCTAATCCCAACAGTTATTCAAAACCTGAAGCAGTCAAATTCTAACTCAGTATCAAAAATCAAAGCATAAAAATTATTAATCAGTAATATACCTCACACCAAAAAGAGAACAAAAATTATCTAAACACATAGAAGCTCATAGCAGATATCCGTTATCAGTGAATAACAGTTAGACCAAACAGATTTATAAATCATGAAACAAGCAAGATATACATAGTAACTTAATCATAACTTAATCATTATCAGTTAATAGCAGATATCCATAGT
This sequence comes from Glebionis coronaria, assembly GCA_025667525.1. Lineage (NCBI taxonomy): Eukaryota > Viridiplantae > Streptophyta > Magnoliopsida > Asterales > Asteraceae > Glebionis > Glebionis coronaria. Next base: position 281,323,498 of record CM046881.1, read on the forward strand.
AACAGATTTATAAAACATGAAACAAGCAAGATAAACCAAACAATTTAAACAAGTAATCATTAAAACTAGATTTATCTAAATAACATGAAAACTAAAAGTAATAAGCACCTTTTGTAGAAACCTTTGAGCCGAAGGTTGTGCTGAACAACCTTGTGAACCGGTTCTACACCACCTTAACCACCAATCTACACCATTCTCCTTCGAATCACATTAATTAACCGAACCAAAAACACCTCCAGAATGCTTTTCACTTATCCAGTGGGGATAAGTGTTAATCCAAATCTCTTCTTTTAAATATTAAATTCGAGCTATTAATTAGCTTGAATCTAACATCACAAACATTATTTTGTTGAAACAGTAATAGAATTAATTCGTTTATAAATTTAAGCAGGAAAGAAAAAGAAATGAGACACGATTGAAGATTAAAATAACTGATCTTTTATTAAACTCAGAAATATTACAAGATTTAAAAGAAATACAAATCAACCCTAAATATATTTCTACAGAATAACTTTAAAGAAAAGTAAGGATAAAAATTACAATAGAAATTTGGGGATTTTATAGCCATCCCCAAGGGCTTGCTGAGAGGATATCCGAATCTTCTTAGGAATATTCCTTCTGATTTCCAGCCCTTGATCTTTATCTTTCTCTCTCTTTGATTGATCGAATGGTTGAGATGACACATACTAGCACACGGATTGCCAACGTGGCATCCGTGTGTTAGTTGTGTTTCTTTTCTGCCCTTTGATTGGTTGATATGGGAGGATGAGGTGTTTCTTCAAATCATGTGTTGCCACGTAGCCTCTTCATTCCATCCTTTCTCTTCCTTAAAGATTGGGGGTTTTATTCCCCTTTGAGTGAATTATTTGATTAATTAAAAATCCCCATGTAAAACTGACTTTTTACCCATCTAGGGTTTATGTGAACAGTGACTATTACTGGTTATTTTGGGAGAGGAGATAAATGGGGAAGAAAGAGAACATCGAATATAACGTTGGTAGTTTTATGTGTGTAAAAACGTGAAACGAATAAGTAAATGGGTGGATGATAATACGGTTCTTATTTATTAATTGGTGGAATGTTTGACCGAGTGTGGGACACGTGTGAAGTGAATGTGTGGTGTAAAATGGGGGTGATAACGATGGATTTATTTACTCAATGTGAAAGTGTAACGTGTGTAAACACGTTTAATAAAACGAAACCCTAAAAGGCCCAATAATCTTGATATTATTTCGTTTCAGTTTGGGCTTGGGCCATCAAATGCTATTTCTCCCATCCGTTCATAAATTATTCCAACTTGGGCTGTATGATTTGACAAACACATCATAAAACTAGCTTGAAACTTAAATGGGCTTTTGAGCCCATTAGTCCATTGTGGGACCCACTTGGCCCGTTTTCTTGACAAATGATTAAATCCTCTAAGGTCGAGCTCAATTTTGGCTTTATTGATTTTTTTCTTCAAACTCGTGTCGATATTTGTCGGTTTTCGCGAACTTGGTACCTACACACATTCAAACAAGAAACAACCATATACAAGGCATATTTGATACATTTCATGCTTAATTTCATTGTTTAAAGATACAAATGATATGAGTATTTAAGCTCATATCAAATTCCCCCATGCTAAGCAATTGCCGTGTCCTCACGCAATGATAAAATAAAACATTAGCTACACAATTATTCAAACTTTTTACACATTATTTTGCAAAGACATAATGTATTGCTTTCATTATTGAAAAATAACTTTAAGGTTTTTTCTTTATTATCCGGCTAAATCTTTCTTATAAACGATTCTATATCTATGATTCATCATACTAGTTTGATTGGTATATTGTTTTTTGTTCTCCTTGCGGATTTCAATTAACATTTACTTGATTAATCTGGTTTGATTTCTTGTGGTATATAATTGGGTATAAGTAAGTGATTGTTATGAAAAAGTGGTGTGCGTCTTTTGGATATCTCCCTATCCTACCGAAATCATTGCCCTAATTTTTTAGGGTTTCATTATTATTGTTGTTCATTATTAGGGTTTCGTGGGTTGCGTGTTGCGAGATCTAGGCGGTTCATTGATTGATATTCATAGATCTGTATGTGGTTAAGGGTGGCGGCCTGTTTTTTCATTGCTTAGCCTGGTTAGGGTTTTCATGCCGTCAAGATGAGTGTGCTGGGTAAACCCTAATTTTTAAGGTTTCTTTTTTCATGTTTAATCTATGGCCACTGATCTAGGCTATGAGGTTGTATGTCTATGTCATCAAGATCACCATGAAGCTGACTGGCATATGTTTAGGGTATGTGATCCCATCAGTTTGGTGGTTACAAGTTTTTACTTGTATTCGATCATTTGTAAAGCGATTAGGTTTACTATCTTGTTTGATTGGATCTGCGTGGGTCCTTATGATCTCATAGTTTGTTGTTGCTTTGGATGGTGCCTCGTTGAGGCTGTGATGTTTTGGAACGATGGGTTGGGAGAGGTGGAATCGATTTTGTATTGGATGTATCGTGGTTCTTATCACGATTATTTGGGTCTTGTTCGCAGATCCCAGGTGCAGCCGAGTTCTTTTCACATGGCAGATCAAGAGCCCGGGTTTTAGGGTTTTCCGTTGGAATGCTTATTATTACTGGTCTTGCCGAGATTCGGTATCATATATGCAGGTTGGCTGCTTGGAAGTAGCGTATTTAATAATACGCTTTGTGTTCACATCTTGCTTTCAAGATTGTTTTTCTCGGAAGTATAAGCTAGAAACATGTACCATATAGTTTTCTTTATTTTATTGTTTTGTTTTCTAAGCTTATTTGATAGTCATAAGAGTGGCATGTCACTCTTATGTACGATTTTGGATCATTGCACGTGATGTGTGCATGGTTGTAGCCCATGTAACGAGCCGTGATGTTAGGACTTCACCTACATCCGTTGTACTTCAACGTTTTTTTGGTGTAATAAATTTTACCGGGGTCAGTCCCCTTTACCCAAAAAAAAAATAACTTTAAGGATCATAAAACTCAAATAGATTCATCGTCCTCGACTTTTCACTTTTCCATGCCAAGTGCAAAAACAAGATCATTGTTATTATAAGTTAGCAAACTAACACGAACTCATGTGGGCCAATTATTCACTTAGACTCCCTTATTCCTAGGTGTATCTCTTATATTTTATTGTTGTCTTGAATGATCAGGAAGATGCATTGTTGACTTATTTCGATAATTTATTAGGCCGAAAATAAAGTGAACGATTTAATCAATAGTTAGCTAAGGGACAAAATCTTTTAAAACTACTTCTCGGTTCCTCATAAAGTTCATATCTTGGCATAACTAGCTTCGCGATTTGAGACCTTTCTCGGACCGATATTTGGCAGCGACTTTATACTTCAAACCTTGACAGACGTTCATGAAATAATGGTCTTCTCTTCATATAGGAATTTCTTCACTTGAAGTTTTGAGAGATTCATACTTGGACCACGACTTCTTCATTTTTCTCCAATCTTTATTTGGGATTTTGATATACAACGATCCGCCTCCTTTTTGGACTTGGCTTCATTTATCCTCATACCTTATTATGGTCTTTTTGGATAGACTTCTCCATGACTTTTGGGGAGTATTTGCTTTTCGTCGTGTGTCTCGATCCTTCATATTGATTTTTGATAAATGATTCTTCACATCACTTGAGATCTTTAGCAATAAAACATAGCCCTCATGTCTTGTTAGGACCTTTTCGGACTCGCCAATCTTCGCATCCCGCTTCAATAAGTTATGCCTTGGCTATGAACTCTAATCCATACCGAGAAACTTTTAAACGATCTTGGTCTAGAAGCTAAGTAACTTTTCAAATCGTTCAACCTTATTTATTGCAAATAAATTTATTAGCAAGCGATGGAAGAATAGGATTATAGTTAACTCACATAAATTCCGGAAAGAATACCAAACTTATAATTGGCTCTATCATCTCTTGTTCTCCATATTGTAAAATTCCAAGAATGTGAAATCAATGGATACTTAGCCTATTAAATCGAAGTTTTAGGTTTTCAAGTCATCTATAGGATCTTGCATCTTCTTATACTCTTGCAAGTTTTAGAATTTGCGTTTCAAAGTTCCCTTGATAGACGACTTTCTAGGATCAATTATAGGAGCTTGCGAAAAGTTCTTGTTCTTAACTCGTATGAATTAAGACTTTCTCGTTTTAAAGATCCCTATATAATAGCCTAGCAAAACTTAATTCAAATACGTTAAGGAAAAGCTAAGGTTAAAAACCGAGTCGAGTCAAAAACTATTCTTATTTTCACCAACGGAAAGCCAACATTCGTGTCAAAAGCACTTATTTTATTTCTTAAAACTTAAAAATAACACTAAAAATTTAAAATTTATTGAAAAATGAGAAAAACAATACGTTTAGACACGACAAAAGCAATTGCAAGCGATTATATCGATTCACTCCCCCATGCTAAAACCAAACATTGTCCTCAATGTTTCTTAGCTCAAGAATAACACCCCCTTGCTAAAACACGAAGAGTCTAATGCAATATCCTAGCATGGAAAGAATACGCAAATCTATAAGCCGTTTATTAATTATGCCTCATGATAAAACGTTAGTCGATAAAAATCTAGGGTAAAGAGTGTGCCCCTTTTGGCATTCAAAGAAAGGAAGATCAAGTGGACCGGCAAAAACCAAACACGAGAGTCTTCAAATATAAGGGTCATACCTAAGATCACAACACAACAAAACACGAGCACGAGCTTGAAAGATCAAGCCTTATTAGGTGTTAGAAAATAGAAAGAAGATAGAATGTATGGGACTCCCCCACAAGGCACCTCGTTTTGTTCACCGAGTCATGAGCTCGACTCGATCCCCGCATTCATTGGTCCTTAGGGAAAATGGTGAAAACCGACATATTGGAATAAAATCCATAATAAAGCACGATGTCGGGGTCAAAGATCTCATCCTCGTTGTCGGATGACAAACGAAAGGATAAAACTCTAACACAAATCTCTAACAAGAGATGGTAGTCACAACTAATGGTATGGATGTAGCATGCTCCCCGAGATAAACTCGCACCAATATGATTAAAAAGTCTTTCAATTATTGCATCGCTGAAAGGCCGAGATTTCCCTAAATCAACGATTCCGGGGTCAAATACCTCGTCCTCGGTGGAGAAAGGAATAGACAACAAGGTGTCATCCCCCCATGCTAATCCTAAGTCATATGAAGCACATAATAATGGTGGTACAAAAGTCTCAACACTAGTGGTTTCAACATGCATGACTTTGTTGACATTATCACTCTTATGAATGTGATTAAAGGGGTCATGGTACTCAAAACGAGTCGCATGAAAAACCCGCACATTAAGGTCAAAGCGAGTGGGAAGGATAATTGGAGCAAAAGTAATTTCTCCCTCCGGGTCAAGATTATCATCATCATAAATCGGGTGATCAAACCAAGAGTCTTCATCACCGTCATTAGACTCTTCCTCAAATTCCGAAGGAATGTCTATATAAAGAAACTCATCAACCTCCTTCATGAGAAGTTCATCATCACAAAGGTTGTGAGATGTAGGAGGTATGATGCTCTCAAAATCCTCTTGAAACAATGGATTATTGTTCATTGAAGCTTCAAAGAGAGGATTTGAGTAAGTCAAAAAAGTGTGGTCATCCTTGTCATCACAAGAAATATCCGACAAAGTATCGAGTGTATCACACTCGGATACAAGATCATCATTCTCATTTGAAGGCAATTCATCGGCGAATTCCTCGAGAATGGTAGGTAAAACACGAGAATCACACTCGATCTCGAGATCGAGAACGTCTTCACTTCCCCGTGGAAGTGGATCAACAAGTTCATCGGCGAACTTATCGAATGAATAATCACTAACCTCACTCGGTGTAAAGTTAGGAATCAAAGGCTCTTCAATGGAAGATTGTGCCTTAAGAACATCAACATGATCCTTAGAAGAGAGTGAAAATGAGTCCATTTTCAAAGATTGTTCAATTAAAGCAATATCACTCTCGGGATCAAATTCTTACTATCAAACTCACTAGCATCAAATGGTGCACTAAGGTAATCATCAATTTGTTTTTCAATCTTAGAACTTTCATCCTCGTGTGGAGTGAGTGGAGATGAGGTAACATTACAACATGATTCAACAATATTAGGTCTATCAATTTCCACATTGTCCAATTTCTTAGGAACCAATCTTGGAATTTTTTCCGGTTTGAAAATCATATGTTTATTACCATGAAACAATTTAAGCTCCCCTTATCTCATATCAACTAAAACATTGGCCGTACACAAAAATGGTCGTCCTAAAATTATAGGCGCATGAGGATTCAGCTCATAATCAATGATAGCAAAATCGGCTAGGTAAACGAACTCCCCCACTTTAACAATGACATTTTCCGCTATACCAACCGGTCAAGTGGTAGTACCATTAGAAAGCTCAATGATCATTCGAGTGGGCATAAGTCGCAAATAGTCAAGAGTTTTCCAAATGGCTAGGGGCATAACATTAATACTAGCTCCTAGATCGGCTAGAGCTTTGTATTCCCCAAGCTCATCGAAAACACAAGGTATCAAGAATTGACCCGGATCATTATATTTCTTAGGAAATAAATCAAGAAAATCCGAGGTACTAATCACATTTAAAGTAGCCTTGGTGACATTCCAAAAGGTTTCTTTAGGTGGCACATAAAGCTCAAGCTTTCTTTCTAAATTATCATAAGCGGTGATAGCCTTAAGCTCTCCCCTCGGGTTAGGAATGGTATTACTAGGTAAGCAACCCGAAGAAGTAGATGGTTTAGATATGAATCCCTCAAACATAGAAAGCAATTTATTTTGACTTTGTTCCAAATTTTGTTGCATACGATTTTGACCTTGCTCGAACATTTTCTCAAATCTTTGTTCCATTCTTTGTTGATTAAGCTCAATCTTGTTATTTTACCCCTTTAGCGTATTTTGAAACTCATTTTTCAAAGTTGCCATTTGTCCTTGAAGACTATTTTGAAAAGCTTTCAAATTTGCCTCATTCGTTTTAATGTAGGTTGACAAATCATTTTGATTATTCCCTTGAAAACCTTGATTGTTTTGATTAGCATTAAACCCATTTCCTTGATTATAATTCCCTTGGTTACCACGGTTAAAATTATTCCCATTGTTTCCATTGTTGTACCTATTTTGAACCGGTGGAGCAACATGATTTTGACGAGGAACTTGACCGTTGGAGCCATAAGTTCCCGTCGCGGCAAAAGCACTAGCTTGATCAAACCCCGTGTTTAAACAAGCATAATTAGGATGTGCTCCACCACATGATACACAAACATTCTCAACCATATTAATGGATCCATGAGGATTCTTCCTAATCTCACTCAACAAAGTCGCAAATCCACTATCAATCTTAGAGTCCAATCTAGCAATCTCGGGATTAGATGAATTCACATTGGAAACAACCGGTGTGTTTCGTGAATATTGTGCTCTAGACTTATCCTCAATTATTCTCCACGCGTCTCTCGGAGTTTTTCTTAAAAGATTACCACCCGCGGCGGCATTTAAAGAATCTTGTTCAATCATATTTAGCCCATTATAGAAAGTATTAATTTGATGCAATTCCGAGAAACCGTGGTGTGGACATTGTCTCAACAAATCTGTAAATCTTTCCCAAGCTACCCCAAACGATTCATGCACTTTTTGTTCAAATCTAGTGATCTCATTCTTAAAGTGTGTTGTTTTGGATGGTGGAAAGAAATAATTCATGAATTTAGACACTAAATCATCCCATGTTAAGATCGAACCCGGTGGTTCTTTCTCATACCAAAGGTTAGCATTACCCTCGAGCGAGTATGGAAAAAGCATGAGCTTAATCACGTCATTCGGCACATCTCTAAACTTGAGAGTCGAGGTAATTCGATTAAAATTCCGTATGTGAGAATGCGGGCTATCGGTCTCATTGCCACGAAATTGGTCGGCACGAATGAGCGATAAAAGACCCGTCTTAATCTCAAAATGATCCGCCAAAATAGCCAGCACAACAATTGCTTCCCCATACCCTTCGGTGGGTGCACGGAGCAATTCCTCCATTGTTCGGTTATCGGCCATCTCTACAACAATAGGTGGAAGCTCGGGTTCCACTATTCGTTGTTGACGATTTCTATTTCTACGAGGAATATTTTCAAGCCTATTAAAATCAATCACAAGACGAGAAGAACGTAATTGCATACACTACAAAGACGAGAATTTAGAGGATTGAAGAAAAGAAATTAGACAAGAAGAAGATTATTTTTGGTATTTTATTTGGTATTGATCAATCAATAATGATCGATAAAAACAAGGAATAAGGATAACTACTATGGAAGTAAATTACCCACGGTCGACTTTGAAACGATAGGTGAAAACCTAAACGTCTCGAGGTTCAATAAGTAAACTACAAAAATAAGATTTATTACTACTTGAGTCGGCAAACCAATAATAGGTTGTCCCTCTCAATATACGCACAAGCAAGCGGGGAAACGAGGTGGCACAAAGCACTTAAAAACCTTTTTCCTTAGACGGCCTTTTATAGCACGTCGCCTTATACCCACCTTATAGTTTGTATAAATCGAGTTCAAACTTCTTATTAGTATTTATCTATTTTGCCTTTTATTTTTGTTTTGGATTTTACTACAATAGCTAGGTGATGAAATCCCAACTAAGGTTTATTTGAAAGATATGTAAATTGATTGTTCTACGTAATACAATATATTATTCACAAAAAACGAGAAAATTGATACATACTATATAATAGAAAAATAACAAAACTTTCCGAGGACGGAAAGGGTCTTCGAATCAACGATCAACAAATCTCCACAAAAGCGAATCGTACACAAGATCCCCAGCAGCGGCGCCAAAATTTTTGATGTGCGGAGATTAGTATATGTGATAATTTGATATACGTTATAGGTTAAATTAGAAAATTACCTTTAGGAAAAAGTAATAGACTAATATTACCAATGACGAATTCAATTAAACACGTGAGTGAATCAAGTTCGTTGTACACGAAGATCGAGTGAATTTGAGACGTTTTGTTTTGATTTGGACAATCGATTTGAATTGGTTTTCGGTTTTTAAACTACAATTTAAATCTACAAATTTAAACTTATTTAATAATATCCTAAAGTGCATGAATCGTAAACCCCGCTATTTTTAAAATCTAAAACAATTACTTGATTAAAATATAAAACTATTTAAAATTTAATCTATTTAAAAATCTATAAAATAAATCTATTTAATTACTTTTAATCTATTTAAAAAAACTAATTAAACTTTTTAAAACTAATTTACTTTTTTAAAAATTACTTTGGACAAATCTATTTAAAAACTATTTCTATTTAAATCTAAAATTGTAAAAAAAATCTAATTAATTAAAAATAAACTAATTAAACTAAAAGAAAACATTTTTTATTTTTTATTTATTTATAATATTATATTATTATTTATTTTAATTAAACTAAGATTTTATTAAAAACATTAATTAAAAGTTTATAAAAAAACGTAAGCTTACTTTAATTTAAACTAGAAGTGCAAAATCTGCCAACCTAACTATTACTATATTAATAAAATAACTGGACATAAAATCAAAAGAGCATGAAGCATAGATGGCTATCACGCTATACATGTGACCAGGAGGTCACAGGTTCGAATCCTGAAGCAGACATACTTTTTTGGATTTATTTCTTTTTTGGACAATTAAGATGAATAATCTCAGGAGAGACCTTGGTGAGCTTATTTGCTTTAAACTGTGAGGACACAGCTTTTGAACTTATCAGATTAGTGAATCTGATAAGCTGAACAATTCAATTAAGCAAAATAAATTCAACAAAACAATTTAAGAATAAACAAGCTTAATCAACTCAGAAAGTTCATTAAAGATAAAGTAACTCAAGCAAAAACACACCAGTTATGAACATCAGCTGATCCTAAATCTAGCAGCTCTATAGCTCAAATATTTTAGAAATCTATCTATAGCATCTTAAATCGTTTCAATTAGCAGACTGTGAAAACCAACTCACAAAGCAGATAAGGTAAATTACTCTACATGTTTAGCTAACTCAAAACAAATGTCATTCAAACTCATGTAGTTATATAAACTCAACATTTCAGTAAGAACTTAAATGAGCAAACTATCAGACACCATTTTTGACATAAAAACACAGTAAAACAAATTCATCGAGAGGCTAATCCCAACAGTTATTCAAAACCTGAAGCAGTCAAATTCTAACTCAATATCAAAAATCGAAGCATAAAAATTATTAATCAGTAATATACCTCACACCAAAAAGAGAACAAAAATTATCCAAACACATAGAAGCTCATAGCAGATATCCGTTATCAGTGAATAACAGTTAGACCAAACAGATTTATAAAACATGAAACAAGCAAGATATACATAGTAACTTAATCATAACTTAATCATTATCAGTTAATAGCAGATATCCATAGTAACAGATTTATAAAACATGAAACAAGCAAGATAAACCAAACAATTTAAACAAGTAATCATTAAAACTAGATTTATCTAAATAACATGAAAACTAAAATTAATAAGCACCTTTTGTAGAAACCTTTGAGCCGAAGGTTGTGCTGAACAACCTTGTGAACCGGTTCTACACCACCTTAACCACCAATCTACACCATTCTCCTTCGAATCACCTTAATTAACCGAACCAAAAACACCTCCAGAATGCTTTTCACTTATCCAGTGGGGATAAGTGTTAATCCAAATCTCTTCTTTTAAATATTAAATTCAAGCTATTAATTAGCTTGAATCTAACATCACAAACATTATTTTGTTGAAACAGTAATAGAATTAATTCGTTTATAAATTTAAGCAGGAAAGAAAAAGAAATGAGACACGATTGAAGATTAAAATAACTGATCTTTTATTAAACTCTGAAATATTACAAGATTTAAAAGAAATACAAATCAACCCTAAATATATTTCTACAGAATAACTTTAAAGAAAAGTAAGGATAAAAATTACAATAGAAATTTGTGGATTTAATAGCCATCCCCAAGGGCTTGCTGAGAGGATATCCGAATCTTCTTAGGAATATTCCTTCTGATTTCCAGCCCTTGATCTTTATCTTTCTCTCTCTTTGATTGATCGAATGGTTGAGATGACACATACTAGCACACGGATTGCCAACGTGGCATCCGTGTGTTAGTTGTGTTTCTTTTCTGCCCTTTGATTGGTTGATATGGGAGGATGAGGTGTTTCTTCAAATCATGTGTTGCCACGTAGCCTCTTCATTCCATCCTTTCTCTTCCTTAAAGATTGGGGGTTTTATTCCCCTTTGAGTGAATTATTTGATTAATTAAAAATCCCCATGTAAAACTGACTTTTTACCCATCTAGGGTTTATGTGAACAGTGACTGTTACTGGTTATTTTGGGAGAGGAGATAAATGGGGAAGAAAGAGAACATCGAATATAACGTTGGTATTTTTATGTGTGTAAAAACGTGAAACGAATAAGTAAATGGGTGGATGATAATACGGTTCTTATTTATTAATTGGTGGAAAGTTTGACCGAGTGTGGGACACGTGTGAAGTGAATGTGTGGTGTAAAATGGGGGTGATAACGATGGATTTATTTACCCAATGTGAAAGTGTAACGTGTGTAAACACGTTTAATAAAACGAAACCCTAAAAGGCCCAATAATCTTGATATTATTTCGTTTCAATTTGGGCTTGGGCCATCAAATGCTATTTCTCCCATCCGTTCATAAATTATTCCAACTTGGGCTGTATGATTTGACAAACACATCATAAAATTAGCTTGAAACTTAAATGGGCTTTTGAGCCCATTAGTCCATTGTGAGACCCACTTGGCCCGTTTTCTTGACAAATGATTAAATCCTCTAAGGTCGAGCTCGATTTTGGCTTTAGTGATTTTTTTCTTCAAACTCGTGTCGATATTTGCCGGTTTTCGCGAACTTGATACCTACACACATTTAAACAAGAAACAAGCATATACAAGGCATATTTGATACATCTCATGCATAATTTCATTGTTTAAAGATACAAATGATATGAGTATTTAAGCTCATATCAAATTTCCCCATGCTAAGCAATTGCCGTGTCCTCACGCAATGATAAAATAAAACATTAGCTACACAATTATTCAAACTTTTTACACATTATTTTGCAAAGACATAATGTATTGCTTTCATTATTGAAAAATAACTTTAAGGATCATAAAACTCAAATAGATTCATCGTCCTCGACTTTTCACTTTTCCATGCCAAGTGCAAAAACAAGATCATTGTTATTATAAGTTAGCAAACTAACACGAACTCATGTGGGCCAATTATTCACTTAGACTCCCTTATTCCTAGGTGTATCTCTTATATTTTATTGTTGTCTTGAATGATCAGGAAGATGCATTGTTGACTTATTTCGATAATTTATTAGGCCGAAAATAAAGTGAACGATTTAATCAATAGTTAGCTAAAGGACAAAATCTTTTAAAACTACTTCTCGGCCCCCCATGAAGTTCATATCTTGGCATAACTTGCTTCGCGATTTGAGACCTTTCTCGGACCGATATTTGGCAGCGACTTTATACTTCAAACCTTGAGAGACGTTCATGAAATAATGGTCTTCTCTTCATATAGGAATTTCTTCACTTGAAGTTTTGAGAGATTCATACTTGGACCACGACTTCTTCATTTTTCTCCAATCTTTATTTGGGATTTTGATATACAACGATCCGCCTCCTTTTTGGACTTGGCTTCATTTATCCTCATACCTTATTATGGTCTTTTTGGATAGACTTCTCCATGACTTTTGGGGAGTATTTGCTTTTCGTCGTGTGTCTCGATCCTTCATATTGATTTTTGATAAATGATTCTTCACATCACTTGAGATCTTTAGCAATAAAACATAGCCCTCATGTCTTGTTAGGACCTTTTCGGACTCGCCAATCTTCGCATCCCGCTTCAATAAGTTATGCCTTGGCTATGAACTCTAATCCATACCGAGAAACTTTTAAACGATCTTGGTCTAGAAGCTAAGTAACTTTTCAAATCGTTCAACCTTATTTATTGCAATAAATTTATTAGCAAGCGATGGAAGAATAGGATTATAGTTAACTCACATAAGTTCCCGAAAGAATACCAAACTTATAATTGGCTCTATCATCTCTTGTTCTCCATATTGTAAAATTCCAAGAATGTGAAATCAATGGATACTTAGCCTATTAAATCAAAGTTTTGGGTTTTCAAGTCATCTATAGGATCTTGCATCTTCTTATACTCTTGCAAGTTTTAGAATTTGCGTTTCAAAGTTCCCTTGATAGACGACTTTCTAGGATCAATTATAGGAGCTTGCGAAAAGTTCTTGTTCTTAACTCGTATGAATTAAGACTTTCGCGTTTTAAAGATCCCTATATAATAGCCTAGCAAAACTTAATTCAAATACGTTAAGGAAAAGCTAAGGTTAAAAACCGAGTCGAGTCAAAAACTATTCTTATTTTCACCAACGGAAAGCCTAGATTCGTGTCAAAAGCACTTATTTTATTTATTAAAACTCAAAAATAACACTAAAAATTTAAAATTTATTGAAAAATGAGAAAAACAATACGTTTAGACACGACAAAAGCAATTGCAAGCGATTATATCGATTGACTCCCCCATGCTAAAACCAAACATTGTCCTCAATGTTTCTTAGCTCAAGAATAACACCCCCTTGCTAAAACACGAAGAGTCTAATGCAACATCCTAGCATGGAAAGAATACGCAAATCTATAAGCCGTTTATTAATTATGCCTCAAGATAAAACGTTAGTCGATAAAAATCAAGGGTAAAGAGTGTGCCCCTTTTGGCATTCAAAGAAAGGAAGATCACGAGAGTCTTCAAATATAAGGGTCATACCTAAGATCACAACACAACAAAACATGAGCACGAGCTTGAAAGATCAAGCCTTATTAGGTGTTAGAAAATAGAAAGAAGATAGAATGTATGGGACTCCCCCACAAGGCACCTCGTTTTTGTTCACCGAGTCATGAGCTCAACTCGATCCCCGCATTCATTGGTCCTTAGGGAAAATGGTGAAAACCGACATATTGGAATAAAATCCATAATAAAGCACGATGCCGGGGTCAAAGATCTCATCCTCGTTGTCGGATGACAAACGAAAGGATAAAACTCTAACACAAATCTCTAACAAGAGATGGTAGTCACAACTAATGGTATGGATGCAGCATGCTCCCCGAGATAAACTCGCACCAATATGATTAAAAAGTCTTTCAATTATTGCATCGGTGAAAGGCCGAGATTTCCCTAAATCAACGATTCCGGGGTCAAATACCTCGTCCTCGGTGGAGAAAGGAATAGACAACAAGGTGTCATCCCCCCATGCTAATCCTAAGTCATATGAAGCACATAATAATGGTGGTACAAAAGTCTCAACACTAGTGGTTTCAACTTGCATGACTTTGTTGACATTATCACTCTTATGAATGTGATTAAAGGGGTCATGGTACTCAAAACGAGTCGCATGAAAAACCCGCACATTACGATCAAAGCGAGTGGGAAGGATAATTGGAGCAAAAGTAATTTCTCCCTCCGGGTCAAGATTATCATCATCATAAATCGGGTGATCAAACCAAGAGTCTTCATCACCGTCATTAGACTCTTCCTCAAATTCCGAAGGAATGTCTATATAAAGAAACTCATCAACCTCCTTCATGAGAAGTTCATCATCACAAAGGTTGTGAGATGTAGGAGGTATGATGCTCTCAAAATCCTCTTGAAACAATGGATTATTGTTCATTGAAGCTTCAAAGAGAGGATTTGAGTAAGTCACAAAAGTGTCGTCATCCTTGTCATCACAAGAAATATCCGACAAAGTATCGAGTGTATCACACTCGGATACAAGATCATCATTCTCATTTGAAGGCAATTCATCGGCGAATTCCTCGAGAATGGTAGGTAAAACACGAGAATCACGCTCGATCTCGAGATCGAGAACGTCTTCACTTCCCCGTGGAAGTGGATCAACAAGTTCATCGGCGAACTTATCGAATGAATAATCACTAACCTCACTCGGTGTAAAGTTAGGAATCAAAGGCTCTTCAATGGAAGATTGTGCCTTAAGAACATCAACATGATCCTTAGAAGAGAGTGAAAATGAGTCCATTTTCAAAGATTGTTCAATTAAAGCAATATCACTCTCGGGATCAAAATTCTTACTATCAAACTCACTAGCATCAAATGGTGCACTAAGGTAATCATCAATTTGTTTTTCAATCTTAGAACTTTCATCCTCGTGTGGAGTGAGTGGAGATGAGGTAACATTACAACATGATTCAACAATATTAGGTCTATCAATTTCCACATTTTCCAATTTCTTAGGAACCAATCTTGGAATTTTTTTCCGGTTTGAAAATCATATGTTTATTACCATGAAACAATTTAAGCTCCCCTTATCTCATATCAACTAAAACATTGGCCGTACACAAAAATGGTCGTCCTAAAATTATAGGCGCACGAGGATTCAGCTCATAATCAATGATAGCAAAATCGGCTAGGTAAACGAACTCCCCCACTTTAACAATGACATTTTCCGCTATACCAACCGGTCGAGTGGTAGTACAATTAGCAAGCTTAATGATCATTCGAGTGGGCATAAGTCGCAAATAGTCAAGAGTTTTCCAAATGGCTAGGGGCATAACATTAATACTAGCTCCTAGATCAGCTAGAGCTTTGTATTCCCCAAGCTCATCGAAAACATAAGGTATCAAGAATTGACCCGGATCATTATATTTCTTAGGAAATAAATCAAGAAAATCCGAGGTACTAATCACATTTAAAGTAGCCTTGGTGACATTCCAAAAGGTTTCTTTAGGTGGCACATAAAGCTCAAGCTTTCTTTCTAAATTATCATAAGCGGTGATAGCCTTAAGCTCTCCCCTCGGGTTAGGAATGGTATTACTAGGTAAGCAACCCGAAGAAGTAGATGGTTTAGATATGAATCCCTCAAACATCGAAAGCTATTTATTTTGACTTTGTTCCAAATTTTGTTGCATACGATTTTGACCTTGCTCGAACATTTTCTCAAATCTTTGTTCCATTCTTTGTTGATTAAGCTAAATCTTTTTATTTTGCCCCTTTAGCGTATTTTGAAACTCATTTTTCAAAGTTGCCATTTGTCCTTGAAGACTATTTTGAAAAGCTTTCAAATTTGCCTCATTCGTTTTAATGTAGGTTGACAAATCATTTTGATTATTCCCTTGAAAACCTTGATTGTTTTGTTTAGCATTAAACCCATTTCCTTGATTATAATTCCCTTGGTTACCACGGTTAAAATTATTCCCATTGTTTCCATTGTTGTACCTATTTTGAACCGGTGGAAAACCCGGTGGAGCAACATGATTTTGACGAGGAACTTGACCGTTGGAGCCATAAGTTCCCGTCGCGGCAAAAGCACTAGCTTGATCAAACCCCGTGTTTAAACAAGCATAATTAGGATGTGCTCCACCACATGATACATAAACATTCTCAACCATATTAATGGATCCATGAGGATTCTTCCTAATCTCACTCAACAAAGTCGCAAATCCACTATCAATCTTAGAGTCCAATCTAGCAATCTCGAGATTAGATGAATTCACATTGGAAACAACCGGTGTGTTTCGAGAATATTGTGCTCTAGACTTATCCTCAATTATTCTCCACGCGTCTCTCGGAGTTTTTCTTAAAAGATTACCACCCGCGGCGGCATTTAAAGAATCTTGTTCAATCATATTTAGCCCATTATAGAAAGTATTAATTTGATGCAATTCCGAGAAACCGTGGTGTGGACATTGTCTCAACAAATCTTTAAATCTTTCCCAAGCTACCCCCAACGATTCATGCACTTTTTGTTCAAATCTAGTGATCTCATTCTTAAAGTGTGTTGTTTTGGATGGTGGAAAGAAATAATTCATGAATTTAGATACTAAATCATCCCATGTTAAGATCGAACCCGGTGGTTCTTTCTCATACCAAAGGTTAGCATTACCCTCGAGCGAGTATGGAAAAAGCATGAGCTTAATCACATCATTCGGCACATCTCTAAACTTGAGAGTCGAGGTAATTCGATTAAAATTCCGTATGTGAGAATGCGGGCTATCGGTCTCATTGCCACGAAATTGGTCGGCACGAATGAGCGATAAAAGACCCGTCTTAATCTCAAAATGATCCGCCAAAATAGCCGGCACAACGATTGCTTCCCCATACCCTTCGGTGGGTGCACGGAGCAATTCCTCCATTGTTCGGTTATCGGCCATCTCTACAACAATAGGTGGAAGCTCGGGTTCCACTATTCGTTGTTGACGATTTCTATTTCTACGAGGAATATTTTCAAGCCTATTAAAATCAATCACAAGACGAGAAGAACGTAATTGCATACACTACAAAGACGATAATTTAGAGGATTGAAGAAAAGAAATTAGACAAGAAAAAGATTTTTTTTGTATTTTATTTGGTATTGCTCAATCAATATGATCGATAAAAACAAGGAAGAAGGATAACTACTATGGAAGTAAATTACCCTCGGTCGACTTTGAAACGATAGGTGAAAACCTAAACGTCTCGAGGTTCAATAAGTAAACTACAAAAATAAGATTTATTACTACTTGAGTCAGCAAACCAATAATAGGTTGTCCCTCTCAATATACGCACAAGCAAGCGGGGAAACGAGGTGGCACAAAGCACTTAAAAACCTTTTTCCTTAGACGGCCTTTTATAGCACGTCGCCTTATACCCACCTTATAGTTTGTATAAATCGAGTTCAAACTTCTTATTAGTATTTATCTATTTTGCCTTTTATTTTTGTTTTGGAATCGACTACAATAGCTAGGTAATGAAATCCCAACTAAGGTTTATTTGAAAGATATGTAAATTGATTGTTCTACGTAATACAATATAATAGAAAAATAACAAAACTTTCCGAGGACGGAAAGGGTCTTCAAATCAACGATCAACAAATCTCCACAAAAGCGAATCGTACACAAGATCCCCAGCAGCGGCGCCAAAATTTTTGATGTGCGGAGATTAGTATATGTGATAATTTGATATACGTTATAGGTTAAATTAGAAAATTACCTTTAGGAAAAAGTAATAGACTAATATTACCAATGACGAATTCAATTAAACACGTGAGTGAATCAAGTTCGTTGTACACGAAGATCGAGTGAATTTGAGACGTTTTGTTTTGATTTGGACAATCGATTTGAACTGGTTTTCGGTTTTTAAACTACAATTTAAATCTACAAATTTAAACTTATTTAATAATATCCTAAAGTGCATGAATCGTAAACCCCGCTATTTTTAAAATCTAAAACAATTACTTGATTAAAATATAAAACTATTTAAAATTTAATCTATTAAAAAATCTATAAAATAAATCTATTTAATTACTTTTAATCTATTTAAAAAAACTAATTAAACTTTTTAAAACTAATTTACTTTTTAAAAAAATTACTTTGGACAAATCTATTTAAAAACTATTTCTATTTAAGTCTAAAATTGTAAAAAATCTAATTAATTAAAAATAAACTAATTAAACTAAAAGAAAACATTTTTTATTTTTTATTTATTTATAATATTATATTATTATTTATTTTAATTAAACTAAGATTTTATTAAAAACATTAATTAAAAGTTTATAAAAAAAACGTAACCTTACTTTAATTTAAACTAGAAGTGCAAAATCTGCCAACCTAACTATTACTATATTAATAAAATAACTGGACATAAAATCAAAAGAGCATGAAGCATAGATGGCTATCATGCTATACCTGTGACCAGGAGGTCACAGGTTCGAATCCTGAAGCAGACATACTTTTTTGGATTTATTTCTTTTTTGGACAATTAAGATGAATAATCTCAGGAGAGACCTTGGTGAGCTTATTTGCTTTAAACTGTGAGGACACAGCTTTTCAACTTATCAGATTAGTGAATCTGATAAGCTGAACAATTCAATTAAGCAAAATAAATTCAACAAAACAATTTAAGAATAAACAAGCTTAATCAACTCAGAAAGTTCATTAACTGATAAAGTAACTCAAGCAAAAACACACTAGTTATGAACATCAGCTGATCCTAAATCTAGCAGCTCTATAGCTCAAATATTTCAGAAATCTATCTATAGCAGCTTAAATCGTTTCAATTAGCAGACTGTGAAAACCAACTCACAAAGCAGATAAGGTAAATTACTCTACATGTTTAGCTAACTCAAAACAAATGTCATTCAAACTCAGGTAGTTATATAAAATCAACATTTCAGTAAGAACTTAAATGAGCAAACTATCAGACACCAATTTTGACATAAAAACACCGTAAAACAAATTCATCAAGAGGCTAATCCCAACAGTTATTCAAAACCTGAAGCAGTCAAATTCTAACTCAATATCAAAAATCGAAGCATAAAGATTATTAATCAGTAATATACCTCACACCAAAAAGAGAACAAAAATTATCCAAACACATAGAAGCTCATAGCAGATATCCGTTATCAGTGAATAACAGTTAGATCAAACAGATTTATAAATCATGAAACAAGCAAGATATACATAGTAACTTAATCATAACTTAATCATTATCAGTTAATAGCAGATATCCATAGTAACAGATTTATAAAACATGAAACAAGCAAGATAAACCAAACAATTTAAACAAGTAATCATTAAAACTAGATTTATCTAAATAACATGAAAACTAAAAGTAATAAGCACCTTTTGTAGAAACCTTTGAGCTGAAGGTTGTGCTGAACCACCTTGTGAACCGGTTCTACACCACCTTAACCACCAATCTACACCATTCTCCTTCGAATCACCTTAATTAACCGAACCAAAAACACCTCCAGAATGCTTTTCACTTATCCAGTGGGGATAAGTGTTAATCCAAATCTCTTCTTTTAAATATTAAATTCGAGCTATTAATTAACTTGAATCTAACATCACAAACATTATTTTGTTGAAACAGTAATAGAATTAATTCGTTTATAAATTTAAGCAGGAAAGAAAAAGAAATGAGACACGATTGAAAATTAAAATAACTGATCTTTTATTAAACTCAGAAATATTACAGGATTTAAAAGAAATACAAATTAACCCTAAATCTATTTCTACAGAATAACTTTAAAGAAAAGTAAAGATAAAAATTACAATAGAAATTTGGGGATTTTATAGCCATCCCCAAGGGCTTGCTGAGAGGATATCGGAATCTTATTAGGAATATTCCTTCTGATTTCCAGCCCTTGATCTTTATCTTTCTCTCTCTTTGATTGATCGAATGGTTGAGATGACACATATTAGCACACGGATTGCCAACGTGGCATCCGTGTGTTAGTTGTGTTTCTTTTCTGCCCTTTGATTGGTTGATATGGGAGGATGAGGTGTTTCTTCAAATCATGTTTTGCCACGTAGCCTCTTCATTCCATCCTTTCTCTTCCTTAAAGATTGGGGTTTTATTCCCCTTTGAGTGAATTATTTGATTAATTTAAAAGCCCCATGTAAAACTGACTTTTTACCCATCTAGGGTTTATGTGAACATTGACTGTTATTGGTTATTTTGGGAGAGGAGATAAATGGGGAAGAAAGAGAACATCGAATATAACGTTGGTATTTTTATGTGTGTGAAAACGTGAAACGAATAATTGAATGGGTGGATGTTAATACGGTTCTTATTTATTAATTGGTGGAAAGTTTGACCGAGTGTGGGACACGTGTGAAGTGAATGTGTGGTGTAAAATGGGGGTGATAACGATGGATTTATTTACTCAATGTGAAAGTGTAACGTGTGTAAACACGTTTAATAAAACGAAACCCTAAAAGGCCCAATAATCTTGATATTATTTCGTTTCAATTTGGGCTTGGGCCATCAAATGCTATTTCTCCCATCCGTTCATAAATTATTCCAACTTGGGCTGTATGATTTGACAAACACATCATAAAATTAGCTTGAAACTTAAATGGGCTTTTGAGCCCATTAGTCCATTGTGGGACCCACTTGGCCCGTTTTCTTGACAAATGATAAAATCCTCTAAGGTCGAGCTCGATTTTGGCTTTATCGATTTTTTTTCTTCAAACTCGTGTCGATATTTGCTGGTTTTCGCGAACTTGGTACCTACACACATTCAAACAAGAAACAAGCATATACAAGGCATATTTGATACATTTCATGCATAACTTCATTGTTTAAAGATACAAATGATATGAGTATTTAAGCTCATATCAAGCGGCAAGTATTAAGTCTTACGCTTTAGGAAAAACGTAAAACCGAATAAATGCGGGTTCGTTCTCGATGGAGGTGTGTGAATTAATGTGCCAATATATATAAAATCAAAGTTTGGATTAGTGACGTTTTTGGTTTAGAAGAGAAAAATTAAAGACGAACTACGACTACGATTATACTACGACGAATTAACGTAAAACGCGAACGTAAATACGTAAAACGTGACGAAATTAAAAATTAAAGCTAAAATCAATTTAAAAATTGAAACTAAGTCTAAAATAATATAAATAAGAATAAAAATCCAATAAATAAATTTTAAAACCTTTTATTAATTAAATATTCAATTTTAAATGCTAATTAAAGCCCTAAAATTAAATATAATTAAGAAAAAGCCCAAAATATTATTTTATTAAATAAATATCTTACTTATATTTGTTAAAAACTAAAAAATATTTTTCCTAAATTTTTAAAACTACTTTTCTATTTTTTATTGACGAAAAAAAAATTAAAACTTAAAATAAGGTTTCAAAATAATTGAGAAAAAAGAAAAATACAAAACCACTTTTGAAAAATCCTAAATTTGTATTAGAACAAAAGAAAAATAAGAAGAAACTAAAAACTAAACGAAATCAGCTGAAAAATAAGCAAGTATTCTACGGCTTTTTATTGAAAATACACGAAATGAAAAAGATAATAAAAGAAAAATGATAGGAAGTAGTAAACAAAAGAAACAATAGATCAGTTGGTTTAGAAGAGGGGTTCTGCGTCTGTTTGTAGTTTAAGGTCAGGGGTTCGAAACCCTATTGCTTCTTTTGGCAAAATATTTCCTTTTTTCTTGTTATAGAAAATGGGAAGAAACTGAAAAGCATATATGAAACAACAAAAGGGAATGATAAACAAAAAAGTCAAGAGAGCAGATGGTAAATTTTCTTTGTGTTGCGTTTTGTATGAATGTGAGGTCATGTGTTCGAGACCCACTATTGTTAATTTTTAGCAGTTTAATTTTTTGACAGCATATGCTGCTGATTTTTGGATCAGCAAGAAGCCAAAGTAGCAGTTGGCTTCTTTGGTTGGCTACTCACGTTAACAACCACACAAATTCACATACACAATTCAAATTTAAGCAATTATACTAAGAAATTAACAATAATATTACTGATAGTAGTAGCAACTAGGTACAATTGCAAAACAAAGCTTATGATGCCACTTTCAAAGTTACAAAAAAAGTTGCTAAAACTACTCCAAATAAAAGTATGATGTAAAACATATCATAACCTATCTAAACTACTGATGTTCAAAATAAGAGAATAATCAGTCATGATGCAGACTTCCTCAGATATGAAAAAAAATTAAGACCCTAGGAATGAGTACTTATGACTACTAACTGAGCTAGAGTATTACACACTTAAAGTTATCACCACCAAACCTTAAATGACCATAATTCAAGTAAAAACAAGCATGAAAAATCAACAAAACACTTCAACTCAGAAATCTAAGGTGCCTTTTTTCTATAACTACAGTAACTTAAGAAACCAACTTATTACTATTATTTTTTTTATTTTAACTATTTTGGAATGAAACAAAGATTGAACCAGTTACTACTAACCTCTCAAATGATGATGCAATTCAAACTTACTTCTTAATCTAAGCTATGACAAAATTTTAACCTTGTGCCAAACACTATTTCTAGACAGATTAGTGAAAATTAAAAGAAACGTAAAGCAGAATTTAAGAACAAGCACCAAAATAAATGACATAAAATTTAAATAGGAAGAAAAACAAATAAGAAAGGTAAACAAATAAGCTCAATAAGCGAGTTGACAAGCAAATCACAGAATATTTTAAACTAAGCTAAAAAATATGATAAAATGGAGACTCACATTGGATCAACAGACTATCACTGCTGACCAAGCTTACTATGAGCTTCTAACACCCCTTTTCAATCTTATCAACACTCAGTTATCAGCTTATACCTCCCTCTTATCAGCTTATCTCAGAAACTTTTCAACCGAAACCAATCTTTCTTGAAACCAAATGAAACACCAAGGAAAAACCCAACTTCCTCCTCGTAACCAGTAGGATGAACCAACTAAAAAGCTTTACTTGTGGCTTATGTGTCAAATAAGCCACAAAAAAGATGCGCTATAGTAACTTCCCAAAGACAAAATTGTTTTCTTGTGTAAAAAGAACTTGGGATGCAAAGTATTTAAAGAACACGTAATGTAAAGGTGCAGGTAATTAAAATTGCAATAAAAATGGAACTCAATTCAAACACAATTCATTTTTACAAATGGTGAA
Source organism: Glebionis coronaria (assembly GCA_025667525.1). Lineage (NCBI taxonomy): Eukaryota > Viridiplantae > Streptophyta > Magnoliopsida > Asterales > Asteraceae > Glebionis > Glebionis coronaria. Next base: position 281,347,031 of record CM046881.1, read on the forward strand.
AATTGGAACAAGAACCTATCTTGCTACTACATGGCTATATATATTACAAATATGAGGAGAAAATACAGAAACCCTAACTGAGTGAAGTTCCCATAACACCCTTGGATCTTTGAAGCATATTCCTTGAATTTTAAACCGTTCTGGATGATTCTTGACTGGCATGTGAAGTGACAGGAGTGTAGAAACGATTTTGGCCGTGTATTTGTTGTGGGGAGCACGCTTTCCATCTAGATCGTTGATTTGGTCTTCTACTTTGAAGAAAAGGTTGAAACCCGTGATACATTGTAGCTAGGAGAGGGACAAAGGGGATGATATGTCGTTTTCTGGGCATGTGGGGTGAATGGGTGTGCGGTCGGAATCATTTTGCTTCAATCAATTATAAAAAACCCTCTAATATGAACATAATTGATTCTGGGTTATGAACTAGGGTTTATGGGATGTAATTGGGTGTTTTGATCAGATTAGGAGAGAGTTAACATGTTTCCCCCTAAATTAAAACATTTAATTATGTTTGAACTATTAAAAATGACCCTTTCAGTCCCTGTGGTTGTGTAAAAACGAATTCCTCTTTTCCCTTTTGTTAATGACTTTGATCCTTTGGCAGAAATAGTCCTTAGGTGTTTAATTTTTGTCCTTGCCATAGTTTGCAAAGTTAGTCCTTAATGATAATGGAGGACTTGTTGTGAACTTCTACAATCTTTGAAGGGCTAAACTTGACAAGTACTTAAACTTTAGAAACCCCAATGCAATTTTGGATAGTTGAGGGGTATAAAGTGTCATTCTTCCAAACTTGAGGGACTAAACTTGTACATCTTCAATTCTTCAAGGACTTTATAGGAAAATCATGATTCGGGTCCGGTTCTTTGTGCGGCTTCGTTTCCGTGTTCGTTTTTGCTTCATTCTTGTGATCTTTTGTTGATTTCACGATATCCGTACCTAAAATACACAAATGAACAAACACAAGCACATATATGGGTATTTTGATGATATTTTAAGCGTTTTAACCTTGATTTGGACGATAAGGCTATGTATAATTACAGTCTCATCACCCCCCCCCCCCCCTCCATACTAAACCATTGTCGTGTCCCCACGCAATGCTAGAATTAAGTATCATAGCACTTTCAAAATTCATTTTATGATGACATTTATTGAAGACATAAACTTAAATAAACTACTACATGCGTTTTAGACATAATGTATTGTTTTCATCATGATAAATTGACTTTTGGGATCATAGAACAAGAACACGTTAATGCTTCTTTAGAAACAATTTCGTCGTCCTCGATTTTCACCCAATTCCATGCTAAGCGTGTAACGAGATCATTGTTATTATAAGTTAGCAACGCGATCACATCTCATGAGTGTTAATTACAAACCTAAACTCCCTTATTCCTACTTGGTATCACTTATATTTTATTTTGTCTTAATGATCACGAGGATACATAATTGACTTATGCGTGAATAGAGATTAAGTCTAAAAATAGAGTTCTAACGGTGTAACCAAAATCATTAAATTAATAATTCATCCTAATATACAACGATGTCAAAAAAATAATTCAACAAGAAGGATCGATAAACACGGTTTTATAACGGTTTTGGACATGAGACTTATTACCATGACTTTTATTATCCGCCATCATCGGTGGTTTTATTATCATTGTTTACCTCCATCTTTTATTCAACTCCGCCATGGAGCTTTTATTATGACTTCGGTCTTGCCTTGCCTTTTATTATCCGCCTCATCGGTGGTTTTATTAGCAAAAGACATATATCCTCACGCAAAAGCGAATTTTGGATCTTTAAAGCTTCAAAGATTAAGGCTTGATTCACTTTCAATTTGGGCATAGATTTTTCGGCCTTGTGAGCTTCAAATTTTTGCTTAATTTAGGTGAGCACTTGAAATCTTATTATTAGGTGAAACTTTCGATTATTCGGGTGCCAATACTTCAAAACCGTGACGCTGGCGATACCTTAATGTTTTCCCAATTTAATTACATGGAAGCTACTAAAACAAATTAGAAACCAACAATAGTGACTAAACCGCTAAATCAATATTTATTAATAATTTATTATACAAAAGCGTGGGGAGAATAAGCTAATAATTACTACACATGAGATTATGAAAGATTACGAGCCTTATAAATAACTCTATCATTTCTCGTCCTCATTTAAGAGACTTAGACTAAAAAGTTAAGGAATCGAAGCTAAGTGCTCAACACGTACGATCGAGTCAAAAGTTACTCTTATTCTCACCATCGGAAAACCAACATTCGTGTCTTAATCACTTATGAAAAACTAGAATAATTTTAAAATTTGGCCATTTTTAGCCTTATTTTGCAACAAAACGATAACAAAAAGATGAAATTTGGATTGTGTGGTGACGTAAGCAAGGTGAATTATCTACTCACCCCCCATACTAAAAGTAAACATTGTCCTCAATGTTTCGAGTCTAGGGGTGAAAACACCCCCATACTAGAGACAAAGTCGAATGCTTAATCTCGAGCATGGAAAGGGTAAAACGAATAACCTAAAATCCGTTTATGAATTATGCTAATAAGATAATCGTTAGAACATAAAAGGATATCATCGGATATCGTAATCTCCAAAGGCAACGGTCGAAGCTCGAGTGATCCGTAAAACGAACACGAGAGGCTTCAATGATGACGATGAACCTAATAAATCACAATCACAAATAACCACGAAACAAAGGTTGGAAGAGCACAAGTCCCCTCGTTACATTAAACTAAGAAAGCGTTAATATTTACAAGGATAATCATGAGAATCCCCCACGAGGCACCTTGTTTTTGAATACCGAGTCAAAAGCTCGACTCGAATCCCCATAAATGTGATCATTTAAGGATAATCATGGTATGGTCATTTTTGGTGGGGCTTACATGATAAACAAGGCCCAAAAGCAATCAGTACTAAGGACTAAGTCCTTTGATGATGCAAAATACCGGGATCGAAGATGGCGTCCTCGTTCTCATGGGATAAACGAACCAACGCCACTTCGACACGTGCCAAAACCTCAAAGAGGTAGAAGAAAAGAGATGAGAAGTAGAAAGTTGGGACAATGGGTAAGTCAATAAAATGAGCTACTCGAGGTAGACTCACACCAAGCAAACGAAAAGATTTTCCATTTATTGCATCGGTGGAAGACCGTGATTTCCCTTTACAAGCAATTCCGGGATCGTAAATCTCGTCCTCGGTGGAGAAATGTGAGGGAACATAAGGGGCTTCCCCCACACTAGATCCACGCCAACCATCGTCAAAAGGAGTAGACGAGGTGGTAGCACTCATAAAACGCGGTGATGACAGAGTTAAACATGTAGAAAAATCTTTTAAAACATTTTTAAAATATTTTCCTTTCTCATCGTTTAAAAACTCTTTATGAAAACCCGATTTGATAATGTTGAAAATATTTGGCGTGTCAAATTCAAAATTAGTCGCGCTAAAAATCCTCACATTTAAGTCGCGTTTAGGGGGTGGTGGATTATATAAGTTCTCAAAAGGTCGATCAATAAAGAACACTGCCCCCTCGGGGTCTACATACTCGTCATCTTCATGAACGTCGATCTCATAGATTTCTTCGTCATAGATAGGCTTGTCAAACCATGGTTTGTCATTCCCCTCTTTGATGATTTTAGAAACTCTCTCGAAGAGATCACGATCAAGCACGAAACCATCATTCTTTTGTGGGGACCGTTGATAAGTTAGATCATCACGAATGTGGTAAACGTCATTCTCAAATGAGGAGTGTTTATAAGGTAACTCCTCGAGAATGGGACTTGTGTCTATAGCGAGAAATTCATCGACCTACTTAAAGAATTCTTCATCATCACAATCGTGAAACGAAGGAGGATCGATGATATGGTCATCAACGTTCTCGAATTCATCATCAAAAATAGGATTATGATGAAAAATAGGTTCTTATACGAAATTCGAGTACGTTGTGAAGGTGTCGTCATTCTCATCATCATAAGAAATTTCTGACATGAGATCGTCCTCTTCATTTGAAGATTTATCAAAGGGTAAATCCTCGAAGATGGATGGCGGATTAGCAAGTATATGCTCGATCTCGGCAAAATCACCATCGTCATCAAAGAAAGTGTCGATGTGAGCAAGTTCTCGAGTGGATTTCTCGAGAGTCACAACCATGGTTTTACAAGCCCTTAGGCTATGCTTAGGTGACATTTCTATGATGGGTGAGATTGCATTGGGTTGGGCTACTTCCTTAGCCTTAATGGGTTTGGGGCTAGGAGTGTGAGGCACTTCAATGGGTTTAGAAGTATGGGCCTCAAAGTCATGGTCCTTCGAAGGTGGTGAAGACGAGCCCATATTGGTCTTTGTCGTGATGGCACTAACGTCGCCCTTCGGAATTGGTGTTTCACTTGTTTCACTAAATATATCCCAAAGTGATTTTTCATCCATAAATTTACGCATCCCCTTTTGAATTAGGTACACGTACTCTTTATCATTAAAATCATCATCTTTAAAACCGTTCTTCTTAATTCTTTCAAAACATGCGTCAAGCCTCATATTTTTCCGCTAAAGTTAACATTTTGAAATCATTAGGTTTAGAAACATTAGGTTTTGAAACCTCGGTTTTTTCATTGTCATAAGACACTTGGGATTTACTCGTGAAAAAGTCCATTTTATCCTCCCCGTATCTCATAGTAAGTCTCCCTCGTGAACGTCGATTACGGTTCGAGTCGTCAATAAAAATGGTCAGACTAAAATAATGGGACATTTAGGGTCACACTCGTAATCGGATATAACAAAATCCACGGGAAAATCAAACTTTCTAATTTTAACATAGACATCCTCGGCTATTCCAATTGGTATAAGTGGAGTACAATTTGCAAGCTCGATAGTCATGTTCGTAGGGGTAAGTCTAGGCAATCTCATCTATTTCCATATAGAATGAGGCATAAGGTTGATGCTATCACCTAAATCGGCAAGGGCTAAACATCCCCCAATCTCGGAAAAATCACAAGGTAATAGAAATTGGCCCGGATCCTCTTTCTTTCTCGGCATACGCCTTTTAGGTTTTTTAAGAAGGATCGATGCACAAGTTTCTTCAAGGGTTACTTTGGTGAGGTCGATGAAGCTCTCTTTTTGAACCGTGGATGTAATTTGAGGTACACGAGGGTGTGCACTCTTTTCTTTGGTCGCCACGTTCACCCCATCGACTTTAGAACAATAAGACGTCTTAGAAGTCGAGGGTTGAGAAGAAGGAACAACTCTAAATCCATCAAGGTTAGGGGTAATCACACGACCTTTTCCAATAGACGAGGAGGCTTTACGTTGTTCCTTTGGATTGGGGACGGTGTTACTAGGTAACGTACTCGAAGACGAACTCGCTTGATTGCTCATGATTGCCGAAAACATCTTTTTAATCTCATTTTGACCTTGTTCAATTTTATTATTTTGACCTTTCAAAGTGTTTGAAAATTTGTTTTTCAAAGTACCAATTTGTCCCTCTAATCGTCTCATATTAGCCTCATTCGTTTTCATATATTCTTGAAAATCGTTTGACGAACTATTTTGATTAGCATTAAAGTTCCCTTGGTTTTGATTACGTCTTTGAAAATTCCCTTGTTACCATTCGAAAAATTGTTTCCTTGATTAGCGTTGTTTTGAAAACTCGAGTTTTGGTTGTTGTTGTTATCTCGGTTTTGCCAACTTAAATTACGACCTTGATTATAACCTACTTGATTCGAAAAATTTCCTTGTTGATTATTTCCTTGAAAATTGTTTCAGTTTTGATTGAAATTGTTGCCTTGGTTATAATTGCCTTGTTATGATGGACCGGCGTTATTTTGATTTTGATTAGAAAAATTGTTGTTTAACGCACTCACATTCGACGTTTGGCCATCCGTAGCCACACACTCCTAATAATTATGAGGTACACCACAAAACGTACACGAAACCTCAACCGCTTTCACCGTAGCGGGAGCGTCTTTCTTTTGCATCTCAATGAGAAAAGACGTAAACACATTCGTCAACTTATGGACTTTCGCATCAACTCTCTCAATGTCGCGATTAGAACTACTAACATTGGCGACATTGGCAACACTCGGTACGTTGCAGAGTTGGTAAATCTTGGATCGATTCTTGATAATCATTAAGGCGTCTTTCGGAGTTTTGCACAAAAGTTGCCACCTGCGGCGGAATTCAACGAATCTTGTTCTTGAAAACTAAGACCATTGTAAAACGTATCGATTTGATGCAACTCGTAAAATCCATGGTGAGGACATTGCCTAAGCAATTCCTTAAAACGATCCCACGCGTCTCTAAAAGATTCATTCGGTTTTTGCTCAAATCTCGTAATTTCATTTTTGAAAAACGTCGTCTTAGACGATGGGAAAAAATGATTAACGAATTTGGAAACGAGATCCTTCCACGTAATTATGGAATTAGGTGGATCTTTCTCGTACCAATCCTTGGCGGCACCATCGAGCGAGTACGAAAAAAGCATAAGCTTGACGACATCGGCGTCGATGTTCTTAAACTTGCTCGTGGCCAAAACACGATTAAAATTCCGAATATGGTCGTGAGTATTAACGGCTTCACGACCTCGAAACTTCTAGCTTGGATTAACGAAAGCATTCCACTCTTAATCTCAAAATTCTCCGCTTCGATAACGGGAATTACGATCGCGTCTCCATAACCCTCGGTAGGCGCTTGGAGCAATTCCATCATCGAACGATTGTCGGCCATCTCGTCTACGGTCTCTTCAACAACGATATTAGGAACGTTGGTTTCTAATTCTCGTCTACGTCGTCGATTCCTTCGATTACGATTGTGTCGATTCGATGCGTCGCTAGAATTAGAATAATCCTTCGATCGAGTGCGCATGCACTAAGTGTAGAATGGGTGGTAGCAAAGAAGATTCTTTTTGCGGTTTTTCAATTTTTTTTGGTTTTTGATTGTTTTTAATTTTTTTGGATTTTTGTGTATTACGTAGACTCAAATCTACAAATCTCCCCTCGAATCGATTTCTCTATTAAAGGAGCCTCAAAGAATGAAAACGATCACGTGGAGTGAACGCCTTCGATGACTTTAGAACGTTGGGGGAACACCAAAACGTTCAAGAGGGTTTAATCTTGAAAACAAGCAAATATATATGATACGTAGATAATACTTGGGCGGCAAACCCTCTATTAGCCCTCTTTCTCAAAACACGAACAAGCAAGCGGGGGAAACGAGGCGGCGCTAAGCACTTAAGAGCCTTTTTCCCATAGGTCGTGATTGTTGTTCTACAATATAGTAAAATGATTGTTGTTTGTTTAATTTAGGAAAATTAAACACGTTTTATTTGGATACTATAATATATTAAAAAAAATAACAAAAATGAGTATGTACGGTATTCACGCTTTCCAAAAATTGAAAAGAAAAAACGCACTACTCACACAAACACGATACTAATAATGGCACTCAAAAACACCTCCCCGACAGCGGCGCCAAAATGATTGATGTAGAAATACGCGTTTAGGAAAAACGCGTATGAGCGGCAAGTATTAAGTCTTACGCATTAGGAAAAACGTAAAACCGAATAAATGCGGGTTCGTTCTCGAAGGAGTTGTGTGAATTAATGGGCCAATATATATAAAATCAAAGTTTGGATTAGTGACGTTTTTGGTTTAGAAGAGAAAAATTAAAGACGAACAACGACTACAATTATACTACGATGAATTAACGTAAAACGCGAACGTAAATAAATAAAACGTGACGAAATTAAATATTAAAGCTAAAAAAATTCAAAAATTGAAACTAAGTCTAAAATAATATAAATAAGAATAAAAATCCAATAAATAAATTTTAAAACCTTTTATTAAATAAATATTCAATTTTAAATGCTAATTAAAGCCCTATAGCTAAATATAATTAAGAGAAAGCCCAAAATTAAATATCTTACTTATATTTGTTAAAAACTAAAAAATATATTTCCTAAATTTTTAAAACTACTTTTCTATTTTTTATTGACGAAATAAAATTAAAACTTAAAATAAGGTTTAAAAATAATTGAGAAAAGAGAAAAATACAAAACCACTTTTGAAAAATCCTAAATTTATACTAGAACAAAAGAAAAATAAGAAGAAACTGAAAACTAAACGAAATCAGCTGAAAAATAAGCAAGTATTCTACGGCTTTTTATTGAAAATACACGAAATGAAAAAGATAATAAAAGAAAAATGATAGGAAGTAGTAAACAAAAGAAACAATAGATCGGTTGGTTTAGAAGAGGGGTTCTGCGTCTTTTTGTAGTTTATAGCCAGGGGTTCGAAACCCTGTTGCTTCTTTTGGCAAAATATTTCCTTTTATCTTGTTATAGAAAATGGGAAGAAACTGAAAAGCATATATGAAACAACAAAAGGGAATGATAAACAAGAAAGTCAAGAGAGCAGATGGTAAATTTTGTTTGTGTTGTGTTTTGTATGAATGTGTGGTCATGTGTTCGAGACCCACTGTTGTTAATTTTTAGCAGTTTAATTTTTTGACAGCATTTGCTGTTGATTTTTGGATTAGCAAGAAGCCAAAGTAGCAGTTGGCTACTCACGTTAACAACCACAAAAATTCACGATCAAGCACGAAACCATCATTCTTTTGTGGGGATCGTTGATAAGTTAGATCCTCATAAATGTGGTAAACGTCATTCTCAAATAAGGAGTGTTTATAAGGTAACTCCTCGAGAATGGGACTTGTGTCTATAGCGAGAAATTCATCGACCTCCTTAAAGAATTATTCATCATCACAATCGTGAAATGAAGGAGGATCGATGATATGGTCATCAACGTTCTCGAATTCATCATCAAAAATAGGATTATGATGAAAAATAGGTTCGTATACGGAATTCGAGTACGTTGTGAAGGTGTCGTCATTCTCATCATCATAAGAAATTTCCGACATGAGATTGTCCTCTTCATTTGAAGATTTATCAAAGGGTAAATCCTCGAAGATGGATGGCGGATTAGCAAGTATATGCTCGATCTCGGCAAAATCACCATCGTCATCAAAGAAAGGTTCGATGTGAGCAAGTTCTCGAGTGGATTTCTCGAGAGTCACAACCATGGTCTTACAAGCCCTTGGGCTATGCTTAGGTGACATTTCTATGATAGGTGAGATTGCATTGGGTTGGGCCACTTCCTTAGCCTTAATGGGTTTGGGGCTAGGAGTGGGAGGCACTTCAATGGGTTTAGAAGTATGTGCCTCAAAGTCATGGTCCTTCGAAGGTGGTGAAGACGAGCCCATATTGGTCTTTGTCGTGATGGCACTAACGTCGCCCTTCGGAATTGGTGTTTCACTTGTTTCACTAAATATATCCCAAAGTGATTTTTCATCCATAAATTTACGCATCCCCTTTTGAATTAGGTACACGTACTATTTATCATTAAAATCATCATCTTTAAAACCGTTCTTCTTAATTCTTTCAAAACATGCGTCAAGCCTCATATTTTCCGCTAAAGTTAACATTTTGAAATCATTAGGTTTAGAAACATTAGGTTTTAAAACCTCGGTTTTTTCATTGTCATAAGACACTTGGGATTTACTCGTGAAAAAGTCCAATTTATCCTCCCCAAATCTCATAGTAAGTCTCCCCTCGTGAACGTCGATTACGGTTCGAGCCGTCAATAAAAATAGTCAGACTAAAATAATGGGACATTTAGGGTCACACTCGTAATCGGATATAACGAAATCCACGGGAAAATCAAACTTTCTAATTTTAACATAGACATCCTCGGCTATTCTAATTGGTATAAGTGGAGTACAATTTGCAAGCTCGATAGTCATGTTCGTGGGGGTAAGTCTAGGCAATCTCATCAATTTCCATAGAGAATGAGGCATAAGGTTGATGCTATCACCTAAATCGGCAAGGGCTAAACATCCCCCAATCTCGGAAAAATCACAAGGTAATAGAAATTGGCCCGGATCCTCTTCCTTTCTCGGCATACGCCTTTTAGGTTTTTTAAAGAAGGATCGATGCACAAGTTTCTTCAAGGGTTACTTTGGTGAGGTCGATGAAGCTCTCTTTTTGAACCGTGGATGGAATTTGAGGTACACGAGGGTGTGCACTCTTTTCCTTGGTCGCCACGTTCACCCCATCGACTTTAGAACAATAAGACGTCTTAGAAGTCGAGGGTTGAGAAGAAGGAACAACTCTAAATCCATCAAGGTTAGGGATAATCACACGACCTTTTCCAATAGACGAGGCGGCTTTACATTGTTCCTTTGGATTGGGGACGGTGTTACTAGGTAACGTACTCGAAGACGAACTCGCTTGATTGCTCATGATTGCCGAAAACATCTTTTTAATCTCACTTTGACCTTGTTCAATTTTATTATTTTGACCTTTCAAAGTGTTGGAAAATTCGTTTTTCAAAGAACCAATTTGTCCCTCTAATCGTCTCATATTAGCCTCATTCGTTTTCATATATTCTTGAAAATCGTTTGACGAACTATTTTGATTAGCATTAAAGTTCCCTTGGTTTTGATTACTTCTTTGAAAATTCCCTTGTTACCATTCGAAAAATTGTTTCCTTGGTTAGCGTTGTTTTGAAAACTCGAGTTTTGGTTGTTGTTGTTATCTCGGTTTTGCCAACTTAAATTACGACCTTGATTATAACCTACTTGATTCGAAAAATTTCCTTGTTGATTATTTCCTTGAAAATTGTTTCGGTTTTGATTGAAATTGTTGCCTTGGTTATAATTGCCTTGTTATGATGGACCGGCGTTATTTTGATTTTGATTAGAAAAATTGTTGTTTAACGCACTCACATTTGACGTTTGGCCATCCGTAGCCACACACTCGTAATAATTATGAGGTACACCACCAAACGTACACGAAACCTCAACCGCTTTCACCGTAGCGGGAGCGTCTTTCTTTTGCATCTCAATGAGAAAAGACGTAAACACATTCGTCAACTTATCGACTTTCGCATCAACTCTCTCAATGTCGCGATTAGAACTACTAACATTGGCGACATTGGCGACATTGGCAACACTCGGTACGTTGCAGAGTTGGTAAATCTTGGATCGATTCTCGATAATCATCAAGGCGTCTTTCGGAGTTTTGCACAAAAAGTTGCCACCGGCGGCGGAATTCAACGAATCTTGTTCTTGAAAACTAAGACCGTTGTAAAACGTATCGATTTGGTGCAACTCGGAAAATCCATGGTGAGTACATTGCCTAAGCAATTCCTTAAAACGATCCCACGCGTCTCTAAAAGATTCATTCGGTTTTTGCTCAAATCTCGTAATTTCATTTTTGAAAAACGTCGTCTTAGACGGTGGGAAAAAATGATTAACGAATTTGGAAATGAGATCCTTCCACGTAATTATGGAATTAGGTGGATCTTTCTCGTACCAATCCTTGGCGGCACCATCGAGCGAGTACGAAAAAAGCATAAGCTTGATGACATCGGCGTCGACGTTCTTAAACTTGCTCGTGGCCAAAACACGATCAAAATTCCGAATATGGTCGTGAGCATTAACGGCTTCACGACCTCGAAACTTCGTAGCTTGGATTAACGAAAGCATTCCGCTCTTAATCTCAAAATTCTCCGCTTCGATAGCGGGATTTACGATCGCGTCTCCATAACCCTCGGTAGCGCTTGGAGCAATTCCATCATCGAACGATTGTCGGCCATCTCGTCTACGGTCTCTTCAACAACGATATTAGGAACGTCGGTTTCTAATTCTCGTCTACGTCGTCGATTCCTTCGATTACGATTGTGTCGATTCGAAGCGTCGCTAGAATTAGAATAATCCTTCGATCGAGTGCGCATGCACTAAGTGTAGAATGGGTGGTAGCAAAGAAGATTCTTTTTGCGGTTTTTCGATTTTCAATTTTTTTTGGTTTTTGATTGTTTTTAATTTTTTTGGATTTTTGTGTATTACGTAGACTCAAATCTACAAATCTCCCCTCGAATCGATTTCTCGATTAAAGGAGCCTCAAAGAATGAAAACGATCACGTGGAGTGAACGCCTTCGATGACTTTAGAACGTTGGTGGAACACCAAAACGTTCAAGAGGGTTTAATCTTGAAAACAAGCAAATATATATGATACGTAGATAATACTTGGGCGGAAAACCCTCTATTAGCCCTCTTTCTCAAAACACGCACAAGCAAGCGGGGGAAACGAGGCGGCGCTAAGCACTTAAGAGCCTTTTTCCCATAGGTCGTGATTGTTGTTCTACAATATAGTAAAATGATTGTTGTTTGTTTAATTTAGGAAAATTAAACACGTTTTATTTGGATACTATAATATATTAAGAAAAAAATAAAAAAAATGAGTATGTACGGTATTCACGCTTTCCAAAAATTGAAAAGCAAAAACGCACTACTCACACAAACACGATACTAATAATGGCACTCAAAAACACCTCCCCGACAGCGGCGCCAAAATGATTGATGTAGAAATACGCGTTTAGGAAAAACGCGTATGAGCGGCAAGTATTAAGTCTTACGCATTAGGAAAAACGTAAAACCGAATAAATGCGGGTTCGTTCTCGAAGGAGTTGTGTGAATTAATGGGCCAATATATATAAAATCAAAGTTTGGATTAGTGACGTTTTTGGTTTAGAAGAGAAAAATTAAAGACGAACAACGACTACGATGAATTAACGTAAAACGCGAACGTAAATACATAAAACGTGACGAAATAAAATATTAAAGCTAAAAAAAATTTAAAAATTGAAACTAAGTCTAAAATAATATAAATAAGAATAAAAATCCAATAAATAAATTTTAAAACCTTTTATTAATTAAATATTCAATTTTAAATGCTAATTAAAGCCCTATAGCTAAATATAATTAAGAGAAAGCCCAAAATATTATTTTATTAAATAAATATCTTACTTATATTTGTTAAAAACTAAAAAATATATTTCCTAAATTTTTAAAACTACTTTTCTATTTTTTATTGACGAAATAAAATTAAAACTTAAAATAAGGTTTAAAAATAATTGAGAAAAGAGAAAAATACAAAACCACTTTTGAAAAATCCTAAATTTATACTAGAACAAAAGAAAAATAAGAAGAAACTGAAAACTAAACGAAATCAGCTGAAAAATAAGCAAGTATTCTACGGCTTTTTATTGAAAATACACGAAATAAAAAAGATAATAAAAGAAAAATGATAGGAAGTAGTAAACAAAAGAAACAATAGATCAGTTGGTTTAGAAGAGGGGTTCTGCGTCTTTTTGTAGTTTAAGGTCAGGGGTTCGAAACCCTGTTGCTTCTTTTGGCAAAATATTTCCTTTTATCTTGTTATAGAAAATGGGAAGAAACTGAAAAGCATATATGAAACAACAAAAGGGAATGATAAACAAAAAAGTCAAGAGAGCAGATGGTAAATTTTGTTTGTGTTGCGTTTTGTATGAATGTGTGGTTATGTGTTCGAGACCCACTGTTGTTAATTTTTAGCAGTTTAATTTTTTGACAGCATTTGCTGCTGATTTTTGGATCAGCAAGAAGCCAAAGTAGCAGTTGGCTACTTTGGTTGGCTACTCACGTTAACAACCACACAAATTCACATACACAATTCAAATTTAAGCAATTAAACTAAGAAATTAACAATAATATTACTGATAGTAGTAGCAACTAGGTACAATTGCAAAATAAAGCTTATGATGCCACTTTCAAAGTTACAAAAAAAGTTGCTAAAACTACTCCAAATAAAAGTATGATGTAAAACATATCATAACCTATCTAAACTACTGATGTTCAAAATAAGAGAATAATCAGTTATGATGCAGACTTCCTCAGATATGAAAAAAAATTAAGACCCTAGGAATGAGTACTTATGACTACTAACTGAGCTAGAGTATTACACACTTAAGGTTATCACCACCAAACCTTAAATGACCATAATTCAAGTAAAAACAAGCATGAACAATCAACAAAACACTTCAACTCAGAAATATAAGGTGCTTTTTTCTATAACTACAGTAACTTAAGAAACCAACTTATTACTATTATTTTTTTTAACTATTTTGGAATGAAACAAAGCTTGAACCAGTTACTACTAACCTCTCAAATGATGATGCAATTCAAACTTAGTTCTTAATCTAAGCTATGACAAAATTTTAACCTTGTGCCAAACACTATTTCTAGACAGATTAGTGAAAATTAAAAGAAATGTAAAGCAGAATTTAATAACAAGCACCAAAATAAATGACATAAAATTTAAATAGGCAGAAAAACAAATAAGAAAGGTAAACAAATAAGCTCAATAAGTGAGTTGACAAGCAAATCACAGAATATTGTAAACTAAGCTAAAAAATATGATAAAATGGAGACTCACATTGGGTCAACAGACTATCACTGCTGACCAAGCTTACTATGAGCTTCTAACACCCCTTTTCAATCTTATCAACACTCAGTTATCAGCTTATACCTCCCTCTTATCAGCTTATCTCAGAAACTTTTCAACCGAAACCAATCTTTCTTGAAACCAAATGAAACACCAAGGAAAAACCCAACTTCCTCCTCGTAACCAGCAGGATGAACCAACTAAAAAGCTTTACTTGTGGCTTATGTGTCAAATGAGCCACAAAAAAGCTGCGCTACAGTAACTTCCCAAAGACAAAACTGTTTTCTTGTGTAAAAAGTACTTGGGATGCAAAGTATTTAAAGAACATGTAATGTAAAGGTGCAGGTACTTAAAATTGCAATAAAAATGGAACTCAATTCAAACACAATTCATTTTTACAAATGGTGAAAATTGGAACAAGAACTTGTCTTGCTACTACATGGCTACATATATTACAAATATGAGGAGAAAATACAGTAACCCTAATTGAGTGAAGTTCCCATAACACCCTTGGATCTTTGAAACATATTCCTTGAATTTTAAACCGTTCTGGATAATTCTTGACTGGCATGTGAAGTGACAGGAGTGTAGAAACGATCTTGGCCGTGTATTTGTTGTGGGGAGCACGCTTTCCATCTAGATCGTTGATTTGGTCTTCTGCCTTGAAGAAAAGGTTGAAACCCGTGATACATTGTAGTTAAGAGAGGGACCAAGGGGATGATATGTCGTTTTCTGGTCATGTGGTGTGAATGGGTGTGGGGTCGGAATCATTTTGCTTCAATCAGTTATAAAAACCCCTCTAATATGAACATAATTGATTCTGGGTTATGAACTAGGGTTTATGGGATGTAATTGGGTGTTTTGATCAGATTAGGAGAGAGTTAACATGTTTCCCCCTTAATTAAAACATTTAATTATGTTTGAACTATTAAAAATGACCCTTTTAGTCCCTGTGGTTGTGTAAAAATGAATTCCTCTTTTCCCTTTTGTTAATGACTTTGATCCTTTGGCAGAAATAGTCCTTAGGTGTTTAATTTTTGTCCTTGCTATAGTTTGCAAAGTTAGTCCTTAATGATAATGGAGGACTTGTTGTGAACTTCTACAATATTTGAAGGGCTAAACTTGACAAGTACTTAAACTTTAGGGACCCCAATGCAATTTTGGATAGTTGAGGGGTATAAAGTGTCATTCTTCCAAACTTGAGGGACCAAACTTATACATCTTCAATTCTTTAAGGACTTTATAGGAAAATCATGATTCGGGTCCGGTTCTTTGTGCGGCTTCATTTCCCGTGTTCGTTTTTGCTTCATTCTTGTGATCTTTTGTTCATTTCACGATATCCGTACCTAAAATACACAAATGAATAAACACAAGCACATATATGGGTATTTTGATGATATTTTAAGCGTTTTAATCCTGATTTGGACGATGAGACTATGTATAATTACAGTCTCATCATGGGGCTTATATAGAAAACCCGAGAGAGGTGGTCTTGATGTTGAAAATCAATCCTGGCCTTCGATCTTCTTATCTCTCTCTTCTCTTTATCATCCATGGCTGAGATTAGTCCATAGTCACACGGATTGCCCTCGTGGAAATCTGTTGTGCTTCTTGTGCTTCTTGATAGCTGATTAGGCATGCTTTAATTAGTGGAATGGTGGGGATGATGTGGTCCATCCATTCAAATGCTAGGAAAAGGCCACGTCACTTTGATTCTTCCATCTCCAAACCCCTATTTTCTTGGTATTTAATTTAAGGGGCGTGGGTTACACGCGCTCATATATAAAAAAGCCGCAATTATTAATCTAGGTTAGGGTTTGAAGGAGGTCTGCTTATTTGAGTTAGGAAAGAGATGATGCATTGTTAGTAACGAAAGAAAATAAATGTGTGTGTGTGGTAAAATGGTTGACCAATTCGTTTATATGTTTTACTTTTAACCGTCCATGACTAGTTAACCAAAAATGGGTTTTGAAGCCCAATATAAACGTCCCTTAGTCTCATTGATATTGAATTGGGCTTTTGTTATTGGACTTTGGACAAGTAAATCAATTTACGTAAGTTACAAATGGGCTTTCAGGCCCATTTAACTCAAGTGGGACCCACATGACAAAAATCCTTCAAAAACTTAAATCTTTGAACAAAATCGAACTTGTTTTTCGGCTTCCTCGATTTTTCTTCAATCTCGTGTCGTTTTCGCTGGTTTCGTGAACTTGGTACCTACACACACGGAACAAACAAAACAAACATATACATGGCCATATTTATTCATTTAATGCATTTATTGTATGTTTATTGATATAATTGATATGAGTAAAATCAATCATATCAAACTCCCCTTGCTAAATAATTGCTGTGTCCTCACGCAATGATAAAATAAAACACTAACTACACTTTTATTCAACTTTTGACATTTTATTTTGCAAAGACATAATGTAAAACTTTCATTATTGAAAAATAACTTTTAGGATCATAAAACTCAAATAGATTATACGTCCTCGACTTTTCACTTATCCAAACCAAGTTTAAAAACAAGATCATTGTCAATCATAAGTCCCAAAATTAAGACCACTAATACAAGTAATTTGTGTTAAACTCAATCTCCTTTTATTCCTAATTGTATCTCTAGATTTTAAATATCATTCACCCAAAGGCTCATTTGACTTATTTGATATTTTTTATTAATCCAAAAATGAAGGAAAAAACGGTGTAAACTTAACACTCAAAACCTAACCTCGACTTCAAAAACCGTTGTCACTAAAGAAAGCCCACATTAAGGATAACTTAACACGATTTGAGGGATAAATCCCCGGATCTGAAATTTGGCTAATATGACTACTTAAAAGCAACAATAAAACCTCCAAAGTCAATTATGACCTTATTAATGGAGTTAGCAACAACTACATCATATCACCTTGTGGCTCTTTAAGATGCAATTGTGCTCTTTATTAATAATTCACACCCGAAGGCTCCTTGGACAAAAATAAGGGAATTGACATTCACCATCCCACCTTATGGCTCATGATGATGAAGCAATTTTTATTAAACACGTCCCCATGTCATACACCCTAAGGCTCAAATGACAAGGTTACTGCTACATGACTCCCACCCGAAGGCTCATAGAGAACATGTTTTTATTATTCTTCTTATTATTATGATATTTATAGTAAGCCAAATTTCCGCAATCCCATGATAAAAAGTCCATGACGCTAACACCCTTAATGTGTTCTTACTTTAATTACAAGGGAAGAAAAAGAAGGAGTTACGAATTAAGATATTAAGCCTAAACCGCTAAAAACTTCATTTATTAAGCAATTATTATTCAAGTGTGGAGAATAAATACGAGGAGATTAAATCAAACACAAAAATACTTATAAAAGGAAGAATTACCTTTAAAAACTTATGATTAAACTATATCATCTCTTGTTCTCCATATTGCAAAATTTCAAAAATTGAAAAATCAATGGATACTTAGCCTATTAAATCAAAGTTTTGGGTTTTCAAGTCATCTATAGGATCTTGCATCTTCTTAGACTTTTTCAAGTTTTAAAATTTGCGATTTAAAGTTCCCTTGATAAACTACTTTCTAGGATCAATTATAGGAACTTGCGAAAATTTCTCGTTCTTAAACCCGTATGAGTTAAGACTTCCGCGTTTTAAAGTTCCCTATATAAAAGCCTAGCAAAACTTGATTTAAACACGTTAAGGAAAAGCTAAGGTAAAAACCGAGTCGAGTCAAAAACTATTTTAATTTTCACCAATGGAAAGCCTACATTTGTGTCATAAGCACTTATTTTATTTATTAAAAATTAAAATAACACTAAAAATTTAAATTTTTTATGAAAAACGAGAAAAACGATTACGTTTGGATACGACAAAAGCAATTGCAAGTGATTATACCGATTGACTCCCCCATGCTAAAACCAAACATTGGCCTCAATGTTTCTTAGCTCAAGAGTAACACCCCCTTGCTAAAACACGAAGAGTCTAATGCAAAAGTCCTAACATCAAAAGAGCACGCAAATCTGTAAGCCGTTTATTAATTATGCTTCAAGATAAAACGTTAGTCGATAAAAATCAAAGGATAGAGTGCGTGCCCCTTTTGACAATTAAAGATTGGAAGATCAAGTGGACCGGCAAAAACCGAACACGAGAGTCTTTAATAATTAGGGTCATACCTAAGATTAACAACACAACAAAACACGAGCACGAGCTTGAAAGATCAAGACTTATTAGTGTTAGGAAATAGAAAGAAGATAGAATGTATGGAACCCTCACAAGGCACCTCGTTTTTGTTAACCGAGTCATGAGCTCGACTCGGTCCCTACATTCATTGGTCCTTAGGGAAGGTGGTGAAAACCGACATAATGGAATAGAATCCAACATAAAGCACGATGTCGGGGTCAAAGATCACATCCTCGTTGTTGGATGACAAACAAAAGGATAAAACTCCAACATAAATATCCAAAAAGAGATGGTAGTCACAAATCATGAAATTGATATAACAAGCTCCCCGAGATAAACTCGCACCAAGATGATCGAAAAATCTTTCAATTATTGCATCGGTGAAAGGCCGAGATTTCCCTAAATCAATGATTCTGGGGTCGAATACCTCGTCCTCGAGAGAGAAAGGAATAGACAACATTGTGTCGTCCCCCCATGCTAATCCAAGATTTTATAAAGCACATGGTAATTGTGGGATAAATGTTTCATCCTTAGTGGAATCAACATTTTTAGCTTTAACGTCCATTTCACCCTTAGGAATGTGATCAATTGGGTCATGGTACTCAATATGAGACACATGAAAAACCCGCACATGAAGGTCAAAGTGGGTGGGAGGAGGACTTGGGACGAAATCATAATTAAGTAAATTCTCTAGAAAGAGAGCGTCCCCCTCCGGGTCAATTTCATCAACACCCGGTGGTATCGAATTATTAGAAGCAAGAAAAATGTCAATCTCCTCCGTAAGTGGATCACTATCCTCGACGGGAATAGGAGATGGAGAGAAATACTTTCTAATAGGCTTAGAATTCAAAATCTCGATCTTAGAAATGAGAAGATAGACGTTGGATAATTTTTCACGAAGAACCACGTCTTCCACATCTAAATGAGTAAGTTCATCGGTGAACTTCTCAAGGATCGGAATATTCAAATCAACCTCATTTCCCGGTGGAAATGGGTCTAAAGGAGCAAGTTCAAAGGTGAACCTCTCAAAAACCGGATCACTATCATCCTCATTTCCCGGTGGAAATGGGTGAAGAAGAGCAGGTTCATCAGGAAACCCCTCAAAATCCGAGTCGTGAATATCATCTTTATAAGAAATTTCATCGGAGAGCTCCACATTAGAAAATTCACTAGAAGTCGAATCATTCTCAAAATCTTCATTTCCATCACAATTTTTATCATTAGAATTGGAGAAAATCTCAAAGTAATTGGAAGAAGTAGAGTCATCACAATGTGGTAAATCACACGTTTCATTGGAAATACCATCGAACTCTCTTGGATTTTGGAAAAGGATCTCAACACTAGACTTTATTACTTCGTCCGATTCCGTGTCCGGAATAGTGCTAATATGCTCGTCCCCCATGCTTAGAGAATTTCGGGTTCCACGGTGGAAGAATAAAGAATAGGAGTAGTGATGTCATGAGATGGAGTGAGATCGAAAATATCCTCATCATCGTCATCATCATAATCATAGTTCACCAAAATATCATCTTTGAAAATATCTTTGTAAAAATTCATTTACTCTAGCGTAAGTAATTGTTCGATGGAAAGTTGTGAGGATTCGTCTTTCGTTTGAAGACAAGGGCACACACCATCATACAATGGACTCCCACACTTAACGCAAACGATAGATGAAGACATAATGATAAAAACAAGGAATAAGGATAATTACTATGGAAGTAATCCACCCTCGGTCGACTTTGAAACGATAGGTGAAAACCTAAACGTCTCGAGGTTCAATAAGTAAACTACAAAAATAAGATTTAATACTACTTGAGTTGGCAAACCAATAATCGGTCGTCCCTCTCAATATACGCACAAGCAAGCGGGGAAACGAGGTGGCACAACACACTTAAAAACCTTTTTCCTTAGACGGCCTTTTATAGCACGTCGCCTTATACCTACCTTATAGTTTGTATAAATCGAGTTCAAATTTTTTATTAGTATTTATCTATTTTGCCTTTATTTTTTCGTTTTGGATTCGAATACAATAGCTAGGTGATGAAATCCCAACTAAGGTCTTATTTGGAAGTAGGTAAATTTATTGTTCTACGTAATATAATATAGTAATCACAAAAAACATGAAAAACGATACATACTATAATAATAGAAAAATAACAAAACTTTCCGAGGACGGAAAGGTTCTTGAAATCAATGATCAACAAATCTCAACGAAACGAATCGTACACAAGATCCCCGGTAGCGGCGCCAAATTTGTTGATGTGTCGAGGAAACGTCGATGTATTTTAACTAGATACGATATAGGACAAATTTAGGAAATTACCCTTAGGAAAAGGTAATAATCCATAAATAAGTCGAAGAAGGATTTAATTAAACACGTTGATGAACCAAGTTCGTTGTACACGAAGATCAAGTGAATTTGAGACGTTTTGTTTCGATTTGGACAATTGATTTGAATGGGTTTTCAGTTTTAAAACTAAAATTACTCCTACAATTTTTTAATTAATTAAATCCTAAAGTGCATGAATCGTTTCCCATTTTCTTAATCTAAAGACAATTATTTAAATTATAAAACTATTAAAAATATTTAGACTATTTAAATTTAATTAAAAACTTATCTAAAAAATTACCTTTACACTATTTAAATCTTTATTTATACTAATTTAAAAATTATTTTAAATCTAAAATTATTTTAAATCTAAAATTAATTAAATCTATTTAGAAGTAACTTTTACTTTAAACTTTTATAAAATAATAAAATATATTTTATTTCTAAAACTTTTATAAAATTAATTTATGAAACTAAAATTTAAAATTAACTTCAAATGAAAACAAACTGTATTTAAATCTATTTAATAAAACTGACAGCATTAAATTAAGAAGCTATATTAATTAAAGAAACAATATTAAAAAACAAATAAGTGCTAGATGAGATGGTTAAGGCATTGGGTTCTCACCCTTGTGGTCAAGAGTTCGAAACTAGTGGTAGACATTTTTTTGATATTTAAATTTTGGAGTTCAAATTTATAATCTAATATCACTTAGTGAATCAGTAGATATCTATTAAAATAAAGGTATTCATAACCAAACACCCAATTCGGGGTCTGATCATAGATCACAAAAATAAACAGACTATCACAAACCCAAATACCCAGTCCAGGGCTGCTGATCAAGATATACAGTAACAAGAATACTAGAAAAAATCTATAATAGCAAATTGCAATAACAGACTAGCAAATGATATATACTAACGCATCACATTCAAACAATTCAGTAAAATAAAATAGCAACAAAATCACAAAAGCATATTATTTTAAAAAGTTCAGCAGCTAAATAGAAACCTACAGCCTCTTACTTCATTACTTTAACTGATAAATTTTATAAGCTAAAATCAAAGCAAAATCAACAAACCTAAACTTTTAATCAGCAAACTAAGAAACAAATGACATCTTAAACAAATATAACATCAATCTAGGATTACCACTGCACAAGCATCAGCAGGTCTGCAAGTTCGAAGCTATTTTATCAGATTGATAAAAGCAGATTCATTCAAAAATACTCGACATAAACAATTCTAACATACACATACGATATAAATCAAATACATCAAACTTAGCAGATCACAAATATCAATTAATACTAAAATTCGTAAAGAAAATAAAACGAGTTTAACCAGCTTTTGAAGAAAACCTTTGACGATGAAGGTTAGCGCTGAGCTACCTTGTCTTAACACGACCCTAACTCGATCAAACCACCATAATAAATATCACGATGAACCACCAACATATCGAACCCGTATCTTCAAACGACCCTAGTAGATTTCTTTCTCTTTTGTATTTATTCAGTAGGTATAAACACTCAAATCCCTATCTCTCATCTATCACTCAAATTAGCTATTAATTAAGCTAATTCAAATGATTCTCGGTTATAACAGCTTTTAAGTAATAGATTGCAAGAGTTTTCAGATAAAATATAAAACTGACATTAACAATTTATTCAAAACAGTAAATTGCCTTTTATTTCATTAAACTCGAAAATTACAATATTTAAAAGAAAATAATACAAATCTATCAAAACTAATCTACCATTATAACGTTAAAAATAAAAGAAGGGATAATTAAATTTATAGAAAATGGGGTTTATATAGAAAACCGGAGAGAGGTGGTCTTGATGTTGAAAATCAATCCTGGCCTTAGATCTTCTTATCTCTCTCTTCTCTTATCATCCACGGCTGAGACTCGTCCATAGTCACACGGATTGCCCTCGTGGCAATCTGTTGTGCTTCTTGATAGCTGATTAGACATGCTTTGATTGTTGGAATGGTGGGGATGATGTGTTCCAACCAATCAAATGCTAGGAAAAGGCCACGTCACTTTGATTCTTCCATCATCAAACCCCTATTTTCTTGGTATTTAATTTAAGGGGCGTGGGTTACGCGCCCTCATATATAAAAAATTCTTGATTATTAATCTAGGTTAGGGTTTGAAGGAGGGTCTGGTTATTTGGGTGAGGAAAGAGATCATGCATTGTTAGTAACGAAAGAAAATAAATTTGTGTGTGTGGTAAAATGGTTGACCAATTCGTTTATATGTTTTACTTTTAACCGTCCATGACTAGTTAACCAAAAATAGGTTTTTGAAGCCCAATATAAATGTCCCTTAGTCTCATTGATATTGAATTGGGCTTTTGTTATTGGACTTTGGACAAGTAAATCAACTTACTTAAGTTACAAATGGGCTTTCTGGCCCATTTAACGCAAGTAGGACCCACATGACAAAAATCCTTCAAAAACTTAAATCTTTGAACAAAATCGAACTTATTTTTCGGCTTCCTCGATTTTTCTTCAATCTCATGTCGTTTTCGCCGTTTTTCGTGAACTTGTTACCTACACACACGAAACAAACAAAACAATCATATACATGGCCATATTTATTCATTTAATGCATTTATTGTATGTTTATTATATAATTGATATGAGTAAAATCACTCATATCAATCTAGAATAGCTAGATTTTCTACAGGAATAGCTTCGATTGATTTGCTAGGGGAGTTAGGGTTCCTTGTGACAATCTACGTCGTATAAATACCTCGTATAAGTACTAAATAATCATCAAACAATCATGTAATCAAATTAAAACATATATATATAATCCAAGTTATATATATATATATATATATATATATATATTAAAATAACACTTCTCAGTCTGGCCTTGTCGGTAACTCGGGAATTCTTCGGCACCGTTATAGTCAAAAGATTTTTTAGACATTTTGAGAAAAATGTTTATAGTTAAAAGATTTTGAAATGTTTTATTCAAAACATTGGTTTTAAAAATATTTCGTTCTCTATAACGAGAGCTCTGATATCAAACTGTAACACCCCCAAATATTCATACTTTAGTTCAGCGGAAGAGTCGTTGGTGTTACAGGATATCACATTACTCAAATCATAGACAACGCTTAAAAATCGGGTCGTTTAATAATAAAGCATTTTCCATTCATAAATATCAAATTAAATGGTCCCAAGTCATATTATTTCATACAATTTTACAAATCATATGAATGGAAATTGTTATTTAAGTGCGGGCCATAAATTCTTGTCGTCTTCCCGAGAATTACCTTCAAGTTCCTGAGATAAAACATGTTAAAAAAAGGTCAACGAAAACGCCGAGTGAATTCATAGAGTTTAATAAAAACCATTAATATATCATCGGTATATAATTATTACCGAAAATCATTTTGTACAAATCTTTGTTGTAAATCATAGTATAGGCTTTTGCCTTCAAAACCAGTATACGAACCAATGTCGTAAAAACATCATACTATACGTTTTATAAAGTTGTATAGAGTTTAATAAAAAACGTTATATAATTCCAAAACACGAACATATTATCAGTAATAACACCCCGTATTGCTAGTCAAGCAATATATTGTACTTCAATGCGTATATTAGTATTTTCGTTATTGGATTATTATCAGCCGCATGACATTGCTACCTTACTATAACAAACAACGGGTAGTTAACCCGAAATTCATTTGCCCATCTAAAACAGCATGTCGTCACAATAATCACGCTTATATAAATCTTATCATACATAAATTTGCTTATCAATAAATGTGGCACGACGGGGATCAACCGTCAAGGCGCGAACTGGGGTGATCTTCCCCAAATAGTACTATTATATGCATAAACGTCTACCAAATCCTGGTAGTTCACAATTCATGATAATGGGACTTTTAGTGACATAACCTAACTATAATAATCCATTTAATTTCATTCATCGAGTCATATAATCATCCATCGGGTCATATAATCATTCGGGTCCACATCAATAAGCAAACAATCGGGACAATCTAGTTGGGCTAATAGTCCAATAAGGCTACTTTGGCCCGTTAATGTCCATAAGTTATGAAGCTCTGGTTTTATCGGTTTTTACTTGTAAGATGTACTTACATATCAGTAGATGAGTTATAAAAAGTTTACATTAGACGGGTCTGACCGTCTAAGTTTTATTTGATGAAAACGTTAATCTTTCGGTTTTAGTTGAAAAGACGTAAAACGTATATGTATAGTTTTATAACTTATAAAACATATCAATTTGTAATTTTATAAAATTTCACATTTACTTATCAAATTATATAACTTATTTATAAGTATTATATAACTTAGTGGGTTTTAGGTATGTATTTTATAATAGTACTCCTTGAGTGCTTATTTTATAATATATACTTTTATTTTCCAAATATGATCATGAAACTCACTTTCACCATTTTTACCATATCTTGAGTTCAATAAGGTGATAAAAGCTAAATTTTGGGCAGCACAAACTAAATAATATGTGCTACGATTAACTCCTGTTTAGCTACTGCTCATTCATCCTCTAAGTGTCTCTAATAATTTGTCCAAAACAGAATATACAGATTTGAACTTTAATAATGTTTTGATCATATCTCACTCAGTTTATGGACTCCATTGAGTGACCAACTCTTACATATGTAAAAGTCATATACCTTACTGTATATTAAATTATCCTAGTCATTGTAACAAGTTATCATATGGTTCTTTAATGTTTTATACAGCCTAAAATTTTAGTCAAGATTTTAACATCTTTACATGTAGATTTTAATCTTTTTAATCAAATCTATCAACACCAAATTCCCACATAATATTTTGATCATCATTCATCATCATATACATATACATAAATGAAGAAAATACAAGATTACATATTCAAAATAACAAGATGATAGGAAGAGATTGATCCCTATACCAATCAAGATGATGAAAAGATGAGATTTTGATGAACAAGGCTTGGTTCTTGTTACCAAATCTTCAACTTTAGCAAGACAACTTCTTGGGTCCTTCAAATGGATGAACACCTCCATGAAATCAGCCCTTGAACCTCATGAAAATACCTTTTCATAGGTTAAGATCACCTCCAATCTTCATGTCTTCAAAAGGCTTTCATCTTGTGCAAGTTTATCACAAGATTTATGGTTGAATCTTGATCAAATGGGTGGTTTATGGGTGGTGGTGGACGGCACAAGGAGAGTTGAGAGAGAGATTGGTAGTTGTTTTGCATGTATGTGAAATGGTTTCAAGGTTTAGCTAGTTTATGTTAGCTTGTTAGTGGTTTTGGTCAAAATGAGAGGACAAGTGTCCTACAATCTCATGTTAGCTTGCCACCAAAGGGTGGTGTAGCTAGTTTGGCCGCCACTTGTTATGGGGGTGGGAAAGTGTAAACTTGTCTCATCCCCATTAATTTACGGGTACTCCTCGATTCTAGTTTCCTCGATTACGTGCCCTCGGGTAGATTTACGAAAAACGTTTTTATAAATTATGAATCAACGGCACAAAACGAATCTAATAAAAATTGTCTCATAAAAACGGAGTTCAAAAACGTAAATACGTATGCCTAGGGTTTCCGGTTTAATCGTAAAAGACGCTAAATTATGCACGTAAGTCCTAATCTCTTCTCGTAAATTTGTGAGTTTATGAACCAACACAAATTTAAAATTCCCAAAATAATATTCAAGGATAAATTTATTTCCTGAAATGTCGGACTGTCACCAAAACGGTGTATGTAAACATAAGCACGTAATGTAGAGTCCTCCGGTTTAGACGTAGTCGATGCTACTTTAAGACAAAAACCCCAATTTCTTCCCAAAAATGAGTGAGTTCATAGTATAACATTAAAGTAATGATTTAAAATAATACTTGAGAATAAAATATCGACCATAAATTGACAGATTGTCACAATAATCAACTGAGGTTTAACATCAACTGGTGTGGATGGCTATGGTTCAATCCATATGAGAAAGCATGTGACTAAGTATGGGTGATTCTGGTTCGATCCATACTTGTCAAAATTTTATGAGAACTGCCATGTATAGAAATTTACAATCTGGGACTAAATATGGTTGGCTGTAGTTCAATCCATACTTGTCAAAATTTATAAAATGTCATGATATGACAAAGGTGAACATCTTTGGATCGGTTCATAACCAACTTTCGGCTGAAAAGCATGAAATTTGACCCGAGAAATGGTGAACGCATATGGGTCAGTTCACCTAATAACATTTGACTGAAAACATGAATCTGTCATGAGTAAGGGTAAACGCCTATAGGTCGGTTCACCAATACAAAGTCTGTACGTGCAAGGGTGAACGCCCATGGGTCGGTTCACCAAAAAAGAAAATTCGCAGAAAAGCACATGCGACTAAATAGGCCAGTCCTGTACCAACTTTTTACTTAGTAAAAATTTTAAGAAAACTGACTGATAAATGAAGAAATCTGACTGATAAATGTATGAGAAACATGAAAGATAACAATGCCAAAATCTGAGAAGTTCCTGGTGACTACCCACTAGTCACAAGTCAAGTTTTAGAGCCTACAGGTCGAACCTTGCTCTCTGATATCAAAATTGTAACACCCTACTTGGATAAGTGGACCGTTATGTTAATCCCAAAGTTAGATCGATTTAGCTTGTGTAAACGAGATTAAATCAAGTTAAACACGTAGAGAAGCTTTGTTGTATATGAAACAATTCAAGTATTATGCGGAATTAATACTCAAATAATAACACACAAACAAGATAAACCAAACTTTCACTTTGATTGATAAATCGAACTTGCGTACAATGAAAGTGTAAAACGTATGTTAAACTAAAACCTAAAGGCCTCTTTTTATAGATTAAGGAACCTTGTAGAAGAGTCTACGTATCAGCTATTCTTGGTAAAGAAAAACATAGAAAATACATTGTCGTATATATCTTTACTAAAAACATAAAACGTGTAGACTAACTCTTCTATCAGTGTTTGACTTCTTCTTATCAATGCTTGACTTCTTCCTATCAACGCTTGTCCTGTCAAAGCTTGATTTCTTCTTATCAACGTCCAAATTTCTCTTGTCAGCGTCCAAGTGTTTTGGCTACATTTTATTCCCAACAATCCTCCCCTAAACTTGATATCTACTCTAGTAATCAAGTTTTTGAATAAAAACTAAGAATTAGGAGGATTCTTACAAATCTTATCAAATTAGAAATAATAAATCTAATCAAATCTTTCACCACGTCACTTGAATAGTCTATCTCCATCTGTGTTGTCATCATTTTCTTCAAAACTTCTTTGGACATAGGATACTCAACATCCACAAGAAGATACTTAGAAAACTTTATAGTACTCAAATGATACACACCAACTACTGAATATAGACGCCATTGAAGTCCACTGATATCATCATCAAGATCCTTCCAAACAGGATATTCTTCATCTGGTGCACACATTTTCTTGAATGTTGACCAGATCTTTGTTCCATTGACTGAAGTAGGTGCTTCAGTCTCATACTTGGCCTGCAGTAACCTCTAAAGGTCTGCCAAGTCTTCCCTATCCAAGCTTGCAAACAAAGACATAAGAGTAGTAAAAGTAAGTACCTCTTTCCCATATCTGCCAATCATCCAGAACCCACTTGCATCTTCTTAATAGCTAACTATAGGGTTTCTGGAATCATTAGGTAATACTTCCACCATATGTGAAACTTCCAAGGATGATAGCTTAATACTCCTTCTAATAATAGCTTCACTAGGATTCAATCTATCCATATTTCCTTGGAACTCAAGTGGAACTCCCTTCTTCTTAGGTCTTGGTACATTTAAAGCTTGTTGAATCTGCATCTCTTCTACAAGCTCTTCCTTTCTTTCATCTGAAAGAAGTCTGATAGTGTTCATTTCTTGCACTTTTGCCCAAATAGGATAAGCTTTATACTCCAATTCATCAAAGGACAATCCCTGCAACTTCTGAAAAGTCCAACCTCCTTGATGACATCTAAGCAACATATAATAAAGCTCCCTTCTATCCCTCTTAGATTGTGAGAAAACTTTGTTGGCCTTATACTTTAGGATTACCTGACAATCCCTTTGAATCCTGAGAAGAATCTCCAATCCTCAAATCTGATCTGATAAACACATATCTGGATTCTCCATAATATTATTCTCCCATGCAAAGTACATCTGGGCAACTTCTGGCATATCATAATCCACCTTCATCTTCAATTCTGCAAGTTTTTCTCTTGCCAACACATCACCATATTCATGTCTTTCTGGTTCTTCAATAGTCATAACACTTGAATCTGTACTCTCATCATCACTGCTTCTCTTACTCTGAATAGTGATAAGTGTGTAAACACCCATCCTTTTACCACTTAATTCGGGCTAAAACGAGACCAAAACACGTATTTAATATCATTTGTTTGGAATTATGCGTGGTTTTTGTGTGTATTGTGTTTTCAGAGCTAACCGGATAAATATTAAAGAAAACATGGGATTGCACGGGTTTTATCAAGGAAAAAGACTCAAGATAAAGTCTATTGTCCAAGAGATGCAAAAGATTTGAAGTCACTGGGCCTATTCGAAGATTTATCGAAGAAAAGGACTAAAGACGGAAGATTTTCATAAGTCGAAGAAACTCAAGTCTATTTAACGAAGAAATTAAAAGACGAGTTGAATTTAATCGACGACAAATCCCGAATCAGAATCGAAAACGTCAACTTTTCTGAAAAGACGAGAAGACAAGAAGAAAGGGAGAAAGCCCACTCACCAACCAACCACTAGGACTATAAATAGACTTTTCCTTCACACAATTAGGGAGTGAGTTCATTTTTTTCTTTTTCCAGTTCTTAGGTTCGGTTCATCACAAACACCATTAGGGTGTTTGGTGATTTTCATCTTTTTCTTTTAATCTTGTAACTCTTAATCATTACTCTTGTTATTTTTACATTAATCTATCAATTCCATCTTTTCATTCATCTTGTTCTTCATCATCATCTATTGCAAGTTCTAAAGTTTTTATTTGATTCTAGTTTGATCTTGAAAAGTTGTTGATTTAGTGTTTTTATTGGTGGGATTTATTACTTATGGTATTAAAATGATTTGTGTTTGATTTGGTAAAACCTTTTTGAGTAATTGGTTCGATTTTGATTAAAATTCGTATGCCCTGTTTCGTGTCTGCTGTTACTGTTCTTAAACCCAGGAATATTCTGAATATACAAGTTTTTCCGAATAGCACTCATTTATTTTCCCTTACTCGGAATATTGTTAATATTCCGCATAGACCATATTTTCCGCATAAAGATAATTTTTCCGCATAGCCTTATTTTCCGCATAGTGTTTTTATTCAGAATAGCTTGATTTTTCCGCATAGGCAATATTATTCCGCATAACACAATTTTTCCGAATAGGACATCTTTCCGCATAGGTGTGTTTTTCCGCATAGTGTATGTTTTCCGAATAGGCAACACTTTCCGAATAAGCTGACTTTCCGAATAGCATTAACTTTCCGCATAGTCCGAGCTTTCCGAATAGTCTTAACTTTCCGCATAGACCATCTTTCCGCATAGGGTATATTTTTCCGAATAGGACATTTATTCCGAATAGAATATTGCTTTCCGCATATTGTTTGTTTTCCGAATAGGGTATTTTCTGCTAGGGTATTTTTCATTTACTGGTTGATTTAAAGTTTAGCTTACTTTTTAATAGAATAGAAAACCAACTCCTTTGTGTCACCAAGAACAAATCATTCCACTTTAAACTGAGATCAATTCGAGAGGATATCGAGAGAAATTGAACCTAGCAAAATCATTGTATCAAATGGCGCCGCTGCCGGCTCTTCTCGTTAAGATCAAAATTTTTTGTGAGAACTTGGATTTTGGGATCCGTTCCCCGTGAACGTTACTTTTTCACAGAAATTTTCAAAAAAATCCTAAAAAATATAAAATTTTCAAAAATACAAAAAAAATTAAAAAACATAAAAACCAAAAATATTTTTGCTTTGCTTTTCTTTGTTCGTTCTTTTGCAGGTGTATGCGCACTCGATCCACGTCATATCAAGAGCCCGAGCCTCTCGATCACTTAGACATGGCCGGTGTACCACCTCCAAACAATAATAACAACAACAACCCACCTTTCAACAACATGAACAATAACAACAACAATGAGCCCCTTCCGGATAATCGCCCAATGATTGAATTGCTGCAAGCTCATGTAGATGGCAACACGGATCCAATTGTCATACCTCCAATTGCCGCCAACAATTTCGAGCTAAAGTCAGGCTTTATCCAGATGGTCTCTGCTCAACCATTCTTGGGACGAACCATTGATGATCCACACGACCACATTAAGAGATTTCTACAACTCACCAACACGGTCAAGTTCAATGGGGTTCCACAAGAAGTTATAAGGTTACAACTTTTTCCCTTTTCTTTAGAGGGACAAGCCCGGCATTGGCTTGCTAAGGAACCGCCACAGAGTATTCTCTCGTGGACGGATTTGGAAACAAAGTTTATAAATTACTTTTTTCCACCCTCTCGTACTACCGCTTTGCGGAATGAGATTATAAACTTTGAACAAAAGTACGATGAGTCGTTCAGTGAATCTTGGGATCGTTTCAAAGATCTTTTAAGAAAATGCCCACAACATGGTTTTACCAAAGTACATCAAATCAATACTTTTTATAATGGTTTAAGCATGAGTGATCAAGATTCACTGAATAGTGCCTCGGGGGGTAATTTATTGGCTAAGACTTCCAATGCTGCTTGGGACATCATTGAGAATAAATCTCGTGTGCAAACCAAGAGTGTTCGGACCAATGTTGCTAGTGCTAGCACTAATGACAGCGACAAGCGATTAGACAAAATCACTACGCTTCTTGAATCGCTTGTCACCCACACCGTCAGCAACAACAACAGCAACAACGCCAAAAACGCTCAAGTGAACGCTGTCAGCCAACCTTGTGAGATATGCGGTGGTCCTCACTCTTACACAACTTGTACCGCCACCCAAGATTACCCTGCTGAGAATGTGAATGCGGCATATGGCACCTATCAACAACCTGCTTATCAAGCTAGACCCCAAGGTGACCGTAACTTGCTAAGCTACCGCAGCAACAACTATCTTTCACCACCTGGTTTCCCTCCTGCCAACCCAAACCAACAACAAAACCTTAATCGCCCAAATCAACAACAACAACAACCTCGACAACCATACATCCCACCTCACAAGCAGCAACAACCGCCTCAACGTAACAATCAAGTCTACCAACAACCTGCTTACCAACCACCCGCATACAATGCTCCTCCCAACCAACCCACCGCTCTTCACCAAGAAGTGGAAACTTATATGAGGACTAACGATGCGATAGTGGGAAATCTTCAGAGAGAGGTGCTCAACCTGAAAGCAGACTTGGTCAAGCAAGGAAACGATTTGAGAGCAGATATGAGAAATACGTTGGATAGCCAAACTAATGATCTGAGGAACATGATGGCTAGTTTCTTCCAAAGTAGTCAACCCTCTTCTTCGGGTACTCTTCCGAGTAACACCGTTGCGAACCCAAGAGGGGAGATGAAAGCAATCACCACTCGAATTGGCAAAGGTACCAAGGAACCCGAGCTTCCTATACCTCCCACGGTGGTTGTGACTAAGGAGAACGAGTCGTCTGCTCCTATTCCTCATCCTTCTCCTTCCCCAATTTCTCCACCTCTTCCTTCTACCCCTCCTCCACCCGTGGTTGTGAGTGACCCTATTTCTCTAAAGCCTTCCTCTTCTTCCAATATACCTTATCCTTCAAGGTTGAGGAAAGAGAAGCAAAAGAGCAAGGATGATATTCAGGTTTCGAATTTCCTTAAAATGTTCAAACAACTGAATTTCAATATCTCCTTCGCTGAGGCTCTCGCTCACATGCCCAAGTATGCCAAAATGTTTAAAGATCTTCTGAGCGACAAGGAAAAGCTCCTCGATATCGCCAACACCCAACTTAATGAGAACTGCTCTGCAGTGCTCTTAAGGAAATTGCCAACAAAGCTTAGTGATCCGGGTCGTTTCTTAATCCCTTGCAATTTCCCGGGAGTAGAGAATTGCATGGCCCTAGCCGATCTAGGTGCCAGTATTAATCTCATGCCTCTAAGTTTTTGGAAGCAATTATCTCTCCCAGAGCTAGTCCCCACCAAAATGACTCTGGAATTAGCTAACCGTACGGTTGCTTATCCAGTGGGGATAGCCGAAGACGTCATTGTAGGAGTCGACAAATTCACCTTCCCTGCTGATTTTGTTGTCGTCGACTACGAGATGGACCCCCGTGTGCCACTCATTGTTGGTCGTCCATTCTTGAGGACCGGTCGCACTCTCATTGATGTTGAAGCCGGCAAGCTTATCATGAGAGTGTGTGACGATAAAGTAGTCTTCAACATGGGAAAGCTTTCTAAACAG
This sequence comes from Glebionis coronaria, assembly GCA_025667525.1. Lineage (NCBI taxonomy): Eukaryota > Viridiplantae > Streptophyta > Magnoliopsida > Asterales > Asteraceae > Glebionis > Glebionis coronaria. Next base: position 281,380,287 of record CM046881.1, read on the forward strand.
CCTTATTCTTACGAGAGTGTTAATTGTATTGACGTTCTTGATGAGGCTTGTGAAGAACACTTCAAGGATGCTTGTAAAAATATTCCTACCTCTCTTCCCAATGTTGAGACCGTTTCCTCTATCGACTCATCACTATCTCTATTTGGAGAAAGTGATTTCCTTTGGAAAGATTTGGAAGCCACCTTGGAAGATGTGAAGCAAGACAATGACGATTCTACTGCCAATTGGGATGACGATCTCAGTTTCATTGCAAACCTCCTCAGAGAAGACAATCCTTCCCCTCCATCTCCCACTGTTATTGCTATCGAGACTCCGACTTCGAATACACCTCAAGTCGAAAATCCTCCGGATTTGGAACTTAAGGAGTTGCCACCCCATCTTGAGTATGTATTCCTCGAAGAAGAGAAGAAGTCGCCAGTCATCATTGCTAAGGATTTGAAAGATGAAGAGAAAGCCCGACTTGTCGCTGTGTTGAAAGATCATAAGAAGGCTATCGCTTGGAAGATTTCGGATATTCGTGGCATTGATCCTCACTTCTGCACACACAAAATTCTCATGGAGGACGACTTTAAGCCCACAATTCAAAGCCAACGAAGGGTGAATCCAAAAATCTATGAAGTCATCAAAACAGAGGTTCTCAAACTTCTTGATGCGGGTATGATTTATCCTATTTCGTATTCACCATGGGTTAGTCCAATCCACTGTGTGCCCAAGAAGGGCGGAATAACCGTTGTTCCCAACGAACACAACGAGTTAATTCCCACTCGTCTCGTTACTGGGTGGAGAGTTTGTATAGACTACCGCAAACTCAATGATGCCACGAGAAAGGATCATTTCCCTCTACCTTTTATGGACCAAATGCTTGAACGATTAGCTGGTAATGAATATTACTGCTTTCTTGATGGTTTCTCGGATTATTTCCAAATACCCATCGATCCCCAAGATCAAGAGAAGACTACATTCACTTGTCCCTATGGCACATTTGCTTACAAAAGAATGCCTTTTGGCTTATGTAATGCGCCCGGGACTTTCCAAAGGTGTATGTTAGCTATCTTCCATGACATGGTTGAACAAACCATGGAAGTCTTCATGGATGATTTCTCAGTCTTCGGGGATTCCTTCTCTTCTTGCCTTGCCAATTTGGAACGTATGCTAAAGAGGTGCGAAGACACTCGCCTAGTTCTGAATTGGGAAAATGCCATTTTATGGTAAAAGAAGGCGTCGTGCTTGGACATAAGATCTCGAAAGCCGGTCTTGAAGTAGACCGTGCTAAAGTCGATGTTATCGCAAAGTTGCCTCCACCTTCAACCGTGAAGGGTGTGAGAAGTTTTCTGGGTCATGCGGGCTTCTATCGTCGATTCATCAAAGATTTTTCTCAAATCGCTCGCCCGATGACCCACCTCTTGGAAAAAGATACTCCTTTTATCTTCTCCAAAGAGTGCCTTGAAGCCTTCAACTCGCTTAAGGATAAGCTAACTAAGGCACCCGTCTTGGTTACCCCTAATTGGGAGCTTCCCTTTGAGTTGATGTGCGATGCTAGTGATTTTGCTATTGGAGCGGTTCTTGGACAAAGAGTGAACAAACACTTCCAACCGATCCATTACGCTAGCAAGACAATGACGGGGGCACAATTGCATTATACGACAACCGAAAAAGAGCTTTTAGCTGTTGTCTATGCCTTTGAAAAATTCCGCCCCTATCTTGTCCTTTCTACTACAATTGTGTACACCGATCATTCCGCGCTGAAGTACTTGTTGACAAAGCAAGATTCCAAACCAAGACTTCTTCGCTGGGTTTTGCTGCTCCAGGAATTTAAAATAGAAATTCGCGATAAAAAAGGAGCAGAAAACTTAGCCGCGGATCATCTCAGCAGACTTGAGGATCCATACCAAGGGGATCATCCGAACAAAGAAATCAATGATTCTTTTCCCTTGGAGACCTTAATGTCTATAAACTCGAAGCCGAATGAAACCCCGTGGTTTGCGGACTTTGCAAACTACTTGGCGGGTGGAATTCTCAAGGAAGGGTTGACGTCCCAACAAAAGAAGAAGTTCTTGACCGACATTAAGACTTACTTTTGGGGCGACCCTTACCTATTCAAACAATGTGCCGACCTGATTATCCGCCGATGTGTTGACGGACCGGCAGCGTCTGAAATCCTTGATGCTTGCCACAAAGGACCCACCGGTGGTCACTTTGGTCCTAACTACACCGCAAAGAAAGTGTTTGATTCGGGATTTTATTGGCCCTCCATATACCGTGACGCTCACGATATGGTAAAACGATGTGATGTTTGCCAAAAGCAAGGCAAAATCACACATAAAGACGAGATGCCTCAGAATTTCATTCAAGAGTGTGAAATTTTTGATGTTTGGGGTATCGACTTTATGGGGCCATTCCCTTCTTCTAAAGGAAACAAATACATCCTTGTAGCCGTTGACTATGTTTCAATGTGGGTTGAAGCCAAAGCTTTACCTACTAATGACGCAAGGGTGGTTTGTAACTTTTTGAAAGCTCTTTTCGCTAGATTCGGTGTGCCTCGCGCCATTATTAGTGATCGTGGGACTCATTTCTGCAATGACCAATTTGCTAGAGTCATGGCTAAGTACGGTGTAAACCATCGTCTTTCCACATCCTACCCCCCACAAACTAATGGCCAGGCTGAAATATCCAACCGAGGACTTAAGCGAATTCTTGAAAGGACCGTGGGAGAGCATCGTGCCGCATGGGCTGATAAACTTGATGATGCTTTGTGGGCTTTTCGTACTGCTTACAAGACCCCGATCGGCTGTACGCCTTATCGTCTTGTGTACGGGAAAGCGTGCCACCTCCCCATTGAGTTGGAGCACAAGGCTTATTGGACCTTGAAGTGGGCCAATTTTGATATCAACAAAGCCGGTGACCTACGCAAGATCCAACTCAATGAGCTCAATGAACTTCGGAATGAGGCTTATGAAAATTCTTTGATCTATAAGGAACGAACTAAGCTCATTCACGACTCCAAGATCAAAAACCGAGAGTTCCATGTTGGAGACAAAGTCTTACTTTTTAACTCTCGGTTGAAAATCTTTTCGGGCAAGCTTAAATCTCGTTGGTCCGGCCCATTTACCATCGCCCAAATTTTTCCATATGGTACTCTCGAGCTCGCTCAACCTAATGGACCAAATTTTAAGGTGAATGGCCAACGAGTGAAGTTGTACTTTGGTGAGGACACCTCTCACGAGGTGATTCCATCCCTCACCACGTTCCCCATGAACTAATTTTGGGTCGAGTCAGGCTCGTGACTCGGTTATCAAAAACAAGCGCTCCTCGGGAGGCAGCCCGAGTATCTATCCCTTTAACCCCCTAAGTGTAGGGGAGGACCTATTTTGGTCATTTGTGTTTGTGTGGTGATGTGATTACAGGGATAACTGCACTCTTGGAATCTTTGAAGAACCGTGCTCCTGTGTTATCCGAAATCCGGTTCTATCTCTCAACTATCGTGATTCAATTTTCTTCATACTCACATTTGAAATTGATCACGTTAGTCGTCTCTTCCTTAACTTGAGTTAACCAATGTGCACAATGTCATAAATGTAGGGGGGACTTTTCCCACATGCTTAAACATTGAGGACAATGTTTATCTTAAGTGTAGGGGGGACTTCTATCGAAGTTTTAAGTGGACTTTTCCATGAAAATGCCTTCATTTAACCGGAAAATCCTATTTTTCAACATTTTTCAAAATTTTTATTAACTTTGGCCAATTAGTTGTAAATTTTTATATTCCGCAATAAAGTCAAAAAATATTAAGAAAGTGGTGTAGCTGGTTTAGAAATCTTTGACATATTAGGCCCGTTGCGTTTATTTTGACTCAACCCGAATAAACTTATCCAAGTTTATTCTAGATAGTATCCTTAACCATGTAGACCTTAATCGGTTTATTAGGCTAAGTATCCACGAGTCTCATTACTTGAGATTTTAAATTGTGGAGGACGAGAAACGATAGAGTCAATTATAAGTCGGTATTCTTGCGCAAGCTCACTTGGTGTAATTATTTGCCTATTCTCCCATCACTTGCTAATAATTTATCTGCAATAAGTAAGGTCGTACAATTTGAAAAGTTACTTAGCTTCTAGCCCAAGATCGTTTAAAAGTTGCTCGGTAATGATAAGAGTTCATAGCCAAGGCATAACTTATGAAGCGGGGCGCGAAGATTGGCGAGTCCGAAAAGGCCCTAACAAGGCATGAGGATTCAATTTTATTGCTGAAGATCCAAAGTGATGTGAAAAGCATTATTCCTAAAGTCTATATGAAGGATCAAGACTCACGACGAAAAGCAATCAACTCCCATAAAGATCATGGAGAAGTCTATCCGAAAAGACCCTAACAAGGTATGAGGATAAATAGATCCAAGTCCGAAAAGGAGGCGGATCGTTGTATCTCAAAATCCCAATTAGAGATTGAAGAAATAATCATGAAGTCGTGGTCAACAAAGTTGGAGTACCCCTCAAAAGTCTCCAAGTGAAGAAACTCTATTATGATGAGAAGACCATTATCTCAAGAACGTCTCTCGAAGATATGAAGTATGAAGTACATGCCAAATATCGGCCCGAGAAAGGTCTCAAATCGTGAACCAAGTTATGCCAAGATATGAACTTTTTGATATCCCGAGAAGCAGTTTTAAGAGATTTTGTCCTTTAGCTAACTATTGATCAAATCGTCCTACTTTGCTTTCTGCCTAAATAAACTATCGAAATAAGTCCAAAAATGCATCTTCATGATCATTCTAAGACAAAAATAAAATATAAGAGATACACCTAGAATAAGGGAGTTTAAGCATTTAATTAAGCCATGTGTGTAAGTGTTTGAATTGCTAACTTATAATAACAATGATCTCGTTTTCAAGCTTAGTTTGGGGAACGTGAAACTTGAGGGTGATAAATCTTCGCAACACCAAAGCCCTAATGTAAGTCCTTGATTTCTTTACAAGTTATTTCCATCCTTTTGTTTATTTTAAAGTTTTAAAGTTCTCTTAGTAATTTAATTGTTATTTAGTAGTATTTGAATAAGGCCAAGGTTGATTAATTATGAGAAAATTGTAAAATTGCTTTATCACTAAGCATTGCATGAGGGCATGGCAATGGTTAAGTGTAGGGGATTTGATAAGTGTGTAAACACCCATCCTTTTACCACTTAATTCGGGCTAAAACGAGACCAAAACACGTATTTAATATCATTTGTTTGGAATTATGCGTGGTTTTTGTGTTTATTGTGTTTTCAGAGCTAACCGGTAAATATTAAAGAAAACATGGGATTGCACGGGTTTTATCAAGGAAAAAGACTCAAGATAAAGTCTATTGTCCAAGAGATGCAAAAGATTTGAAGTCACTGGGCCTATTCGAAGATTTATCGAAGAAAAGGACTAAAGACGGAAGATTTTCATAAGTCGAAGAAACTCAAGTCTATTTAACGAAGAAATTAAAAGACGAGTTGAATTTAATCGACGACAAATCCCGAATCAGAATCGAAAACATCAACATTTCTGAAAAGACGAGAAGACAAGAAGAAAGGGAGAAAGCCCACTCACCAACCAACCACTAGGACTATAAATAGACTTTTCCTTCACACAATTAGGGAGTGAGTTCATTTTTTTCTTTTTCCAGTTCTTAGGTTCGGTTCATCACAAACACCATTAGGGTGTTTGGTGATTTTCATCTTTTTCTTTTAATCTTGTAACTCTTAATCATTACTCTTGTTATTTTTACATTAATCTATCAATTCCATCTTTTCATTCATCTTGTTCTTCATCATCATCTATTGCAAGTTCTAAAGTTTTTATTTGATTCTAGTTTGATCTTGAAAAGTTGTTGATTTAGTGTTTTTATTGGTAGGATTTATTACTTATGGTATTAAAATGATTTGTGTTTGATTTGGTAAAACCTTTTTGAGTAATTGGTTCGATTTTGATTAAAATTCGTATGCCCTGTTTCGTGTCTGCTGTTACTGTTCTTAAACCCAGGAATATTCCGAATATACAAGTTTTTCCGAATAGCACTCATTTATTTTCCCTTACTCGGAATATTGTTAATATTCTGCATAGACCATATTTTCCGCATAAAGATAACTTTTCCGCATAGCCTTATTTTCCGCATAGTGTTTTTATTCAGAATAGCTTGATTTTTCCGCATAGGCAATATTATTCCGCATAACACAATTTTTCCGAATAGGACATCTTTCCGCATAGGTGTGTTTTTCCGCATAGTGTATGTTTTCCGAATAGGCAACACTTTCCGAATAAGCTGACTTTCCGAATAGCATTAACTTTCCGCATAGTCCGAGCTTTCCGAATAGTCTTAACTTTCCGCATAGACCATCTTTCCGCATAGGGTATATTTTTCCGAATAGGACATTTATTCCGAATAGAATATTGCTTTCCGTATATTGTTTGTTTTCCGAATAGGGTATTTTCTGCTAGGGTATTTTTCATTTACTGGTTGATTTAAAGTTTAGCTTACTTTTTAATAGAATAGAAAACCAACTCATTTGTGTCACCAAGAACAAATCATTCCACTTTAAACTGAGATCAATTCCAGAGGATATCGAGAGAAATTGAACCTAGCAAAATCATTGTATCAAATAGCAATTTCCTCCACCCTATCTTCTTTCTCAAGTTGTGCAACCAACATGGAATCAAATTTTACTTGGACTGCATCCTTGGGAACCACTGTTTCTACCATAATTCCTTTACCCTTATCTAATGTATCAATGATGGGTAAAGATGATGATGGTACCTGTGAAGACACTTCCTTGATGATAGCTAATGATTGGAATACATCAACCATACCTACAGGTCTATCAACGTCTAAAACCTGTGTGTCAACGCCCAACTTACTCCTATCAGCGCTTGGCTTGTCAGCGTCAAAAATCTGCTTGTCAACGCTCACCTTACTCTTGTCAACGCTTCTTGTGAACTGCTCCGTATCTCAGTAAAAGATAAATTCAAATTCGTAGGGGTAACCAATGAAACATCAAAACCTGGTTGCCTCTTCAAATCTGTTAGAGCTTCAGCTACACCCAAAGATTCTCCTTCATTTGAGCCTTTGTCACTCAAATTAACTGGCTCAGTAGCAGCTTCCTCCCCTTTGTAAGAATCCTCCCCTGATGAAAGGACTCTTGTCTGCCTTCTCCTATTCTCAGCAGTTTCCAAAACAACAATCGTCTCCCTGAATTGCTTGAGTTCAAGGCCTTGGGTAGAGACAGTATGTACAAGGTATGCATTTTGCTTTTACAAGCTAATGCAGACAGCCGTTAATTCCAACAATGTATAGGGTTCCAATCTGCCCTCCTCTAGAATGGGTATGTGACCACCCAAAATAGAGTCATGGGGCATGGATGGGGTCTTAATGATGTTAGGACTGGCTTGGCCTGCTTCTAAGCTAGTACCAATAGTCCTAGCCCCACCCATGTCACCAACCACACTTGTGGTGGTGGTTCTCTCTGCAACATGGCTAGGACCACCAGAGGAGAACAGTCCAATGGTCCTTTGTCGTTTTTCCATCCTAAAGTCTGGGGTGAAGAAGATGATGTGGATTGGGTTGTATTTTGAAGGTTAAGGGGTGTTTGGGTATGTTGTAGTAGGGTGTCAATGTTTGTATTTGAAGTGTCGACGCCAACATTTAACGTGTCAGCGTTGAAGGGATCTTGGTCAAGTTCCATATGTTGAGGTGATGGTGATGGTTCAGGTAATGGGTCAAGTTGTGGTAGTGGGTCAGGTTGAGGTTGTGGTGCTGCAATGACAGCAAGCATGGCTTGGGTAAGAGGTAAGTCTCTGTGAGGGGGTGAATTCATCTTTCCAAAAATCGCTTTTTTTTGCACAGGGATCGTATAAAAATCATCATGATCCCTGGTGCAATACCTTTGTTCATCAAAAACCATTTGTAAAAATCTTGGATAAGCCAGAGTCATCTTGCTACCCTTGTTTTTACACATGCCATCAAAAATCATGTTAGAAAAATTATATTTTTGCCCTGTAGCAATACACACAATGGCATTACCAACTGATCTGTTAATTTCATTATGTGTAGTAAATTTGGGACTTAAACATTGAAGGATGACATGTATTAAGTACTTCCAAGCTGGGGGAAATTCATGTTTTGAATATTTATTTAAAGATCCCTCTTTAGGGAAAGGATAACCCAAAGTTTGAAGCCCTTGTTCTAGCTCACCAATGGGTAGCGTGGTTATACCATCTGCATCATTAAGATGCAAAGCCTGGCAAACCAAGGCTTCAGTAACCACCCATGAACGCTCATGGACTGTAGCAGTCAATGTAGTCACATTATTAATCGTTGAGGAAGTGACAGTATTCCAAAACTGCTTAATATGAGTGACAGGGACAAGAGGAGCATGAGAAAGTGCATACCGTATAGGGGATGCATTTAAATATGCCACCATCTGAGTATATTGAGGAAACAGAGTATCATCAGCCTCCAAATAGGCAACCATGTTATGCTCATTTGTGAATCCCAATACCAAATCCCTCGGTTTAAATGTAGGAGCCATTGATGTAGAAAGCTGTGTGAAAGATTATGAAAGATGAATGTATGTAAAGTTTGAGCTAGACAAGAATAAGTAGTTACCCTGTTTCAAAATAATGAGCCAAATATATAGGAGAGGTAGGCACATGTGATTGGTAAAAAAATTAGGCAGTTATTTTCAAAATATAATGATGAAAATTTTGAAAAGAAAATAACTTATCTTGTTCATTAATAAAAAGTTACCAACTCCCAAAATTACGGCCCCAATTTTTGTCAAAAATAACAACTGGGTAGGACCCAATGCGTGTCAACGGTAAAAAATAACCTACCAACGCCCAACGGCTATATTCTTGTCAACGTTGGAAAAAGCCATGTCAACGTCTAAATTGGTCCTAACAACGTTTGGAAATAAATCTGTCAACGTCCAAAAATAAAAATAATAAAAATGAAAAAGGACTTTAACAAAGTGATTTATCCTAGTGAAGATAACCTATAAACTGCAATTTACTATAAGGTGGCAAGCACTGTCCAATCATGCACACTTGCTTAAGCAAGATTGACAGAACAGTCCTCAAGTGTCCCTTGCTAACCAAAGTACTTAACAGTGAAGTTATCTCATAAAATCCTTTGTAACTTCCCAAGTAAGCCCAATAAAAATCATACCCAAGTCTCCCAACAGACCACATCCAATTCTAGGCCAAAAAGTCTTGGCAGCATGCATAGTATATCAACTTTGCATGCTACAGTGCCTCATGAGTTAGTAAACTAATTCATACTCACCAGTGGACACAATCTAGAATTGTGATAAGAGTATTATATGAATACCTAAAAAGTCCTAAAGGGTTCCTAAACCTTCCCTTAAACTATGATACATAACTTGCCAAATAATATGCATGGAATAAAAATTTATGTCAAGATAGGAATATAAATATTCCAACCATCATCCATAAAATGAAACATGCTCCAATAATGATCCAAGAATCCGTAAGCCACTCTGTATCCAATTGTACATGCTAACAACGCCTGCATAATTAGATCAAAAACCACAAAACTAACATGTTGCTAACAACGTTAATTTAACACTTGTCAGCGTTAAAATAACCTTTGTCAGCGTTAGACAAATAAAGTGGAAAATCTAATTTTGTACAAAGACCAATAACAAATGCATATCATGTACATACTTTAACAATAAGTCCCCAAGACACATATTAAGTAAGATTGATCATTCCAATATTTGTTATCAAGTATTGAAATCTTCCAGTATCAAAAGGTTTAGTTAATAAATCAACCACATTTTCCTCTATGTCAACCTTATCTGGTTGTATTAAACCTTTTTTCAAAACAATATCTTATAAAATGGTGTCTAATTTCTATATGTTTTGTTTTAGAGTGATGTACAGGATTTTTAATAATGCATAAAGGACTGTTATTGTCTATAAAAATCTTGGTATGCATGAAATTATACCCATAATCCAACAGTTGGTTCTGAATCAATAAGACTTGTCCAAAACAAGCAGCTGCAGCAACATACTCTACTTCACTTGTAGAATTGGTCACCACTGTTTTTTTCTTGCATTGCCAAGATATCAACCTACTCCCAAGAAATTGGCATCCACCAGTTGTGGATTTCTATCAAATTTGTCACCACCATAATCACTGTCTAAATATGCAATAAGCTCCAATGGAGAATCTTTTGGATACCATAACCCCAAGTCTGGATAACACCTAAGATACCTAAAAATCCTTTTGTCATCATGAAGATGACACTCTTTGTGAGTCACTTGATGGCGTGCACATGCACACACAACAAACATAATGTCAGGTCTTGAAGCTGTGAGATACATCAATGAACCAATCATTGACCAATAATGCCTGACATCCACCTCTTTTCCATCTCCAACTTTTCCCCAAGGGTGTTCCCTTTCCATGGGTGTGCTAGCCCGTTTCTCATGTGGAGAAAAGCCAAACTTCTTCAAGATTTCTGCCACATATTTGTCTTGAGAGATGAAGATACCATTTTCTTTCTGCTGTACTTGTAACCCTAGAAAGAAGTTCATCTCCCCCATTGCACTCATCTTGAACTTGTCTGTCATGAGTTTGGAAAAGTCTTCACTCATCTTTGGACTAGAAGAGCCAAATATGATATCATTCACACAGACCTGTACAAGTAAGAAATCCTTACCAGTCTTCTTTGTAAACAAGGTCTGGTCTATGGTGTCCCTTTTGAATCCATTTTCCACCAGATAGGTGGACAATGTGCCATACCATGATCTTGGGGCTTAATGATGTCCATACATAGCTTTCTTTACTCAATACACCTAGTCTGGATGTTCTGAATTTTCAAAACCAGGAGGCTGCATTACGTAAACCTCCTCTACAATTGTGCCATAAAGAAAAGCACTCTTCACATCCATTTGATAGACTGTAAATCCCATGCAAGAAGCATAGGATAGAAAAATACTTATAGCCTCAATCTTTACAACAGGTGGAAAGACCTCTTCATAGTCTATCCCTTCCTCTTGTGTATATCCTTGTGCCACTAAACGTGCCTTGTGTCTGACCACAATGCCTCTCTCATCCTTTTTGTTCCTAAGAACCCATCTTGTCCCAATAGGTCTTACATGTCTGGGACAATCAACTAACTCCCAAACATCCTGAATAAAGCTCATCTTGCATTGCTTCCACCCAACTTGGTTCTTTGAGAGCATCAAAAATCTTCTTGGGTTCCTGTTGTGACAGAAAACAGGCAAACAAACATGCTTGAACAAGAGGGGTATCAACCATCTTGTGAATATTGGCAATAAATCCTCCATGATTCTGATGAGACCTTCTAGTTTGCACATGAGTCATCACATCACCTATGATCAAAGAAGAAGGATGATTCTTCATGGTAGATGTAAGTACTCCTCCTTCAATGATTGTGTTATCATCAATTTCACTATCCATATTGCCAATATCTTCTTCAAATGCTCTTCCATCATCATCTAAATGAACCTCTCCATTTTTGTTTGAAGGTTCACCTTGTTCAAAATTATTGGAAGAGAATAAATGGTCAAAAGAGCTGTCAACGCTTGAGTTAGAGTTGTCAACGTTTGAGACATCAACGCCTGAATTTGTCTTGGCAGCGCCAGATTTTCCTCTGTCAGCGTTTGAAGGATCATGCATGTTTTCAACAGGTGATACTTGTGGACCACCTTTCTCTTTTCCAGCAGCAGCAGCAGCAGAAAATGCATTTGTCCATATAGGAATGGTAACATACTCAAGTATGGGTATGTTGATTTGTCTGCTTGTGATCTAACCTCATTATCAACCTATGTACCTGAAAATTCAACAACTGGTTCTTCCACAACATTTGAAGTCACCTTAACAATGTTTGGATTAGTAACAGGCATATAATTCAATGTTCTAGATAGAGGTTCCAAGTCAAATAACCAATTTGGACCACTCTCAGGATCACTAGGTTTAATATCTAAAAACCTAACATGTAATTTTTTAAGTATACGTTTTTCTTTCTTAATGTAAACTCTATATCCTCTACTCTGCACAGAATAACCCATAAAGTAGCCTTCAACACCTTTAGCACTAAACTTACCTAAGGCATCACTAGTGTCCAAAACAACAACATGACATCCAAAAGGTTTAAGAAAACCAGTATTAGGTTTTCTGCATAAAATAGCTCATAAGGTGTTTTGTTATGGATCTTGTTGATTAATGCCCTATTCTGAACATAACAAGTTGTATTCACAGCCTCAGCCCAAAATTCTATGGGAAAGTGAGCATCAGCCAACATGGTCCTAGCTGTTTCTATGAGTGTTCTATTCTTTCTCTCAGTTACCCCATTTTGTTGTAGGGTTCTAGCTACACTAAACTGTCTAGTAATCCCTTTCTTGGCACAAAAGTCATCTAACAGCTTATTTCTAAACACACCACCATTATCACTTCTAAGCATCTTAACCTTATTACCAGACTTCTTTTCAATTTGGGTAATAAAGTTAATCAAAATATCAGCAGTGTGACTTTTTAAAGCTAAGAAGAAAGTCCAAGTAAATCTAGAAAAATCATCAGTGATGACAAAACAGTAGGATTTACCATTTAAGCTTTCTATATTAGTTGGACCAAACAAGTCCGTATGCAGTAAGTGAAGTGGTTTAGAACTAGAGTGCACAAGTTTAGACTTAAATGAGACCTTGTGTTGTTTGCCTTTAAGGAATGCAACACAATAATGGTCATTGTAGAAAGCCTTTTCAGGCAAACCATCAACCAAACCATGTCGCACAAGTCTATTTATATTCTTGAAATTAATGTGCCCTAGTCTCCTATGCCAGAGATTACTCTCATCAACTGAAGCCTTAGCATAAAAACATGACAAATTATTATTCATCCTAATTCCATTATGATTCAAATTATAAATGTCCTTATGCTTAGGTATTCTATAATCAATGGATTTATCATCAGGAATTTTAAAATCCTTGCTTAACACCAAGCATTCAGTATCTGTGAAAAGAACCTTATTTTTGTTATCACACACCTGTGATACATTAAACAAATTATAGTCAAGTTCTTTTACCAAAAACACGTTCTCAAAACACAAATTGTTGGTGATAAGAGCCTTTGCCAGTGATAGTTCCATATCCGCCTCCAAAGTACACTTTGTCACCATCTTTAATGGGGGTAAAGTTTGTCAAGTAATCTTCCTTTCCCGTCATGTGCCTAGACAATCCACTATCCCAATAGCCATAATCATTAACCTGCTTTTGAATGCCCTGCACATAATGAAAACAAATTAGTTTTCTTTGGGAACCCAAGCCTGAGTAGACTTGGATTCATTTGGTTGTTCAACAAGAACAGACTTAGTCCTTATGACAACCCCTTGTTCATCCCTTTGTGGATGAAACTCCCAATTAACCCCAATTGGTTTAGTTATGACCTTTGAAATATAATGAAATCTATTACAGGTCTTAGAAATCCATCTGAATTCGGGTTTTGGTCTTGTTTAGGTCTCCATGTCAAGATAGAAGAAGCTTTAGACCCCTTTCGTTTTGGTTTCAAATATTTACTTGGTCTAGCAACATTCCTGTCAGCGTTTAATTTGTTCTTGTCAACGCTGAAATTACCCTTTTCACCGTTGAACCTAGGGTTTGCTATAGGAACCCATTGTCTGTTAGACCACGTATTGGTCTTCTGAAAAGGTCTTTGTCCATAAGTATTAGACCCTTTAGTGAAGAATGGGGCTGGTCTAACAACTTGTGGACTTTGCTGGACAAAGGGTTTGGGTTTGACCATGATTGACTTTCTATCAGCGTTGACCTTTGAAGCATTGACACACTTATAAGCTAAATGTGAAAAACTTCCACAAATGTAACAGGATTTTCTAGACATAACTCTGGGCCTAGATGAAAAGAAACCTGTTCCGTTATCACTAATTTGACTTTTTGGTGAACTAGGTTTTCTATACATTTCTACATATTTAATACTAGGTTTTCTATCAACGTTTAAGCCAAGGTCAACAGTCTTGCCAGTAGTAGGATTGGTCACTTTTATGGGTGTAGACTCATTTGGGCTATCACTTAGCATGCCACCCTTAACAAACAAAGAGGGTTGGCTTTCTTCCATTGGTCTAAATCAGTCAATTTTTGCTTGTATTTGTGACAATCCGTCAATTTATGGTTGATATTTTATTCTTAATATTTATTTGAAAATATTATTTTATGAACTCACTTGTTATTGGGAAGAAATTTGGATTTACGTCTTGAAGTAGCATCGACTACGTCTAAACCGGAGGATTCTACGTTACGTGCTTACGTTTACATACACCGTTTTGGTGACACTCCGACATTTCAGAAAATAAATTTATCCGTGAATATTATTTTGGAGTATCAAGTTTGTGTTGGTTCATAAACTCACAAATTTACGAGAAGAGATTAGGACTTACGATTTTAATTTAACGTCCTTTACGACTAAACCGGAAACCTTAGGATTAAGTATTTACGTTTACGAACTCCGTTTTTGATGAAACAATTTTTATTAGATTCGTTTTGAGCCGTTGATTCATAATTTATAAAAACGTTTTTCGTAAAACGACCCGAGGGCACGCAAATCGAGGAAACTAGAATCGAGGAGTACCCGTAAATATATGGGGATGAGACAAAATGACTTTTGCCCCACCCCCACACAAACCTACGGCCAAAACTAGACACAACTCCATGATGTGTCAAGTTGTAAACTAAAAACTTACACTTGTAAGTATAAGCTTACAAGTTAAGCTACCTTACCAACAAAACCACTAAACTAAAACCATTAGTTCCATTTCTAACATGCAAACAACTTCATCTCCTCCCTTTTCTCTCTCAAATGTGCCGTCCACTTCCACACCATAACACTCATTTTGATCAATTTTCAACCATGAAATCATGTGTTATTTACACACATGATGAAGCCCTTTTGAAACCCTATTGATTGGTGGTGATTATAACATCCAAGGAGAAGTTTCCATGGATTCTTGGGGCTGATTTTACACAAGGTGTTCATGAAGAATGGTGGTCTTGAAGATGGTCTTGGTTATTCACAAGTTTCTCCATCAAAATCCATGTTTTGATCACAACCTACATCATCATGGTGGTATAAAGATTGTTCTCCTCATCCTCTTGTTATTTTTGATTATGTAATCTTGTATTTCTTTTACTTATATATATGTATATGATGATGAATGATGATTAAAAATATTGTATGGGGATTTGGTGTTGATAAACATGCTTAAAAAGATGAAAAACTATAAGAAACAAGGCTAAAATCTTGTTTAGATTGTTGGCTGTATAAAACAGTAAAGAACCACATGTTAGACTGATAAAATGACAAAGTAGAAGCAATATACAGTAAGTAATATGTCTTGTACACATGTGAGAGTTGGCCATGTAACGGAATCATTGTAATGAGTGAGATATGATCAAAACAAGTTTAGAGTACAAATCTAAGTTCACTGTTTTGGACGATTTTTAGAAAATACTTAGAGGCTGATTCAACAGTAGATATAGAAGAGTTAAATGGAGCACATATCATGTATTTTATGTCATAAACATTTGAGCTTCTATCTCCATATAGAACTCTAGATATGGCAGTTTTTGTGAACACGAAAATAAAAATCTGATTTTGGAAATTAAAGTATGATAATATTATATAAGCACTCAAATAGAAATAGTATAAAATGTGAATTAAAACCCACTAACTAATATAATACATTTATATAAATATGTATAAGGATAAATAAATGGAAATTTTATAAAAATGGTAGTTTGATAAGTTTTATAAGTTATAAAACTATAAACATGATTTTTACGACTTTTTCGGCTATTACCGTAAAATTAACGTTTTTCGCCAAATAAAACTTAGACGGTTGGACCCGTCTAATCTAACTTTTAGAAACTCATATACTGATATATAGACATATATAACAAGTAAAAACCGATAAAACCCGATCTATATAACATACGGACATTAACGGGCTAAGTTAACGTTATTGGATCAATAATACAACAAAATGGACTAAAACACTTATAAACTTATTTATTGGGCTTAACCCCCTTTGGGCCCAACGTGTAAAGTATAAATACTGATAATACAAGTATGAAATGGATTAATACAAGTTAATAAACTTATAATAGGCTTATTGGACCTAAAACACGTAAATAGGTAAAACTAGTAAACTAGTAAGAAGTTACCAATACATAAACACTAAAATGAGTAAACGAGAATATGTAAACCCACTTGATCATCATATATATATAATCATCATATGTATATATAATTGTTATTTTTATAAAGTCATTGGACATGAGTCTAAGACGAGTATTATTTGTCTAGGTTTCCGTGATTGAAGCACGTACCGTACGTCCGAATTGCCGATAACCCGCTTTCCCACATCAACGTAAGTTTATAGCCTCACACTCTTTTAAATGTTTTTATGAAATGTTTTATAAACCCGCGAGGGAGATAACATGTTAGTTTTTATAAAATAGGAGACCATTTGTCCCGATTGTTTGTTTATTGATTTGGACCCGAATGATTGTATGACCCGATTGTATGACCCGATAAATAATTAAAGGACCCGATAGATGAAATTAAATGGATTATTAAAGATAGGTTATGTCACTAAAAGTCCCATTAGCATGAATTGTGAACTACCGGGATTTGGTAGACGCTTATGCATATAATAGTACTATTTGGGGACGATCACCCCAGTTCGCGCCTTGGTGGTTGATCCCCGTCGTGCCACTTTGATTGGTAAGCAAATTTATGTATGAGAAGATTTCCATAGTGTGACCTTTGTGACGACACACTAATTTAGATGGGCAAATTGAGTATTGGGTTAACTACCCGTTGTTTGTTTTATTAAGATAACAATGTCATGCAGCTTATAATAATCCAATTAACGAAATACTACTATACGCACCGAATTAGGATGTATTGCCTGACTAGCAATACAGGGTCATACTATTGATTTTATGTTCGTGTTTTGGTTTTATATAACCATATTCATATAACGGTTTTTATTTAATCTATACAACGTTATAAGACGTATTGTATGATGTTTTTACGACATTGGCTCGTATAATGATTTTTAAGGCAAATGCCTATATTATGATTTTCGATAAGGATTTGTATAAAAATGACTTTGGCTATTTTATGGCCTATTACAAAGATTTGTACAAAATGATTTTCAGTAATAATTTTATACTGATATTATATTGATGGATTTTATTAAACTCTATGAATTCACTCGGCGTTATCGCTGACCTTTTCTCTTAACATGTTTTATCTCAAGTACTTGAAGGTAATTCTTGGGAAGACAACAAGAATTCATGGCCCGCACTTAAACAACAATTTTCATTCAAATGCTTTGTAAAAATTGTATGAAATATTATGACTTGGGACCTATGTAACATTGATATTTATGAATGGAAATGCTTTTATTATTAAACGACGCGATTTTCATGCGTTGTCTATGATGTGAGTAATGTGCTATCCCGTAACACCAACGAGTCTTCCGCTGTATTGAATTGTGTAAATTTGGGGGTGTTACAGTTTGATACCAGAGCTCTCGTTATAGAGAACGAAAGATTTTAAAACCAAGGTTTTGAATAAAACATTTCAAAATCTTTTAACTATAAACATGTTTCTAAAAATGTCTAAAAATCTTTTGACTATAACGGTGCCGAAGAATTCCCGAATTACCGACAAGGCCAGACTAAGAAGTGTTATTTTAATATATATATATATATATAACTTGGATTATATATATATATATATATATATATATATGATGTAATTTTATTACATGATTGTTTGATGATTATTTTGATATTTATACGAGGTATTTATACGACGTAGATTGTCACAAGTAACCCTAAATCCCCTAGTAAATTAATCGAAGCTATTCTCGTAGGAATTCTAGCCATCCTAGATCTAAACCAAGTTGTGGATATTTATGATCCCAACAAATGGTTGATATTCATAGAAATGTAGATAGTTGATTGTGATATTAAAGAAGAATTGGCGATAATTAAATCTGATATCGACGTCATGACGATCTTTCCTTATAGAGTGGAGTTTGACAAAACGTTACCAACCAGAAAGATGTCATCTGATTCGTTGTCATCCAATTCTTAAATTGAAATCGAAAGGGTGAATGTTGCACTTGAGGCTGTCATTGAACCATTACCCAAAAGCCTCATGCCACTAGTACCTTTCCGGGAAGTCTAATTGAATGTGTGAGTCATTTCATACTAGTGACTCATTTGATAACTATTGTTGTAAGAGCTATAGGATTGGAAATTAAGTGTTGTTCATATTGAGCTTTTATTGCCTTTACAAGGCCGAAGAATAAGATTGAAAGAATTGGAGATTGAGGTAGGATATCGAATTGAGTATAAAATTGGTTGAAACTTGAATAAAGTAAAAATTTAACCCGAATGGAATATGAGATTGTTAAGAGGAATTCGTTAAGTTTTTTTGATTGAATTATGAGGTTTTAATTGATTGTTGGTTCGTGTTAAGGGTTGTTCCTAGGCCATTGTCCACTAATGAGGATGCCCAGTGTCCAAGAAATAAATTGAACAAATCTTCTTCTGAATTGGGACCGATGGATCTTCCGGGACAGGTGGAACCCCCATAACTCTTGTAGATTAGTATTCATTGTGGTATCTTTTAAAAATCCCTAACTTAACTAAGACATCAGTTGGTAGGATGAGTTCATGAAATTGTATGACATAGTGACACGTAATGTGTTACAGTACAATTTGACTTGTTTGTGATTAATAAAAAGACTACCTTTGATTGCTAAATCCTACATGTATCGATGTTATCTATACTTTATTGCTTCATCCTAATGTTCGCATTAGAGATGCAACCATTGAACAAGTATTCATCTTGATTTGAGTTACGTTGTGAATCATTCTTCGTGAGTGCCATCGAGGTCATGAACCTCATGATTATTTTGCTAAGCTCATTTCCTATTATATTGTAGTTAGTCCTTGGTGAACAACTTTTCATCACTCTTTTGCAGATCACTCATTGTTTTTATAAAGTTAAAACGGTATCGTTTGAGAAAATTTAATTTTCATCACAATAAGGATTATTCAAAGTGAGATTTATAAGTGATTGATATCAAAATGAAGTTGTTTATGAAACGCTTGGAAACCTAATTATTTCCATAACAGAGAAAAGCTTTGTAAATATATTTTTGATTCTTATTTAAGAATTAAGCATGAAAATGTTTTTATTATAAACATGATGACAAAATTTTGACGAACTGAGTATTGCATCGTTAATCTTGAAATTGTATATAGTTGCGCGCCTACATATAATTTGGACAGGACCATGCAAGACTGATTAGTAGTCACCATTAAACTAATGAATAAACACTACATTTTCTTTAAAGATTGTGAAAGATTAAATTTTATGAGATCTGCAAGAAGTGAAAAAAGGGACATATTGTTAGAGACATCTACATACGTGCCCGTACCAATTATTTTATGAGTTGAATTTACTCATCTGTGGAAATTGTCTTATTTGAGAATTGACAATTCTTTCTTGTCCAAATCTCCCGTAGTGAGATTCTTAGGAAAAGTATCCGATTACCGAGTGTTGATACCCGACTGGATGTATTGACGTTCTTATCATTCCTTATGATTTGATTTCATTTGAATGACCCGGGTAACGATCCGAGGAGCTTTTGAATGCGTACTTAAATTATGAAAACATGGAATATATTCATATTCATTAAATGTTTTCATCTGTATCTGATTTGAAATTCTCTCGCGTAGATTATGCGTTGACCTTACTCTTTTAATGGTAGTTGTGTCTCCATATATCCTTGAATTTGTGAAGGACTATGAGTTAATATTAGTCCTTTGAGAAGTTCACATCTTATCGACGACAATGAAACTGAAAAGTTGATAGTGCCAGTAGAATGGATTGATTGATTATGACATGACGACATTGTCTTAATTGATGGGAACTCGAGTAGAATTCTACTAAAAGATAAGATGTTGATTATCAAAAGTGATCTAAATGATTCTTGATGGATGACTTGAAATTATACCGTGAATGGTTGTGAATTAGTCATAGATATTATAATCTAGAAAGAACCTAATATGAATTTATTAAAAGATGTTTATGTTATCTGAAACTTTAGGAGGTATTTATTGGTGAATTACCTAGACTTTTGCCATTAAGGCAATTTGAAATTGGTATTTACTATATTCTCGGTGCTGCACCTGTGGCGTGTGCACTGTACGTCAGCACCATCTGAATTAAAGGAAATATACAACTGAGAGAGTTGTCGGAGAAAGATTTTATTCTACCGAGCTCGTTATCATGAAGAGCTATGGTGTTATCATTCCTTATATTTATGGATTATTGTGAACTGAGTAAATTGACAATCGAAAACGATATCCATAACTCGAAATGGAAGATTTGTTCGGTCATTTACAAGGTTCTAGCGTATGTTTTAAAGATTTGATCCATGGCATGGTTATCATCAACTTCGCATCTGCGAAAAAGATTATGTATTCCAATCACTACATCCGGTACTTGTAATGAACATTATGAGTTTCACGTGATGTCGTTTGGATTGAGTAATGCACAGGTAGCATCCATAAATTTGGTGGGTCACGTGTGTAGACTGTAATTTGATAAATTCATGCTTGTGATCATTAAGGACCATTTATTTGTTTATAAGAATAAGAAGGAGTTAATAATTATTTATAGACTGCCCTAAATTGACAGAACAATGAAAACCTGTACCTTGAGTATTTAACATGTGATTAAAGGCTTAACCCTTTACATTATTTGAACGTGTGATTAATAAATAACGGAATCTATATTGACTCTTTAAAAATTTGAGCCATTTGAGCCTTTGGGTTTTACCAAAAAGAAAGTGCAAATATGTTTTGATAAATGCTTTATCAAAAAGAAATTTTGAGTGATTATTCCCTTATAACCAAAATATTTAACTAAACTCCTGTTTAGGGGTAAATATTTTTGCATACCTTAAGACAACCTAAGCGGAATTGAGGAAAACATTTAAACCATGACTTAAATTTTGAAATGATAATTTTTGCTTTTCAACTAAGAAAAATTGTGACCAAAGCATAAATAAAGATTTTTCGAACATTTACGAATCTCACTAATTATTTTTAGAAAATCAATAAAAATCGTGATAATTAAATTCAAATTTATTTTGAACATTTTCATATAATTGGACAAATTGAGAAAATTTAAAAACTTTTTACGTTTACGTTTCATAAAAATTAAATACTTATTATTTAATTACTAGCAATAGTTATCGACGCTTTAGACGTCGGATTGAGTAAAACGGATAAAAATGATAGTTGAGAAGAAACTAAAACTCAGAAAATGTGAAGAAATAATTTTTGAATAAATACGGACATGATAATTATATCATCAGGAAAGTGAATGTAGATACCGAAACATTATATAGAAAGGATAAAGAACCAATTAGGAGGTATTTCTTAATAATGAAGGTGCAAAATAAATTGTCGAACAATTTAAATATGAACGATGTTTGTAAAAAGGATAATATAGATAATAAAAGGGGTTCGCGGCTAATGTGAACCATTAGAATTGAGATGCCGATAACGTTAAATGTTTTAAAGGCCGTTTATGGTTGCCTAAATATGAAGGATTGTGAGATGTAGTTATATTGGAAATCTTGTAAGTATAAGTATTTTATTCATGACATTTATGATTTAATGTATTTTTATCTGGAGAAGTTGTATTGATGGCAAATTATGAAGGCATACATTGCCTCATACATTAGTAAACGTCTAACTGTTCCAAAGGTCATCATCTGAATTTGATTCGATTTAGGTAATCGTCAATAGACTGACCAAATCTGCTAATATCATTCTTGTTAATGATAGATTATTAATGAAGAAATTGACTCTTTATACTTAAAGGAGTTGTGTAAACATGGTGTGCCTGTATCGATCATCTCTATCAGGATCCTCGCTTTGCATCGAATTTCTAGAGACTTGCTCAAAAGTCATTGAGAACGAATCTTGATGAGAGTACTGTACCACCCCAATCGAAGGGACGGGGTAAAGTAACGATAGAAAATACTATAAGTGTTGTTGTATGTTTGAATGATTGACCTTTCGTAATAGACTGTAAAATCGTGTTCCTTTGGAGAGATTATCATTGATAATCATCGTATTAGGACCGAGATCGAATCTTGTTAGGATCTAAATATTAGAGCATCTGTAAGCAGGAGTTGAGATGAAGACACCCGACATACACCCATTGTGAGTTGGACATGTCTTCTAGGTTTAAGGTTTCCTATGATGGCGAACCTAACCTTACAAAATACTCGACCCGCGAGACCTGAAATGGTTGTTGAAATTAGGATCTGATTATTGACTACCGATAGTAGACAGGAGGTTATGTGAATATGAAATGTAGATATTGAAGTGCCAGATGGGTAGCGAAGTTATGCCAAAATTTTAACCATGGAAAAATGAATAGATGATCTGAAAGATCAAGGGATATAAGTCCCCGTTGTATGGGACCATTGAGATGATGTAAAAGTCGGTTTGAAAGGCATATAAGCTGGATCTACCCTAGGACTTCAAGAGCTGCATGAATTATGTTTCGTAAATCGAACTTGATAAAATTCTATCAAGTGAAAATCTGATTGTTTCTTAGTAATGTTTAGATCGGCGAAAAGTTGCATTCATCAGAAACCCATGAACATCATGGATAGAGAAAGTAATTCAACATTAAGCCTGATCTTATTCCCGTAGTTATGTTTGATGAAACTCGCGTATTGTAATGAATTACACTTGTGAGAAAAGACCGAATGTGGAGGAAATACCCACATGGCTTTAACTCTATAAGAAACGAGTAGTAAGATGATCTTTGAGGACAAAGATCCTGTTTAGGGGTAAATGCTGTGACAATCCGTCAATTTATGGTTGATATTTTATTCTCAATATTTATTTGAAAATATTATTTTATGAACTCACTTGTTATTGGGAAGAAATTTGGATTTACGTTTTGAAGTAGCATCGACTACGTCTAAACCGGAGGATTCTACGTTACGTGCTTACGTTTACATACACCGTTTTGGTGACACACCGACATTTCAGAAAATAAATTTATCTGTGAATATTATTTTGGAGTATTAAATTTGTGTTGGTTCATAAACTCACAAAATTACGAGAAGAGATTAGGACTTACGATTTTAATTTAACGTCCTTTACGACTAAACCAGAAACCTTAGGATTACGTATTTACGTTTTCGAACTCCGTTTTTGATGAAACCATTTTTATTAGATTCGTTTTCTGCCGTTGATTCATAATTTATAAAAACGTTTTTCGTAAAACGACCCGAGGGCACACAAATCAAGGAAACTAGAATCAAGGAGTACCCGTAAATATACGGGGATGAGACAAAATGACTTTTGCCCCACCCCCACACAAACCTACGGCCAAAACTAGACACAACTCCATGATGTGTCAAGTTGTAAACTAAAAACTTACACTTGTAAGTATAAGCTTACAAGTTAAGCTCAAAACCACTAAACTAAAACCATTAGTTCCATTTCTAACATGCAAACAACTTCATCTCCTCCCTTTTCTCTCTCAAATGTTTCGTCCACTTCCACACCATAACACCCATTTTGATCAATTTTCAACCATGAAATCATGTGTTATTTACACACATGATGAAGTCCTTTTGAAACCCTATTGATTGGTGGTGATTATAAAATCCAAGGAGGAGTTTCCATGGAGTCTTGGGGCAGATTTTCCACAAGGTGTTCATGAAGAATGGTGGTCTTTAAGATGGTCTTGGTTATTCACAAGTTTCTCCATCAAAATCCATGTTTTGATCACAACCTACATCATCATGGTAGTATAAAGATTATTCTCCTCATCCTCTTGTTATTTTTGATTATGTAATCTTGTATTTCTTTTACTTATGTATATGTATATGATGATGAATGATGATTAAAAATATTGTGTGGGGATTTGGTGTTGATAAACATGCTTTAAAAGATGAAAAACTATAAGAAACAAGGCTAAAATCTTGTTTAGATTGTTGGCTGTATAAAACAGTAAAGAACCACATGTTAGACTGATAAAATGACAAATTAGAAGCAATATACAGTAAGTAATATGTCTTTTACACATGTGAGAGTTGGCCATGCAATGGAATCATTGTAATGAGTGAGATATGATCAAAACAAGTTTAGAGTACAAATCTGAGTTCACTGTTTTGGACGATTTTTTGAAAATACTTAGAGGGTGATTAAACAGTAGCTATAGAAGAGTTAAATGGATAACATATCATTTAGTTTATGTAATAAAAATTTGAGCTTCTATCTCCATATAGAACTATAGATATGGCAGTTTTGGTGAACATGAAAATAAAAATCAGATTTTGGAAATTAAAGTATAATAATATTATATAAGCACTCAAATAGAAATAGTATAAAATGTGAATTAAAACCCACTAACTAATATAATACATTTATATAAATATGTATAAGGATAAATAAATGGACATTTTATAAAAATGGTAGTTTGATAAGTTTTATAAGTTATAAAACTATAAACATGATTTTTACGACTTTCTCGGCTGTTACCGTAAAATTAACGTTTTTCGCCAAATAAAACTTAGACGGTTGGACCCGTCTAATGTAAACTTTTATAAACTCATATACTGATGTATAGACATATATAACAAGTAAAAACCGATAAAACCTGAACTATATAACATACGGACATTAACGGGCTAAGTTAACGTTATTGGATCAATAATACAACAAAATGGACTAAAACACTTATAAACTTATTTATTGGGCTTAACCCATTTGGGTCCAACATGTAAAGTATAAATACTGATAATACAAGTATGAAATGTATTAATACAAGTTAATAAACTTATAATAGGCTTATTGGACCTAAAACACATAAATAGGTAAAACTAGTAAACTAGTAAGAAGTTACCAATACATAAACACTAAAATGAGTAAACGAGAATATGTAAACCCACTTGATCATCATATATATATAATCATCATATGTATACATAATTGTTATTTTTATAAAGTCATTCGACATGAGTCTAAGACGAGTATTATTTGTCTAGGTTTCCGTGATTGAAGCACGTACCGTACGTCCGAATTGCCGATAACCCGCTTTCCCACATCAACGTGAGTTCATAGCCTCGCACTCTTTTAAATGTTTTTATGAAATGTTTTATAAACCCGCGAGGGAGATAACATGTTAGTTTTTATAAAATAGGACACCATTTGTCCCGATTGTTTGTTTATTGATTTGGACCCGAATGATTGTATGACCCGATTATATGACCTGATAAATGATTAAAGGACCCGATAGATGAAATTAAATGGATTATTAAAGTTATGTTATGTCACTAAAAGTCCCATTAGCATGAATTGTGAACTACCGGGATTTGGTAGACGCTTATGCATATAATAGTTCTATTTGGGGACGATCACCCCAGTTCGCGCCTTGACGGTTGATCCCCGTCGTGCCACATTGATTGGTAAGCGAATTTATGTATGAGAAGATTTCCATAGCGAGACCTTTGTGACGACACGCTAATTTAGATGGGCAAATTGAGTATCGGGTTAGCTACCGGTTGTTTGTTTTATTAAGGTAACAATGTCATTTGGCTTATAATAATCCAATTAACGAAATACTACTATACGCACCGAATTACGATGTATTGCCTGACTAGAAATACAGGGTCATACTATTGATTTTATGTTCGTGCTTTGGTTTTATATAACCATATTCATATAACGGTTTTTATTTAATCTATACAACGTTATAAGACGTATTGTATGATGTTTTTACGACATTGGCTCGTATAATGATTTTTAAGGCAAATGCCTATATTATGATTTTCGATAAGGATAAAAATGACTTTGGCTATTTTATGGCCTATTACAAAGATTTGTACAAAATGATTTTCAGTAATAATTTTATACTGATATTATATTGATGGATTTTATTAAACTCTATGAATTCACTCGGCGTTATCGCTGACCTTTTCTCTTAACATGTTTTATCTCAGGTACTTGAAGGTAATTCTCAGGAAGACAACAAGAATTCATGGCCCGCACTTAAACAACAATTTCCATTCAAATGCTTTGTAAAAACTGTATGAAATATTATGACTTGGGACCTATGTAACTTTGATATTTATGAATGGAAATGCTTTTATTATTAAACGACGTGATTTTCATGCGTTGTCTATGATGTGAGTAATGTGCTATCCCGTAACACTAACGAGTCTTCCGCTGTATTGAATTGTGTAAATTTGGGGGTGTTACAGTATTCCTCTACTGGGGGTAAGAACTCTTGGTGGAGGAATAAATTCCTCTTCTTGGAGTTCTGGAATACCAGTCCAAGACAAATCCTTTCTAAGGACACCATAAAAGTTCCCAGCAGGTGGTGGAACACCAGCATACTCTTTCATCCCAATCCCAGTCATATCCCTAGAATCTCTTTGTTCACTAACATATTTTTCTAGTGTTTGTGAAGCTTTATCAAATCTCCATATTTTAAGATCTACATTATCTTTGTTTTTGATAGCCTCATCTAACTTAGCTTGTAAAACACCATTGGCTCTCTCCATGTTGTTTCTAACCTCAACACTAGCATTTAAATCATGAGTTAAAATATTGATTTGATCTTTTAGGTCAAACTCCATTTTCTTATACTCAGCTACAGTCTTTTCAGTTTGAGTAAGAGCAAGTTGATAGTTAGATAACTTGCATCTTTCATTAACAACATCTGTGGTTAATTTTAAAACTTCTTTGTTAAGCTTTTCAGTATTTAGACGACAACCCTTACTACAAAATGCATCATCATATGCCTCATTGTCTGATGAAGATGAAGAGTGTGCCACGAGAGCAGAGTGAACATGCTCCTCTTCTTCCTTTTATGCAACCAAAGCCTTGTTCTCTTCCTCATCCTTGGCCAGATAGCTCCAATCCCATCCAACACCATCAATTTCTTGCATAGCAACCATAGCTTTGGGATCCTGAGCCTTGATGATTTGGCTTGAGGGTTTTCCAGCATCAGATCTTCTTGGAGATCTGCACTCTCTCATAAAGTGTCCCATTCGATGAAAAATATAACACTCAACCTTGGATTTATCAAATCCAGCAGTGTCCTTAGTATTAAAAGTCATCTTCTTCTTAAATCATCGATTCCATCTATTTTCCCTTATGCTTGCAAGAGCCATATTCCACTTTATGTCCATCTGCTCCAGATGCTCCTCACTAATTTGCTCAAGGTCCTCATATGTAATCACTAAACCATTGGGCAATGAAGCTATGTATGCACACACAGTATCTAGATCAATACCAGCAGGTTTGATTCTTGGTGAATCAACATTGTATGTGTTAGTGTTTGAATGCGAAGCGTTGACAAAGCTTGATCCAGCATTGACACAAGGTGATCCAGTAACGGGGTGCATGTATGACTCCCTTTGATCAAATTGGCCCTCACTATGTGAGAAGAAGGCCATATTACCATTGGTAGACTTCATTCCTTGATCCAAAAGGATTTCACTTTCTACAAGCCTCAGTTTGTTATAAACATCATCAAAGGTGGAACTTTTGTGAGTATTAATAGCAATCATAGACCTTGCTTCGATCTTCCATGCATCACCAAGATTTTTAAGAAAAGTGGTGATGATATCAACATCACAAAGCACTGTTCCCATAAAGGGCAACTTGTTTGTAATGTCAAGAAGTCTGCTTCTCACTCCACTTAGCTTTTCATTGGGAAGAGCTTTAAATACTGCATACTCATGCAAGAGTTGCTTCTTTTTCTCTTGTACAGTATCACCATTACCACCATAAGCAACTTCAAGGGCTGCCCAAAGATCTTTTGCAGAATCATAGCCTCTATACTTGTGTTGATTGGCTTGTCCCAAAGAGAGTTTGAGGATGCTTAGGGTTTTCATGTCATTCCTTCTCTTTTCTATGTCCTCAGCTGAGACAACTCTTCCATCTTCAGGTTTTTCTTTTTGTTCCTCTTCAGTGGAGCCTGGAGTTGATCTTGCAGCAATAGCAGCTGCAATCTTGGCAACCTTATTGAATGTGTTTCCATATTCAATAATTTCCCAAAGGGTGTGGTCATGGATTTGAAGATACTGCTCAAAGTTAAACTTCCACAGCTCAAAGTTGTTTGGGTGTAGCATGGGAATCTTGATGTTAGGGCTTGAGGAGGAGGAGGAGGTTAACTCAGGAGTAGACATGTTGTTTAAATTTTAGGGTTTCTTGAAAATTAGGGTTTTTGGCAATTTAGCGTTTTTGTGTTCTTTAGATCAAAGTTTCTCAACCAGGCTCTGATACTACTTGTTGATCCTAAACTTAGATCGATTTAGCTTGTGTAAACGAGATTAAATCAAGTTAAACACGTGGAGAAACTTTGTTGTATATGAAACAATTCAAGTATTATGCGGAATTAATACTCAAATAAGAACACACAAACAAGATAAACCAAACTTTCACTTAGATTGATAAATCGAACTTGCGTACAATGAAAGTGTAAAATGTATGTTAAACTAAAACCTAAAGGCCTCCTTTTATAGATTAAGGAACCTTGTACAAGAGTCTACGTATCAGCTATTCTTGGTAAAGATAAACATAGAAAATACATTGTCGAACATATCTTTACTAGAAACATAAAACGTGTAGACTAACTATTCTATCAGTGTTTGACTTCTTCTTATCAACGCTTGACTTCTTCCTGTCAACGCTTGATTTCTTCTTATCAACATCAAAATTGCTCTTGTCAGCGTCCAAGTGTTTTGGCTACATTTTATTCCCAACACGTTACATGTATTTATGGCGTGTCATCAAAGCATAAGGTAAATGTCCTAAAACATTAACTGACCATAAAGGAAATACAAGAATCCAACATCGGTAATCCAAACCTAAGCTCAAAACATGAAAAGTAAATACTGAAGGAAAGGACTAAACAATGTCCAAATAAGCAGAATAATATAAGAAGTGCATAAAGTAAGAAGTCTGGATAGCTTCCATTCAAATGCACATGCTCTCAGAATCCTAAGAGCATCCTGGTGTACCTGCCATTAGAAAATGAAAGGAACTACGGCTGAGCATAACGCCCAGTGAACGAATATAAAACATGATAAGAAATACTGAAATGAAGCAGATGATAAAATATTGAAGTTGTAAGACTGATAAGTAAAGTTGTAGCAGAAATCTGTGTATAATATGAAAAGTCTGATTTATAAATAATAAAGTTAAATTGTTATCTGTTGAATCTAAAAACATGCATTTACTGTATTTTAATTGCCAAGAGCATATATAGGTCATGTGTTGTAATAACTGCTGCATGAATAAATGGAGGGGTGACCTCGTCATGCTGTAGAGGGGTGACCTCTAAATAATGTGCTGGGTGGAGGGATCAACTCCAATGTGAAGGATGTAGAGAACACACCACATTCACATGATAACTGTAAATTGATAGCCTAGGATGCATCCATACGCCCTGCTGATAATACTGATAAATGGCCAAGTTGAAACAAATGGGACGCTACGGGAAATCACTCCCTCGTAAAGGAGTCATGACACTGGTGCCTCTAGTGTCATGGTTACGGTACCTCCGTAACTCGTACATAAACTGATCATGCTTGTATATAAAGCTCAAGCAATTTATTTAGTTATTAAAATGAATACTGATTAGATTAAAACATATACTGGGGAAAACATTTGGCTACAGACGGGGAAACCTAAACATGCATAGAAGGATGTCCTTACTGAAGACGGAAATTCCGTACCTCGTGTCAAGTAATACAATAATAATGAAAGCTGAAGGATCTACTCCGACTTCACATATACTACATAAATAAGGGACGTGAATGAGTTGTCTGATTACTGTTTACTGTTACTGATTTTTATTGTTCTTACTTGGTTTATTAAGTTCTTGTATTACTGTATTGTTCTGCATAAAATCTGGTAACTCCGACTGTCTTTAAATATTTACTAATTAGTGTATAACCTGTATTTTCTGGTTATTTTATAATATACTGTATTCTGATGTTATAACATTGCTATAATTAGTAATCCTGCTAAATTTAGAAAGTTTCCCGAATTAGAACAGTTTCCTATTTTAGTTCCCTTGAAAGATTAAATCATTAACTAATCACACATTTTTAATAAATTAAAAATACATACCCATCAATCTTTAATTTACAAATTAAATTAAATAAATAATATGACTTGGTTAATTTAGTTATAAAAACTTGTTTACAAAATGATTTACCCAATTAATATAACTCCGTTTTTATTATTTTCCGTGACCCCGAACCCGAGTCCAAACACTCCCCGAGACACCCATGACTCGGGTTAAACAAACCGGCCCACATGACCTCCTGACGTGGCCCCCTGCTGTTGATGTCATCCGACAGTAGCCACTGGCCTAGTGCCAGTTGCTATTGTCCGTGTTATGGTTCCCACTGTTTTCATGTTTAACAGTTTTCACTGCTAATGCAGTGGTTCCTACTACTAATGTAGTGGTTCCCACTGCTAATGCAATGGTTCCCACTGTTCACAATCCCAAACACCCCCTTTTGTCTATACTTACTGTTTATAAACCAAACGGACCCTTGGATTGCAACAACACCCCTTGGCCATTATTCTTTTCCTCTGATTAGGGTTTTTCGTGGTTGGCAAACAGAAAATACCACCGAGACCCTAAAGGTCTCGGCTTTGTATACTCAGAACCCACTGAGAGCTTTATGCTCTCGGTTTTCGTGATTAAACCCCAGCCCGACTGATCTTTAATGCTATATGATATTAATAATCACTTGTTTTTTGATCTTTAGAAAATACTAAATCATGATTAAATGGAAATTAAAGGAACACAAATGATTACCTTTATAAGATTTCAGATGGAATGACAATTACACACAAAAAATTCGAAAAATCAAGACCTTGTTCCTTGTGGTTTGTTCACAGTCGGCGGCTTGCTCACACATCCCAACCTTAATTTTTTTTTTGTTTTCTGATCGTGACAAAGGGAAAGAGGTTTATCCCTGTTTTTTTTTCTTTTGTAGTGAACCGGGCCTAGAAGCCTGATGTTGGAGTTTTTACACACCTTTAGGAAACGGAGGTAAATAGGGAAAGCGTTAACAAGTGACTTAGGAAAATCACAAGTTATGACCCAAAGTGGGGATCGTTTTCAAGGAGGCTTGGTGTGTGTGTAATGAAATGATTAGTGATGTGATTATATGATTATGAGCAAGATAATAGAAATGGGATAAGAAGAGAATGACGGTTACGATGACGGATTACACTAAGACGAAAAGGTCATACACGTAAAACCGTAAAAGCACCAAATTTAAAAATTTACTCTAAAAATTCCTAAAAAATTGAAATAAATCCTAAATAATGTAATTAGAGTTTATAAAAAATCAAAAATCACCCAAACCTTTTATTTAATTAAATAATGATTTTTTAATGCTAATTAAAGCCCTAAAAATCAAATTAATTAACAAAAAGCCCAAAATGAGATTTATCACTTTGTAAACCTCTAAAATACCCTAAATTAATTTAAAACTATTTTCGAAAATTTTAAACTTAATTAAAACTATTTAAAAACAATTAAAACTTAAAATAATTAAAAAAATTAATCTAAGAAGAACAAAAATATTCTAAAAATTGTAAAATTCCTAACTTTATGGTTTTAACCTAATAAAAATGTAAAAACTTGAAAAATCTAAATTTTAATTTTTAATAAAATAATATTAAAAATCCAAAATTTAATAAAAATTCTAAAAACTTGCAAACTAGCATATTTTAACCTAAATAACACAGAAATGAAGTTGAAATTACCTAAATACCCTTATTGGGCCTAGAAAATGGGCTAAAGTCCAAACAGTCCCTTAATGGGCTTAGAATTGGCCCAATAAGAAAAAGTGGCCCAAATTAGCCCAAAAACCACTACTTGACTAAAAATTCGATTTTGAACAACTTTTTCCAAAGGCCCAAGAGCTGAAAATGTGATATAAGCTAGCTTATTACCAACAGCTTATTCTTAATGGGCTTTTTGGCCCATTAAGCCATAAGTTGATGCCATAAGCTGAAATTAATCACACAAGCTTCTCTTGACCTAATTAAGACTTTTGTAAAAAGAAATTTGAAATAAGCCAAAGGAATAAGCCTGAAAATGCAAAAAGCAATCTACAGAAAACGACAAAATAGTCGTTTTTGAGTTCTAGGCTATCCCAAGAGCTGATTCAAATTGCAAAAGCTTTTAAATGACTTAACTAAGCTTAATCAACAAAAAAATTTCAAATAAGTTGACTCAATAAGGTGGAAAAAGCAAATAAGCACTTATGAAAAAGTCAAATAAATTGGTTTTCTAGCAAAAAGTCAAAGTCAAAGTCTAATAAGCTCTAGTTCAATCAAATGGGTCAAATAATGAAGATCTATCACAAAAATAAGTTGTTGCAGGTCTGGATAAGCCAAAATGTCTTATTGATAATCTCAAAGCAAATTAACACTAGCAGGGGCTAGTTTTGGGTGTTGAGTAGTGGAAACTTTTTCCACTGCTTGACTTGTTGACTTTTTTATCTTTAGTGACTTTTTTGGAGATTCAAGTTACAAAAAGGCACCCAATTGATCAGTGGATCAAGAGGAGTCAAACACAACAAATAAATCACAATCAACAACTGTCAATTAGTACAGTTTAATCAATCAATCACCAGATCTGACACAGACATGAACACTTAAGCAGTTGAGGTTCAATAAGCACTTAGAGCACAATTCAGCCAACCAAACTTAACCAAATGCATACACAAGCAATATCAAACTTAAATAAGCAAGTCTAAATAGGTTTCATGCATTGATTCAAAGTATTAAGCAAGATTCAAGCACTTAAAGTTACTGATGAACACAAGAACATGCAGTTTTTACTTTTGCTGATGCAATTGACCAACAAGCCAAATTCAAACCTCCAAATCTGTCACATATGTTATATAAATGATGTTTAAACAACTTTTAACCCTAAGCATGCATAAATTATATATTTTACCAAAATCTTAGGTCAAAAACAGTTAAAATCAAGTAGTTATAGCACAATGTATGATTTGGTATTTCAAAGCTGAAAACTTGCAGCAAAATGCACTCAAACAAGCATATAGCAGATACCAAAGCAATAACACAAACTTCTAACAACACAATACCAAGTTATGATTCAAGACAGGTAATCCCAAACACCCTTTTAACTTTTCAAATCAAGATTTTCAAATCAAAATAGCATTCCAAGGTTACCCAAGCCCAAATAAACACAATAACATATGAGATAAACAGATTAGAACAAGATTAAGCCACAAAATTCAAAAGAACACAAGCAACACTCAAATATCACAAATATCCAATATTTTATCAGATTTTGAGATTAAGGGTGTGTACCTCATGGATGTACATCCACACCCATGAATTTTTGAGCTTATGTACTAGCAAGAACAAGTAAAAGCTTCAACAACAAAGCCTGCTAAGATTCAACAAGATTAGAAGCAAAATAGTAAAATCAGAAAAGTGAAAAGCCTTGATTAATGCAACTCTTGTCCTCCACACTTGATTATCCCCAAGTTATAAGCTTCACCACACCTTGATAACACAATATCAGGATGCTATGATCAGCCATATAGCCCAAGAATTCTAAGATAGACCAAGAACATATCAAAATATCAAGCTTGAAGGAAAATGTGCAAACTTTTGCACACTCCTTGAAAATAGGTTTTGAGATTTAAGAATAGCAAACAAGTAACAATAATAAGCAAAAACAAAGGATGACACTTGAGTTTTCTTCACAATTTCAAACACATTTCATTAAGATTGAATATATGATTTACAGAAAAGTGAACCAAGGAAAATTCAAGAGCAAGCTAAAATGTAATGAACTAAGGCCTTTTTATATAGGCATACAATAACCTACTTATGCTAAGAAAAACATAAAACCCTAGTTGTAGAAGTCCCAAAATGCCCTTGTAGG
The DNA here is from genome assembly GCA_025667525.1 of Glebionis coronaria. Taxonomy (NCBI): domain Eukaryota; kingdom Viridiplantae; phylum Streptophyta; class Magnoliopsida; order Asterales; family Asteraceae; genus Glebionis; species Glebionis coronaria. The sequence goes on from CM046881.1 coordinate 281,414,393, forward strand.
GTTTTGAACTCTTGAGGATCATGTGACTGAATTTTGTTGTCTTGTGGTAGCTGGCAAGTTAATAGTTGATCTAATGGCTTGTATTAAGCTTGAAATGTAAGTTGGATCCTTGGACGTTGGATGGCTGTTACAATCTTGTCTTCTTGCTCAAAGGTGTAGCAGGGGAGGTCCCATGTGGACACGTGAATGGTGTGGTGGCTAGTATTAAGGTTGGGATGTGATTAAGAGGTCATCAATCACTAATCTGGAAGGTTTTGTGGGTTAATTGTTACACAATTAAGAAAACCCAATTTTTGTATGAACATGAAGAACAACGGGTTTTGATCTTTTTTTGAGTTTAAGAGATGTTTAGCTCCAGTTTATATTATTATTAATAAACGGTGAGTGGAGTGTGACATGGCCATGGGATGAGTTGTGATTGCTGGATGGAGTGAGTGGGGCACGTGTCACCCCTTCACTGGTCTAGGTAACTTTCTTGTCTCCCACATTTAACCCATCATCTTTATTTTCCTTCCACTTTGTAAATAATAGCCTAAATTCGGATTCCCTTTGTATTCAAACTTTTCATTTTCATACTTTTGCCCCAAATACTTTTCTAAAGTATTTTCAGGGGTATTTCTTGCCATTTTGTGATTCTTGAAGGACTGTTTTGGCATTTTCTTGATTGATAATGGTCTTGACTTGTTTGTTTGACTTCTTGGAGGACTGAAATTGCCAAGTCATGATTAATGAGGGACCATTTTTGCCATTTCTTCAAAGTCAAGGGTCCTTTTGGTAATTTTGATATTTTCAAAGGACCAAATTTGTAATTCTTGTAACTTGGAGTCCTTATTGGTATGTTTGACTTTAAGGAGGATAAATATTGACATTTTAGTTTTGTTGAGGGACTAAAATTGCCAATTCTTCAAAGTGGAGGGCCCTTTTTGCAATATTGACAAACTTTAGGGACCAATCTTGTAATTATGAAGATACAAGGGTATAAAGTGTCAATTCTTCCATATTGGAGGACCCTTCTTCCTAAATCTTCAAATCTTTAAGGGTTTTCTTGGAAAATTCTTCATCAGGGCTTGGTTCAATGTGCGTCTTCGTTTCCCGTGTTCGTTTTTGCATGATTCTTGTGATCTTTTGTCATTTTCTCAATATCCGTACCTAAAATACACAAGCAACAAACACAAGCATATATATGGGTATTTTCATGATATTTAATGCATTTTAAGCCCTTTTTGGACGATGAGACTATGTATAAAAGCAGTCTCATCACTCCCCCATACTAAACCATTGCCGTGCCCTCACGCAATGCTAGGAATAAAGTATCGTAGGACCTCCAAAATTCATTTTTATTCACTTTTATTGAATGATAAACTAGCTACACTACTGCTATTACTACTACTTGCGTTTTAGACATAATGTATGATTTTCATCGCAAAATGGGACGTTTAGGTTCATAGAATAAGAACACGTGAATGCTTCGTTAGAAATAATTTCATCGTCCTCGATTTTCACCCCAATTCCATGCCAAGCGTGTAACAAGATCATTGTCATTATAAGTTAGTAATGCTAACACTACTCATATGCCCTAATCACGTACTTATCCTCCCAATTTCCTAAGTTGTATCTCTTATATTTTATTATGTCTTGAATGTTTCACGAGGATACATTGTTTGACTTATGCGATAATAGAGATTTAGGTCTAAAAATAGAGTCCTAACGGTGTAACCAAGACCATCAAATCAATAACCCCTCCTAATAGAAAAACGATGTCAAAAAATTAAGTCAACAAGAAGGATCGATAAACACGGTTTTATAACGGTTTTGAACATGAGACTTATTACCAAGAATTTTATACGCCCCCAAACGGAAGGGCCTTATTATCTTTGGTTTACCTCCATCTTTTATTCAACTTCGCCATGAAGCTTTTATTATGACTTCGGTCTTGCCTTGCCTTTTATTATCCACCTCATCGGTAGTTTTATTAGCCAAAGACGTTTATCCTCACGCTAAAGTGAATTTTGGATCTTTAAAGCTTCAGAGATTAAGGCTTGCTTCACTTTCAATTTTGCATAGATTTTTCGGCCTTGTGGGGCTTCAAATTGTTTGCTTGATTTAGGTGAGCACTTGAAATCTTATTATTGGGTGAAGCTTTTGATTATTTGGGTGCCAATACTTCAAAACCGTGACGCTGGCGATACCTTCACGTCTTCCAAATTTAATTACACGGAAGCTACTAGAAAAGACTAGAAACACAACAATCAAGACTAAACCGCTAAGTTAATATTTATTAAGCAAAAAATATTTACATGCGAAGGGAGAATAAGCAAACAACGAGAACACATGAGTTAAAGAATACGAGTACTCTACGTTTAGCATAGTAACTTATAATTAACCCTATCATTTCTCGTCCTCATTTAAGAGACTTAGCCTAATGTGAAGTTAAGGAATCAAAGCTAAGTGCTCAACACGCACGGTCGAGTCAAAAATCTTATTCTCGCCATCGGAAAACCTACATTCGTGTCTTCAAACACTTATAAAACATGAGAAAAATTTTAAAATTTGGCCATTTTTAGCCTTATTTTGCAACAAAACGATAAACAAAAAGATAAACTTTGGAAAGCGTGAAGGTTTGGCAAGGCAAGTATCTATTCACCCCCCATACTAAAGTTAAACATTGTCCTCAATGTTTTGAGTCTAGGGGTGCAAACACCCCCATACTAGAGACGTAGTCGAATGCCTAATCTAGCATGGAAAGGGTGTAACCGTTAAATTTAAAGCCGTTTATGAAGTGTTCTAAAAACCTAAGGTTAGAACATCAAAAGGATATATCATGGATATTTAGAAAGTCTTCAAATCAAACGATCGGGTGCTCCCATAAAACGAACACGAGAGGCTCCAATCGTGAAGATAATGATCATCTAAAATCCACAATTCACAAACAACCACGGCACAAGGGTTGGAAGGGCACAAATCCCCACACGTTACTACATTAGAAAGCGATAATATGTACATAGGATAAGCATGGGACTCCCCCACGAGGCACCTCATTTTTGATTACCGAGTCATGAGCTCGACTCGATCCCCTCAATACTAATTATCATTGGGGAAGGTGATTTGGTCGAGGTAGTTCAAGGATGGAACTTCCCCGCCAAAGTAGTGCTTCAACCTATGTCCATTAACCTTGAAGTTGGGGCCATCATTTTGAGCTAGCTCGATGGTCCCATATGGAAATAATTGAGTTACGGTAAATAGACCGGACCAACGGAATTTCAACTTACCGGAAAAGATTTTCAAACGAGAATTAAAAAGCAAAACTTGATCCCCAATGTTAAAAACCCGGTTTTTAATTTTAGAATCATGCAACTTTTTAGTCTTTTCTTTATAAATCAATGAATATTCATAAGCAATATCCCTTAATTCATCCAATTCATTTAATTGCATTTTCCGGTGTTTTCCCGCGGTCTCCATGTCATCATTACAATGCTTTAGGGCCCAATAAGCCTTGTGTTCCAATTCAACTGGCAAATGACAATTTTTCCCATACACAAGCTTATATGGAGTGCACCCAATGGGCGTCTTATGAGCGGTCCTAAAGGCCCATAAAGCATCGTCCAACTTATCCGACCAAGATAGTCGGTTTCCCCAACGGATCTCTCCAAGATCATATTCAAAGCTCGGTTTGTAACCTCGACTTGCCCACTCGTTTGTGGGTGATAAGCCGTAGAAAGACGATGTGTAACTCCATATTTCCTTAGGACCCTTTCGAATTGGTCGTTACAAAAATGGGTTCCACGATCGCTTATGATCGCACAAGGGGTTCCAAACCGAGAAAACAAGCTTTTCAAAAACTTGACTACCACACGAGCATCATTGGTGGGCAAAGCCTTAGCTTCCACCCACTTAGATAGGTAGTAAACCGCGACAAGGATGTACTTATTACCACGAGATGATGGGAACGGCCCCATAAAGTCGATGCCACAAACGTCAGTTGTGGCATTTCATCTTTTTGTGAGGCTTTTCCTTGTCGTTGGAATGAGTCACATGACTTCACAAGTTCATGTGCATCTCGGTAAATAGTAGGCCAGAAGAAGCCGGCATCAAAGACCTTCTTAGCCGTGAGATTAGCACCATGGTGACCACCCGTGGGTCCCTCGTGACAAGCTCTAAGGATATTAGAAGCTTCGGTACCAAAGACACAACGTCGAATGATTTGATCCGCACAAGTTCGAAACAAGTAAGGGTCGTTCCAAAAGTAGAACTTGACGTCACGAAAGAATTTTCGTTTTTCTTGAGTCGTCATACCCTTGATGATGAAGTTGCCCGCATGGTAATTTGAAAAGTCCGCAAACTATGGGGTGGAAGAATCAAGCTTAGAATTCACTACACCAAGTGTCTCGAGCGGAAATATTTTTTGGTGATTTCCTTGGGCTCGTAAACACTTTGGTGAGGATCTTCCAAACGAGAAAGATGATCGGCCGCTAGATTCTCGGATCCTTTTTTGTCAACGATTTTGTGATAAAATTCTTGAAGGAGGAGAATCCAACGAAGTAATCTCGGCTTTGCGTCTTGTTTAGCCATAAGATACTTGATAGCCGAATGATCCGTATACACTATGCATTTTGTCAAGACAAGATAAGGTCGAAATTTCTCAAATGCATACACCACGGCAAGGAACTCCTTCTCCGTTGTAGTGTATTTAAGTTGAGCCTCAGTCATCATCTTGCTAGCATAGTGAATAGGCAAGAAGTGCTTTTCATGAAGTTGCCCCAATACGGCCCCAATAGCATAGTCACTAGCATCACACATGAGCTCAAAGGGGAGGTTCCAATTGGGAGCAACAAGAATGGGAGCTTCGGTAAGTTTCCTCTTAAGGATTTCAAAGGCTCGTACACAATCTTCGTCAAAGACAAAACGTGCCTCTTTTTCAATAAGATGTGTGATAGGTCGAGAGATCTTTGAAAAATCCTTGATGAATCGATGATAAAAGCCCGCGTGGCCTAGGAAACTCCTAACTCCCTTAACGGTTTTGGGATGAGGTAATTTGGCGATGACGTCTACCTTAGCTTGATCTACCTCAATCCCCGCTTTCGAGACCTTGTGCCCTAAGACGATTCCACTTTTAACCATAAAATGACTTTTTTCCCAATTGAGCACAAGGTTGGTTTCCTCACAACGTTTCAACATTCTCTCGAGATTCGACAAACACGAAGTGAACGAATTACCAAACACGGAAAAGTCATCCATGAAGACTTCCATCGTCTTCTCGATCATATCATGAAAAATAGCCATCATGCACCTTTGAAAGGTTCCCGGTGCATTACAAAGTCCGAATGACACTCTACGATAGGCAAACGTTCCATATGGACACGTAAACGTAGTTTTTTCTTGATCACGAGGATCGATGGGAATTTGGAAGTAACCGGAAAAACCATCTAAAAAGCAATAGAAATCGTTTCCCGCAAGACGCTCCAACATTTGGTCCATGATGGGCAAGGGAAAATGGTCTTTTCGAGTGGCTTCATTCAACTTACGATAGTCAATGCAAACTCTCCATCCGGTCACGAGTCTAGTGGGAATTAACTCGTTGGCATCGTTTCGCACAACGTCATTCCTCCATTCTTAGGGACACAATGAATAGGACTCACCCAAGGGCTATCGGAAATAGGGTAAATCATTCCCGCGTCAAGGAGTTTAAGGACTTCCTTTTTAATGACGCCGTGAATTTTGGGGTTCACCCTCCTTTGACATTGGATTGCGGGCTTGTAATCCTCCTCCATTAAGATTTTGTGGGTACAAAATTTGGGATCGATCCCCTTAATTTCGGATAACTTCCACGCAATTGCCCCTTTGTGATCCTTTAGAACATCGACAAGTGCGGTTTTTTCATCATCCGAAAGTTCCTTCGCAATAATAACCGGCAACTTGTCGCCCTCCTCCAAAAAGACATATTCGAGATGAGGAGGTAAATCTTTCAACTCGAGGATAGGTGGTTCCTCAATTGAAGATTTGGGCTCGATACTCATAACCTCCTCGGGTGGAGGTAATGGGAAATCGTTAAGGAAATCCTTGATAATCGAGAAGTCCTCATCGTTGTCGAGTTCTTCGTTACAAGTACGTGGAACATCGAATTCTTCCAACGTAAAACCACCACATTCAAATGGAGTGAAGGTTGGTGTCGAGTTATCAAGGATGGGATCTAACATAGTATGAATGCCACTATTTTCATCATCACCAAAACCTAGAACTTCTTGTGAAAATTCCTCGCAAACCACGTCAATCATATCAACGAGGTTTATGCTTGCAACGGAATAAACATGAGAAATTTGAGAGTTTTGAGTTGCGTTTATAACAAGTTCCTCGTCGTAGAAACGTAAGGTGATCTTTCTAGCATGAAAATCGATCAAAGCCATAGACGTATCTAAAAACGAACGACCTAAAATGAGAGGAACTTGAGGATCCGTGGGAATATCGATAACGATAAAGTCTACCGGATAATAGAACTTTCCCACTTTCACAAAAACGTCTTCCGCCAATCCACATGCGGGAATCGTGGAATGGTCGGCCAACTCGATAGACACTAGTGAAGGAGTAAGATTAGGAAGATTGAGCTACTTTAAGATTTCAAGTGGCATCAAGTTAATGCTATCACCAAGATCGGCCAAGGAAAAGCATTCCTCCATATCTTAGATTGCACAAGGGATCAAGAATTTACCGGGATCACCGACTTTTTGAGGTATGCGATTAAGATAAACCGATGAACAACTAGAAAATTGATGCAATTTCTCCTTGTTGTTCAACATACTCTTAAAGTTAGCGGAAAATCGAGGCATCATGACCAAAGCATAGGCAAAACTCACATTAAAGTGCAAATCACGAAACATTTTCATAAAAAGCTCAAATTGGTAATTGTCGCGCTCTTGACGTTTCTCCTTTCTAAGTCTCGATGGATAGGGCAAAGGCATTGTGGGTTGAGGCATAGGCATAGCCTTTGGAATCTAGGGTTACAAGGTTGGTAATGGGTCAACCGTAGGTGTGGTATGAGCGGTACTTCGTGGGATCGGAACATGCTCCTTTTGGACCACCACCTCTGGTTCTTCCTCAATTGCATCCTCCGTAGGAGTAATTGGTTGAGGAGTCAGTTCCTTAAGTTTCTTACCACTACGTGTGGTAATAACTTTCATCTCAACCTTAGGGTTTGATACGGTGTTACTAGGAAGACTACTCGAAGACGGTTTACACTTAATTTCCTCAAACATAGATGAAATTTTGTCCTCAAACATGGATTGCCTCTTCTCGGCTTTAATCATTTCTTGCTTAATTTCATGTTGCCCTTGTTCCATTTTTTGTTGGTTTTGTTGTAAACTTGTTACATTTCCTTCCATATTGTTGGTATGGATTTTAAGCTCATTTGCTAACTCATTTTTTAACTCTTTCTTCAAGTTGTTCTTAAACTCGGATCTTAGGCTAATAATTTCTCTTTGAATGTTGTCAAACCTAGCATCGTTTCCATTAGCGTATTCAACAAATTCATTTGGAAGATCTTTCAAAGATTGCAAACCTTTGTTGTTGTTTTGAAAATCATTTTGATTTTTGTTTGAAACTTGATTATTAGCCCCTTGATTACCATAGTTTCCCTTGTTGTAATTGTTTTTGAAACCAACTTGATTGTTGCGATAGTTGTTGTTAGCATTTTGATTTGAACCAAAACCCGGTGGAGTCAATTGATTAGAGCGGGTAACTTGACCGTTTTGGTTGTAAGGTCCCGTGGCTGCGTAGGCACTCGAAGTGTTACCAACGTTGGTAATGCACTCGGAGAAATCATGACCTCCACCACAATACATGCATGAAACCTCAACCGCTTTAGCCGTAGCGGGAGCACATGGTTCTCCAACTTTGAACTCAATCAAAAGACCTTTAAGCTTATCAAAGATTTTGTTTTCCAAGTTCGCCTCAATTTGGCAAGCATCGATGGTAGTAGACAAAGAAGGTGAAGCCGAGGACGAAGCCTTACGAACAGTAGACGTGCTACGAGGACTATACACCTTAGATCTATTCTCAATGATTATCAATGCTTCCTTGACCGTTTTACACAAAAAAATTACCACTCGCGGCGGCATTTAAATAATCCCTTTCATGATCATTAAGTCCATTGTAAAACGTGTCAATTTGATGCAAGTCGGAAAAACCGTGATGAGGACACTCATGTAACATTTCCTTAAACCTATTCCAAGCCGTTGAAAAACTTTCATTAAATTCTTGTGAAAATTTTGAAATCTCGTTTTTTAAATGTGTAGTCTTAGAGGGCGGAAAAAATTGGTTCACAAACTTGGACACGAGATCCTTCCACGTCAATATAGAATTGGGTGGCTCTTTCTCTAACTAAATTTTAGCGGGTCCCGCTAGGGAATACAGAAAAAGCATCATCTTAATCGAGTCATTAACAACATCCTTAAACTTGCAAGTGGCGGTAAGACGATTGAATTGGCGGATATGGTTGTGCGGGTTGTCCTTCTCATCACCACGGAATTTGTTGTTTTTGATCATCGACAACAAACCCGTTTTCACCTTAAAATTCCCCTCAAGGATAGCAGAAATTACAATAGCCTCTCCATAACCCTCGGTGGGTGCTTGAAGTAACTCCATCATAGTACGATTCGCCATGGTTGGTTCTTTCTCTACAATGGGTTCAACAATGGGAGATTCTTCACTAGAAGATGTTTGGTTTCCTTCCTTTTGACGACGTTTACGTGCACGTCTTGCTTTGGAGCGAGTTTGCATAAACGTCACGTACAACGAGGGGATGAGCAAAGAAGATTCTTTTTGGTGTTTTGTATTTTTCCAATTTTTTTGTGGTTTTTGATTGTTTTACCTTTTTTTTGGATTTTTGTGATTGTATTAAGTAGACCAAAATCTACAAATCTCCTCCTTAATCAAATCTCTTGATTAAAGAAGCCTCAAGGAATGAAAACGATCACGTGAAGTGAACACGTTCGATGACTTTAGAACGTTGGTGGAACACCAAAACGTTCAAGAGGGTTTAATCAATGAAACCAAAAAAATATATATGATACTTAGTAATACTTTGGGCGGCAAAACCCTCGATTATCTCTCAAAATCAAATACTCACAAGCAAGCGGGGAAACTAGGCGGTGCGAAGTACTTAAGAGCCTTTTTCCTTAGGATATGTTTTATAATATCCGCCTTATACCCACCTTATAGTTTGTATTTTTCAAAATCGGGATTCACGAAAGTATTTATCTATTTTTGCCTTTTTCTTTGGTTTGAGATTCGAATACAATGATTGGGTAATGACCTCCCAAGTCATGGTTGTGATTTCTCACTTTTGGAGTACTTGTGAATTTATTGTTCTACATATACAATATAGTAATAGTATTCACATAAAAAATGAAAAACCGATAATACGTATGAGTAGAGTGCTACTAATACAATAGATATTATGGCTATATATAAAAACAACAATTGCCAAATCAAAACACAACACGCCTCCCCAGCAGCGGTGCCAAAATGATGTTGGAGTTTTTACACACCTTTAGGAAAAGGAGGTAAATAGGGCAAGCGTTAACAAGTGACTTAGGAAAATCACAAGTTATGACCCAAATTGGGGATCGTTCTCAAGGAGGCTTGGAGTGTGTGTAATGAAATGATTAGTGTGTGTAAAACTTTACTCTAAAAATTCCTAAAAAAATTGCAATAAATCCTAAATAATGTAATTAGAGTTTACAAAAAATCAAAAATCACCCAAACCTTTTAGTTAATTAAATAATGATTTTTTAATGCTAATTAAAGCCCTAAAAATCTATTTAATTAACAAAAAGCCCAAAATGAGATTTATCACTTTGTAAACCTCTAAAATACCCTAACTTAATTTAAACCTATTTTTGAAAATTTTAAACTTAATTAAAACTATTTAAAAACGATTAAAAACTATTAAAACTTAAAATAATTATAAAAATTAATCTAAGAACAAAAAAAATATTATAAAAATTGTAAAATTCCTAACTTTATGGTTTTAACCTAAGAAAAATGTAAAAACTTGAAAAATCTACATTTTAATTTTTAATAATAAAATAATAATAAAATAATATTAAAAATCCAAAATTTAATAAAAATTCTAAAAACTTGCAAACTAGCTAATTTTAACCTAAGTAACACAGAAATGAAGTTGAAATTACCTAAATACCCTTATTGGGCCTAGAAAATGGGCTAAAGTCCAAACAGTCCCTTAATGGGCTTAGAATTTGCCGAGGTGTTTGTGTCTTCATGGGGATGTATTTAGAAGGGCAAAGGAGGTTGTTTTTTGGTTAAACAGGGTGTCCATTCTACACGTTGATGTGGTTTAACCATTTGGGAACTAGGACTTGTGAGTCTGCAAGTTCTTATATGTGTCGTTTAGACACTGATACTGATAGTACACGGGTTGGCAGGTGTTATCAACCAGTGTTATTCGTGAATTCCTATAGTACGCGTCGTGTCGGGTACTTAGCTTCGGATGAATAATGTGGTGTCTATCGTGGAGGTAGGAGCTGACTTGGTACGTGATCCAAGAAGTCTCCTTTATGGTTAACATATCTAGTACGTACAGTATTTCATTCTTATATTTAGACGGAAAGGTTGTTAACGTTGGTAGTCATAGGGATGACATGTCATTCTTATGTAGGATTTTTGGTTCTCGCACAATGTTTTTGTGCTGGTTATAGCCCATGTAACGGGCCGTGATGTTAGGATTCACCTACATCCGATTGTACTTCAATGTTTTTGGTGTAATATATTTTACAGGGGTTGAATCCCTTTTACCCAAAAAAAAAAAAAGAATTTGCCCAATAAGAAAAAGTGGCCCAAATTAGCCCAAAAACCACTACTTGACTCAAAATTCGATTCTGAACAACTTTTTCCATAGGCCTAAGAGCTGAAAATGTCATATAAGCTAGCTTATTACCAACAGCTTATTCTTAATGGGCTTTTTGGCCCATTAAGCCATAAGTTGATGCCATAAGCTGAAATTAAACACACAAGCTTCTCTTGACCTAATTAAGACATTTGTAAAAATAAATTTGAAATAAGCCAAAGAAATAAGCCTGAAAATGCAAAAAGCAATCTACAGAAAACGACAAAATAGTCGTTTTTGAGTTCTAGGCTATCTCAAGAGCTGATTCAAATTGCAAAAGCTTTTAAATTACTTAACTAAGCTTAATCAACAAAAAGTTTTCAAATAAGTTGACTCAATAAGCTGGAAAAAGAAAATAAGCACTTATGAAAAAGTCAAATAAGTTGGTTTTCTAGCAAAAAGTCAAAGTCAAAGTCTAATAAGCTCCAGTTCAATCAAATGGGTCAAATAATGAAGATCTATCACAAAAAATAAGTTGTTGCAGGTCTGGATAAGCCAAAATGGCTTATTGATAAGCTGAAAGCAAATTAACACTAGCAGGGGCTAGTTTTGGGTGTTGAGCAGTGGAAACTTTTTCCACTGCTTGACTTGTTGACTTTTTTTGTCTTTAGTGACTTTTTTGGAGATTCAAGTTACAAAAAGGCACCCAATTGATCAGTGGATCAAGAGGAGTCGAACACAACAAAGAAATCACAATCAACAACAACCAGTTAGTATAGTTTAATCAATCAATCACCAGATCTGACACAGACATGGACACTTAAGCAGTTAAGGTTCAATAAGCACTTAGAGCACAATTCAGCCAGCCAAACTTAACCAAATGCATACACAAGAAATATTAAACTTAAATAAGCAAGTCTAAACAGGTTTCATGCATTGATTCAAAGTATTAAGCAAGATTCAAGCACTTAAGTTACTGATGAACACAAGAACATGCAATTTTTACTTTTGCTGATGTAATTGACCAACAAGCCAAATTTAAACCTCCAAATCTGTCACATAATGTATATAAATGATGTTTAAACAAATTTCAACCCTAAGCATGCATAAATTCTAGATTTTACCAAAATCTTAGGTCAAAAACAGTTCAAATCAAGTAGTTATAGCACAATGTATGATTTGGTATTTCAAAGCTGAAAACTTGCAGAAAAATGCACTCAAACAAGCATATAGCAGATACCAAGCAATAACACAAACTTCTAACAAAACAATACCAAGTTATGATTCAAGACAGGTAATCCCAAAACACCCTTTTAACTTTTCAAATCAAGATTTTCAAATCAAAACAGCATTCCAAGGTTACCCAAGCCCAAATCAACACAATAATAGATGAGATAAACAGATTAGAACAAGATTAAGCCACAAAACTCACAAGAACACAAGAAACACTCAAATATCACAAATATCTTATATTTTATCAGATTTTGAGATTAAGGTTGTGTACCTCATGGATGTACATCCACACCCATGAATTTTTGAGCTTATGTACTAGCAAGAACAAGTACAAGCTTCCACAACAAAGCCTGTTAAGATTCAACAAGATTAGAAGCAAAATAGTAAAATCAGAAAAGTGAAAAGCCTTGATTAATGAAACTCTTGTCCTCCACACTTGATTATCCCCAAGTTATAAGCTTCACCACACCTTGATAACACAATATTAGGATGCTATGATCAGCCCTATAGCCCAAGAATTCCAAGATAGACCAAGAACTTAGCAAAATATCAAGCTTGAAGGAAAATGTGCAAACTTTTGCACACTCCTTGAAAACAGGTTTTGAGATTTAAGAATAGCAAACAAGTAACAATAATAAGCAGAAACAAAGGATGGCACTTGAGTTTTCTTCACAATTTCAAACACATTTCATTAAGAATGAATATATGATTTACAGAAAAGTGAACCAAGGAAAATTCAAGAGCAAGCTAAAATGTAATGAACTAAGGCCTTTATATAGGCATACAATGAACTACTGATGCTAAGAAAAACATAAAACCCTAGTTGTAGAAGTCCCAAAATGCCCTTGTAGGGTTTTGAAATCTTGAGGATCATGTGACTGAATTTTTGTCTTGTGGTAGCTGGCAAGTGAAAAGTTGATCTAATGGCTTGTATTAAGCTTGAAATGTAAGTTGGATCCTTGGACGTTGGATGGCTGTTACAATCTTTTCTTCTTGCCCAAAGGTGTAGCAGGGGAGGTCCCATGTGGACACGTGAATGGTGTGGTGGCCAGTATTAAGGTTGGGATGTGATTAAAAGGTCACCAATCACTAATCTGGAAGGTTTTGTGGGTTAATTGTTACACAATTAAGAAAACCCAATTTTTGTATGAACATGAAGAACAAGGGGTTTTGATCTTTGTTTTGGGTTTAAGAGATGTTTAGCGCCAGTTTATATTATTAATTAACTTTTGAAAAGTTAGTTAATAATAAACGGTGAGTGAAGTGTGACATGGCCAAGGGATGAGTTGTTATTGGCTGGATGGAGTGAGTGGGGCACGTGTCACCCCCTCACTGGTCTAGGTAACTTTCTTGTCTCCCACATTTAACCCCTCACCTTTTATTTTCCTTCCACTTTGTAAATAATAGCCTAAATCCGGATTCCCTTTGTATTTAAACTTTTCATTTTCACGCTTTTGCCCCAAATACTTTTCCAAAGTATTTTCAGGGGTATTTCTTGCCATTTTGTGATTCTTGAAGGACTCTTTTGGCATTTTCTTGATTGATAATGGTCTTGACTTGTTTGTTTGACTTCTTGGGGGACTGAAATTGCCAAGTCATGATTAATGAGGGACCATTTTTACCATTTCTTCAAAGTCAAGGGTCCTTTTGGTAGTTTTGATATTTTCAAAGGACCAAATTTGTAAATCTTGTAACTTGGAGTCCTTCTTGGTATGTTTGACTTTGAGGAGGATAAATATTGACATTTTATTTTTGTTGAGGGACTAAATTTACTAATTCTTCAAAGTGGAGGGCCCTTTTTGTAATATTGACAAACTTTAGGGACCAATCTTGTAATTATGAAGATACAAGGGTATAAAGTGTCAATTCTTCCATATTAGAGGACCCTTCTTCCTAAATCTTCAAATCTTCAAGGGTTTTCATGGAAAATTCTTCATTAGGGCTTGGTTCAATGTGCGGCTTCGTTTCCCGTGTTCGTTTTTGCATGATTCTTGTGATCTTTTGTCATTTTCTCAATATCCGTACCTAAAATACACAAGCAACAAACACAAGCATATATATGGGTATTTTCATGATATTTAATGCATTTTAAGCCCTTTTTGGACGATGAGACTATGTATATGGGTATTTTCATCAAAGCCCAACTCCTTTCTCTTGTTATTTTATAAAACGCTGCGGCCCAATATAAATTACATATGTCTTGGTTTTATTTTCCGACAGTAACAATAGTCGTGTATACTTGTTTTTATTTATCGTGTTTTAGTTTCTGAATCGTGATAATTATTCTCCGTGTAATAATACATACGTAATATATTCTGAAACTTAATAATTATTTTCTGAATAATTATTTATTTGTAATATTTAAATAAAACTGAGGCTGTGTAATTACTGTTAACGTTTAATTATTTTATGTATAATAAAATAATACATACTTAATATTTTCTGAAACTTAATAATTATTTTCTGAATAATTATTTTGTCGTAGTATTTAAATAACCTAGACTATTTATTTACTATTTACGTTTAATTAAAGTTAATGCTGAGACTACGCGTATTTAATATTCGAGGATTTTAAATACGGATTTTACAATTCTTTCCCTCTAAAAAATAATTCGTCCTCGAATTAAGGATGCGATTATGCCGCGGTTTTACAATTCTCCCTCTCTAAAAAGAAAATTTGTCCTCTAATTAAAAGTAATTTAAGCTGATGAGGTTTAAATAAGCTGAAAGACACATAGCCTAAAAGGACCTGAAAGCTGAAAGACATATAAGCTGAAAGACCATTTGTCCTTGATTTAGAACATACTGCTGCTGAAAGGGTATAACGTGACATGACTAAAGTGAACATGGAACGTGACATGGCTGAAGAGGACATGGAACGTACCATGTCTGGAAGAACTTAACTAAACTATTGAAGGGAAAAGGATGAGAGGTCCAGATGGACCCTCCGTTCGGAGTAGCTTCCCACTCGAAACGAATCCTTCAATGGTCTAAACACAATTAAAATCTTGGTCCTGATGACCCTGTCCTGATGAATGCTAAAATAGTTTCGGTTCCTTACTTAAGATAGATTTTTTGAATCTGATAGAATGAACAAGCCATAGCATGAAAAGGTATGTGCGATTATCCTGAAGAGATAACAATTATATCTCTAGACAGGGAGCTGAAAATATATAGGGACGAACTACGTGAACAATTATGAATGTGTTACGTGAGAAATTGTGAACGTGGTTCGCGATCATTAAAGAAATGCTGTGCATGAAATATATCATGAGTGTGATACGTGAAACATACTGTGGACGTGATACTAGAACATAACATGAACATATGCTGGCAAAGGAAGGAATGTCAAATGATACGGCCTGAGATGTGAAACGTCTGCCTGGTTATGGAATAGTTGTACGAAACTTGAGTCTGGTTTCTCAAGCTTTTTGTAACCGTATTCGGTAATAAACTATGAAACGCATATCGTGAGATGGAACATGAATTTGAATGTGAACAATGTCATGAATGCGAACGTGAATTTATTCACGAGACAATATAAAATATGGACTGAAACCACATCACAATATGGACGTGAGACGTAGACGTAAAGGTAAACATAACGTGAACGTGAATGTGAAGGTACACATGATCGTGAACCTGAATTTCTATCTGACATAATTGTTGATGGGATACCGTGAATTTGTACGATCTATTGCTGAATTTCCTGCATATCTGCTACTGCGTAATCCTTTAGGATGAAAGAACATGTATAGGCTGGTTTAAATGGTTGACAATGACTTAGATAACATTATACTTTTATGAGTTATGTGGTTACTGATTACAATCTTCATGAAATCTTGTATCATTTATGTTTAGAATTTCTAGTGGTTGTAATAACTCACTAGCATGATGGCGTTCTATCTTGAACCTGCGGTATGTCAAGCACCTAGATATGAACATGGCTGAATCCATATGTTATACTGCTTTTATCAAAATTTTGGGATTATGGTACATTCTGGTGAAATCTGGGTGAATATTCATAAAAAAACTTTTAGTCTCGGTAAATTCGATCTCTCCTAGAGTAGGATCTTATGGAATACAAAATTTTTATGTATGCCCTCTCCTTTATGCGTAAGCTTAGTCATGGAAAGCTAATCGTGAGGACTGTCAGAAATTTTGCGGTAGCAGTCAACCGAGTTTTAGAAAATTTCGTACTTCGGTCATAGAAGTCGGTCATGACCATTTGGTGATAGCCTCCACCTTCGTAGTGCTTTTGAAATTTCTTTCTACTAAAATAGGGTGGCTTAGAAATGTCACCTTGTTCAAATGAAACTCACATCTGGAAAGCTGCGTATATAATATTCTCCTATCAGAGAATCTGGAGGATCATGAAAAGATGATTCTCATGTTTTTTTTCTAGAATTTAGCAGATAGGAATGTTAGCTATGATTATACTGACGATTTTGTCTGGAAATACATGAAAATTTTCTATTCATAAACTTCCTACTATAGCTGGTGCATTAGGGAACTCAGACGTATAAGTCAAAATTTTAGAGAGACTATAACGTGTTCAACAGCAATCTGGAAAACATCATGTTCTTCTCTCACCACTGCTGGTGGCATGGTCGCGAATTGTTCTGGAAGATATTTAAGACATCGTAGCAGGCCAGGTACCTCCTATTCGTGGAATGAGTATCGTTTATGAATGGCGATTGATAGGTGTGAAAACACCCATCCTTTTACCACTTAATTATAATAATAACCAAGCCAAAACGTGTATTTTATGTCGTAAATGTCAGAATTATGCGTGGTTTGTGTTTTTATTGTGTTTTAGGACCAAAAGATGAAAAAGAAAGAAAACACGTTCTTTCACGGGCTTTTATCGAAGAAAACGAGAAAAGACGAAGTCAAAAGATCAAGAGTGCAAAAAGAACGGAAGTCCAAGGCCTATTCTGAAGATTTATTGAAGAAAAAGTCTAAAGACGGAAGTTTAATGAAGTCGAAGAACCAAGTCTAATTAAAGAAGAAAATTATAAGACGAGTTCAAATTATATCGACAAATCCCGAGACGACGTCAAAAAAGACAAAGAATTTAAATCGAGTTGAGAACAAGAAGAAAGAAGGAAGAAAGCATCATTTTTTACTCCTCCTATAAATACCCTCCTAATGTGTCATTAGGAGTTAGTTAGAAAATTAGGAGTAGATTAGTTTAGGATTAGGAGTAGCTTAATACTTTCTCTCTCTAGCTTTTCTTTAATGTTTTAATCTTTTTCATTAATCTTGTATTAGATCTTAATCTTAATCTTAATCAAGCTTTTCAATTAATCATTCTCATTCTTCATTTCTTTATTATTAATCTTGTGTTGATTTAGATGATCATGTAGTTGCTTAATCTTGATGTTTATTGATTTATTGATGCTTTTGATTGATTGTGCTTATTGGTTTTTATGTGTTTGATTTTTATAGCTTATAGTGTTTTAGTGCTTATTGTGTTAATTTTCTTATTTTTAATTAAGTGCTAATTAGTTAATTTTTATAAAAAGTTGTTTTTACATATTTTTATTATTTAGTGTTTCTAAAAGTTTTTAAATTTTGGCTTATTAACTTTTTCTAAAAATCAATCTGATTAAGTTTTTAGGTAAGTGCTTATTAGTTTATTTTATAAAAAGTTGATTTTTAATTTTTAGATTTATTAGTATTTTTCAAGTTTTTGATTTGGTTAATTGCTTATTTGATTTGTGCTTATTTTTGGCTTATTTTCTGATTTTTAGAGTTACTGTATCTTTAATTTTTCATGTTTTCGGATTAGGGTTTATTATTCCAAAATTTGTCATTTCTCTGAATTTGTCACTTTTCTGAAATTGCCTCTTTTTCTGAAATTTTCCCTTTCTCTGAATTTAGTCATTTTTTCCGAAAAACAATTATTCCGAAAAATGTTCTGAAAAGATTTATTTCCGAAAAAAGTTGTGAAAAGTTTTATTCCGAATAAATTTCTGAAAAAGTCATATTCCGAAGAAGTTGTTTTTGCGAAAAAAACTATTTTTCCGAAGAAATCATTTTTCCGAAAAACTATTTTTCCGAAGAAACGTTTTTTCCGAAAAACAAATCTCCGAAATATACTGTAGCGTTTCCAAAGATTTTAAGCTGCCTGCTTGCCAGCTTAGGAAGTTTTTGGCGCCATTTTCACCAGGCTGCCTGGCTGCTTCCAGCAGCTAGCCTGCCTGCTTGCTTATTTATTAGTATTTTTCCGTATTGTTTAGTTTTATCTGAAAGTTGTTCCGATTTTATTTTTGAATGTTACGTATTTTTAGTTGAATTTTTCGTCTATTTTCAAAATTAATATTTTTTCGTAAAGTTCAAGTTTTATCTTTTATTTAGTACCCGCTTTACTTTTTCTCTTCTAACGTAAGCTCCAAGGCTTCACACCAAGTCTTCACTGACATAATATGCATGCTTAAGTTTTGCCTCGTTTAGCTTTAAAGTACCATTTTAGTTTTATTCTCTTCTTTTTCATTTAGTAAACTTTATTCTCGAGTCGATAGTTAATTTCGTCTTTTAGATTTATTTTTATTAATTGTTTTGTTTAAATTTACGTTTTTATTATTTGTTTCGTTTCTTTTTAAAATAGTTTTATAATCCAATTGCTTTCATTTTTATTTAAGTAAGTTTTATTTTTAATTCGAAAAGTTTATTTTTATTTTTTTATTTTATTTTCGCTTTTACTTTTATTAATTGTTTCTTTTAATGTTTGTTTTAAAATTCGTTTTAATATCGTTTTAATTTTTAGTTTTTAATATTCGTCTTGTTTTACGTTTCTTTATTATTTGTCATTCGTCTTTAGTTGATTCTTTTTACTTTTCGCATTTTACTTTTTAATTAGTTATAGATAATCAACGACATTTTCTTTTTATTCACCAAGAACGACTGAGTCACACTTTCAACCGTGATCAATTCGAATTGAATCGATACGAACAAATTTTCATACCTGGAAAAACCTTGTATTAAATGGCGCCGATGCCGGCTCTTTTCGTGAAGATTAACCGTTTTTTGTGAGAGACGCGTTGGATTTTGGGATCCGTTCACTCGTGAACGTTATTTTTCGTGTCAAAATTTTTCAAAAATCCATAAAAATAAAAAAAATCAAAAATCTAAAAACATTTGAAAAATCATAAAATCATTTCTTTTTCGAAAGTTTTGCACCAAAAATATTCTTCTTGCTTATCTATTGTTCTTAATGGATTCGTTTGTTGACTGTGTAGGGTGTGGAAGACCATCTTCTGGTAGTCAATGCTGTCAATGGTGTTCATGCGAACGGTATGGAATGGATATCCCTAATTACGAATTTGGCCGTTGTCTATCGTGCAATTCGATCAATTCATACTTCAATTCATTCTTCTCTTCTAATGACACTATTTCACCCTCTCCCATATATGACGATCCATATCAACAAAATGCACCGGGTTCTACTCAATACCCGTGTTGCAATCATTGTGGGGGCCCTCACGATACTTCTTATTGTCAGCCAATGAATTATTATGAGCCAAATCCGTGTCCTCATTTTTCTTCACCGATGGATTATTATGAACCAAATCCGTGTTCTAATTCTTCTCAAACGATGAATTATTATGAGCCACATCCTTGCTATAATTCCGGTTTTCAAAATTTTGAGCCCCCACAATAGACCATCGATCATCAACCTTCTGTTGGAATGTGTCTTGAATACGTTCAACAAGAATTAGCTAGCATACGCGAAGCAAGGGAGGAGGAAAAGCGACAGTAACAAGAACAAGTATCTAATCTTAGTGATTATACTCCTCCTCTTGTGCGTCCATACTACTTTTATGATGATGACGAGGATGATATCTATGATCTCAACCCATCTTCTGAGATTACTACTCCTACTCTTGATATCCCCAATGCGTCTAAGGATAGTGATACATCGAGTGAGATTAGTGATTTTGGTCTTGATAAATTCTTTGATGAGGTTCGTGATGTGCCGACTTTTGTGGAGCCTACGAAAGAGGTCGCTCTTAATGATGATGATTTTTCTCCATGCTATGAGAATTTCACTTTTGAAATTTCTCCTTCTCCTCCGGGCGATAAAGGCGATGTTGATTTATTCTCTCCGACTTACGAGAAGTTCACCACTGAACTTGGTCTTGTAGATGAGGTGGAAGACGTTATTCTTCGCGACAAATTACTAAAAGTTCATCTTCTTATTGCTAAATTGAAGCGTTGAATTCTGCTCCTATTTCTGAGTCTTTACCTCCGTCTATTACGTCAGTTGAGAATAATGATACAACTATGGAGGAAATCGACATTCTCTCAATACCTCTTGGTATTGATGATGATGACACGGAGGGGGATATTCTTTTTGATACTTTGCTGCATGAAGATATTGTCCCAAGTCCCCCTCCCGAGCAACTTTTATCCCAACCTTTAGAAACCATTACCGAGGATGAGTGCTTTGACCCAGGAGGTGACATTGACCATTTTATGATTCATAACCTTACGGCTTTGCCGCTTTCTGAACATCAATTATCTTTGGGGGATGACAATTTGCTTACTTTATCCACCCCACCTCCCATGGATCATGATTTCACATACTTTTCGTATGTTGAAAGGACTTTTCTACCCTTTAAGACTTATCCTCCGGCCTCTCCTTTATTAATATCCTTCGGAAACGAGGACAAGGTCTTTGATCTCGGTATTAAATTCGAGGCTTCCCCATGGACCATTTAATTCGGGGACGAGTCAGGCTCGTGACTCGGTTAACAAAAACAAGCGCTCCTCGGGAGGCAACCCGATTATCTATCCTTTTATTCTGTTTTTCTAATTAGTGTAGGGGGAGACCCTAGTATGTGTTTGTTGTTTTCTTTCTTATCATGTGCAAGGATTTGAGCTTTCAAATATACATTCTTGATGACTTTTGACGACCCGTGATTTCGTGTACCCATCTTCCCGGTTTTATCCTAAACTCTTTTGATTCTCCATTTTATATTTTTCAGTATTAAAATAGGAATCACTTTAGTTGTCTCTTCCTTAGCAAGATTTAAACAACGTGCACAATGTCCTAAGTGTAGGGGAGTTTACTCCCACATGCTTAAACATTAACGACAATATTTATATTAAGTGTAGGGGGGATATCTATCGAAGTTAAGTGGGCTTTTCCTTGTATTTGTCCTCATTTTAACCGGAAAATTTGATTTTTCGACATTTTTCAAAATTTTTAATCTATTTTGGCCTAGTTGTATAGTAGTATTTTCCTTTGTTATAGTTATTTTCTTTCTTTGCTAGAATAAATTTTAATAAAGTGGTTTTAAATTTTTCTACGTTGTGAATCTTTTGACTCAACCCGAGTTTACTTATCCAAGTTTACTCTAGCTAGTATCCTTAACGTGTTTAAGTCAAGTTTTGCTAGGCTTTTATATAGGGAACTTTAAAACGCGAAAGTCTTAACTCTCACGGGTTAAGAACAAGACTTTTCGCAAGTTCCTATAATTGATCCTAGAAAGTCGTTTATCAAGGGAACTTTAAAATGCGAATTCTAAACTTGAAAAAGTCTAAGAGTTTGCAAGATCCTATAGATGACTTGAAAACCCAAAACTTTGATTTAATTAGCTAAGCATCCACGAGTCTCATTCCTTGAGATTTTAAATTATGGAGAACGAGAGATGATATAATCAATTATAAGTTTGGTATTCTTTCATGAATTTATGTGAGTTGATTATATGCTTTTTCTCCCATCGCTTGCTAATAAATTTATCTACAATAAATAAGGTTATACGATTTGAAAAGTTACTTAGCTTCTAGCCAAAGATCGTTTAAAAGTTGCTCGATA